>BMAO01011471.1:0-19535 GCA_019973975.1 Trichonephila clavata | reverse complement strand
TTAAATAAAAAGTGAAAAAAAGTTTCTCTTTTTCTTTGGAAAAAACGACTGAACTTACCTTTACACCCCGACGCAATATTTCAAATACTCCTAGATTTTTCAATGCTATTCCATCATTTTTTGACATTTTTAAGAAATTCCAAGAATTCTTACTCGGATAGGTTTTATACCGAAGTTCGAAAATGTTCTAAGATTAATATTATTTTGTTTAATATAAACTATAAAACTAGTATTAATTCAATGAATTAAACTTGATTCATTTTAGAACTATGAACTCTAACATTATTTTAGATAAATGAGAGAAAAAATTACGAAATTCAGTTAAAAGGAATGCGGAAGTTTCCATTGATTAATTAGTAAACAAGGGGTGAAGGACCCTTTATAAGAAGTACTTTGCTTATTTAACAAGTACTTTGAAATCTACGAGTGCTGAAACGTGACGACATACGCAGTGTCACGTTTACAAACATACAGCCGAGTAATAAAAAGATGGAGTTCTTCTCGCCACGTGGCTGAGTACTTATTTGAGTTGTGTATACGTTTTCTTTCGAGAAATACATCTGCCATCATAACTCCTTCAAAATTACTTCAATTTTGCGATAAAAGTTCTTAAGTTCATAATAAAATTAATTATGCGATAAAGTTCATAATAAAACCTAATGAATTTCTTTTATCAACGTAAATTGTAATTCATAGGTTTTAAGGTTATAGGTTATAGGTTATAGGTTGTGTGGTATTTAAACAGCTGTCAGAGCTGTCAAAATATTTAAAATACATTTTGCTACATTTAAAATGATCAGATCGTTTCAAAACTTCGCACAGTTGTGATAGAGGTATCAAACTACATTTTAAAGTAAAAATTGAAAAATTGATATTTTCATCGATTTTCGGCTTTTGAAAGGTGCCAAGTCCCCTTAAGAAATGTATAAATTCTGGGTAAGATTATTTTTTAAAAAAATAAGTATAGCTTTGATTTAAAAATGCATACAAACTTTTGCTGCGTGTGCAATAACCAATAGGTAAAAAATATTCAGAGCATTAGGCACAATAAAAAAAGCCTTAACATTTTAATTGAAGACGAACTAGTTATTTTATCTTTCTGAAATTAGTAAGTTTAAAGTTTTGATTTGCCGCAGGGATATGAATAAAAACTAACATAAAAGCTATCATAATTCTGAGGTTTTTTTTTAATTTAAGAGCTTACGAGTTTTGTGAGATTATAGGAAATAATATAAAGAATAACTTAGGCTAAAAAATTAGATCTGATTTTTTTGACTGATTTTTGTCATTTGAATCGTGCTGTGTCCCCTTAATTGATGATTATGATAAAAGAGTTTATTTCTTTTCAAAATACACGATGCAATATTAGGATGTGCATGGATGTCTATGTAAATATATATTTTTTATTAACGTATTTATTCTTATTTATTTTACTAGTGTCAAAACACATGTAAATGTGAAGTCCGATTAAGTTGGCACTTCTGGTTAATAATGCACATCAAACACAATGGTGTAGCCTGAAAGTATTCAATACTTGTAAAAGGCTCTTTTTAGTTTTTGAAAGTTAAGAGTGGTGGTACTCAACCTTTTTTCTGCCAGGCCGCCTACATATGTTAGCTATTTCACGTGGTCCGCAACATGATAATTAATGGACAGGGGGGGGGGGGGGAATGCCTTAAGACCAAGATAGCATTGAAAATTTAAAATGATGAAATTTGGAAATTGATCAAAATATTAAAACTTCTAATTTGCCTTTTTAATTATTATATTTTTTATTTTTGTCACTAAATTTTTCTAAACTGGAAGCATTTAAAAATCACTCTTTCATAATTTCTGCATCAGTAAACGGTTTCGTATGATTACCAATAATAAAACAAATTTCATAGGGTGCCTTTTTTACCGTTGTGACATTACCACTGATAAAACATTTTTTTACTGTTATAAAGATTATTCAAGAAAGCCTCTTTATATCACTTCTTGAAAGAAATCTTCTAGGAAAAGTGTCATTCGATTCCTGTTTATATTGGTATTTTTTTTAAATACAATACTTTAGAAACAAATCAAATAATCACCGAACCATGCTTGTTTTTTATTACAAAATAGTCACAACGTCCCAATCACCTTGAAACAATCTATTTCCTTCGAATATTTTTCACTCGAAAGATATGAAAGATAGTGGAAAATTAGTTCCACTCATAAAATGGTCGCTACTCCACTGTTGTATATTATCACTAATCAGATAAAAATATATATATTAATTCGCTCCCATACGACATCAAAAAGCAAAATTGATATATCTGATTTTTTAACAAAGAATTTCCCACCAAATTTTCATAAATACTTTAATTTCTCTGAGCAATGGGTCATGACCGGGCCACAGGTTGATTATCTCTTGTTTAGAGGATATAAATGGGAAAATTATGAGTGAGCATGCATGATATTATTTTTTTCTGTCCTTGTTTTATTTCTCAATATCTGAAAATATAAAAGTTGTATTGTAGAAAATTGTATATTAAAATAAAGAGAGTTTTATCTATTTAGAATAACTACCTGCTTATCTATAAATAAATATCAATCTTTCTTTCTATATGCATGTAGAAAAGAAAAGTGACTCACTCGTCACACGAGATATCCAGAAAAATTACCCATGCAGGCTTGAAATTTAGCAGGTATGATTCTTTTATTCGAGTGAATCCTATAAGAACAGGTTTGAGGGAAATCGATTCCCAGTGTGGGAAGAGGCTTTTGTTGGCGTAAAAGTTTAATATATTTAATTTTCAAATTCAAGGCCGGACCCTATTAAATCAAAAGAAGAGGGATATAAAGACATTTGTGAAATTAATCGAAAGTTATTGATAAGACTTGGATGTCAAAAGCAATTTAAAATCATCAAACATCACAAAATACCCAACAAGGCGATTGGGTAACGCCTAGTATACAATGTGTGTGTGTGTATATAAAAGAAGCTTATGTCACAAGTATAGAATTATTCCCTCCGAGTAATACCCTTTCACATATACTTTCAAAATATAATAGAGGATTGTCATAAGTACAATTCTTTCTATAATTTTAAAACCTATTTTTTAAAATGTATTCATTTGCGTTAAAGGGAAAGTATTAAAAAATTGTAAGGACTGAGATGCTTTCTCAGTCCCGTCTAGAGCAGTGGGAGGAAGGGAAGGATGACTAGCCATATCAATATTCAAATTGTTTATTGAACATTCAATTTATCAACACAATTGAAATCATTTAAACGAGAAAAGATGTTCTAAATCTAAGCAATATGGGGATTAATAACGAGATGCACGAATTATGAGAAGACTTTAAATATCGACCCTCTTATATCAGGATCAAATCTACTATCTCAATTATCTGAGAAATAATTTAGCTTTAATGACCAATCGTCACTTTAATTCTTTCAGCTTTTAAATTTCTGAAATACTCAACAAAATGTATAATACCTGATCAGTAGCAATCTATCCTATATCCTCACTTTCTGTATAATTAGCTTGAAAACCTAGACTATATATATCCGTCCTAATCTGAATAATCAGGTTTCCGTCTTCAGAGGATTGACTGTGAATAAACTCGAATTGATGGACCAAAGATTTCCCAAGAGGACGCGGATAGATCCGTCACCAAATAGCTATGTATAACATATCACAGTGATCTCCAAACCATGAAACTTGGACTGGTATTAGACCAAGGATTAAATGGTACCGGACCTCCCAAAGAACATTAAATTATTTCTATTTTATTTGGTGAGGTGTATTACTTTCGGGTTTGTGTAACGTTCCATGGAAATCATTTTATCTCCATGTTAAATCATTTCAAATTCAATTTCTGGTGTAACTGCAATTTATTCTAAAGGCATATTTAAATAAAACAAAATTAGAATTATTAAATGAAAAAAATTTAAAATATAAACAATCAACATCCCCCCCCCCCCACACATACTCTCAGAATGGCCACGGTAAAATGATGAAACGTTGACCGGTACGCAGCGACAAAAAGGTTGGGAAATATTGGTATATCTTTGTTATTTTATTATTATATTTTGTAATAAAATCATACCCGTTGAATTAATAAATTCAAAATCCAATGTACAACACTCTAGTTCAATACATTAAGCATTACATTAGGCATTATTTGTGCAATTTTATACAGTCCTATTTTCTAAGTGGTCTAGTTTGAATTTTTATGTGTTTAATTTCAGTTCACATATACAATTTGGTGCATGTTTAAAATATTCACGTATATTTCATCTTCAAGTAAAAAACAATAAACTTGATGGTAACTTTATGCTTTAAATAAATCATACAGAAGCACACAGAAAAACTTTTCAAGGGGGTGCGGGTAGGGGGTCCATGGTCGAAAGTCCTCCAACTCGTATCATACCTCAAGACAACACCAATTGATTCCTCTGATTTTGTCGATTTTGTTAACAAAAAATAGTAAAAAAAAAGTTAATGAATTAATAATTAGCATTAATTAATAAAATAAATTGTTAATTACAAGTACTGAATTAAATTTTACGTTATATATATATATACATATATATATATATATAGATTTATCATTAATCGAAAATAACTCAAGGGCTTTGGGAAGGGGTTGGGTTCGGACCCCTAGGACACCTCCATTATGAGCGCCACTGAAATCATAAATAATAATGATGAAATATCGAGCTTATAAGATAAATTTACAATTATTCGCATGAATGAAAAAGAAAATTGGCACCTTTTTAATTTGAAATGTAAATTTAATTGAAAATGAAGTATGAAGTTCTGACTCGAAAGTTTAATTTTATGCATGTAAAGAGATATATATATATATATATGTATGTGTATATTGATTTTTCCCCCAATTTTTTAAGAGATCTTTCATGCAGTGATTTATGAATATATATATATAATAATATATATGGAAGAAATTTATATAAAATATAAAACATAACAGGAAATAAAAAAAAAATTAAGATCAAATCTAATGAAATACAAATAAGAACCTAGCGAGTCAAAATGCAATTTCGGACTTAGGACCGAATAAGTGGGGTTAAACTAGTTTGAAGGCGCCAACCTTCCCCCTTTGCAACTCGGTAGGAAAGACCAAAATAAAATAAATAGAAATTTAAAGTATAAAAATTCTAAGTATAAAAAATTCAAAGTATAAAAAATCCAAAGTATAAAAAATCTCATAGAAATATGAAAGAACAACCGACTACTATTAAGCAAAAAATTCTCCCAAAATGTTTAAGCAGAAAAATATCAAAAGAATTACCCAGTAAAAGGATTCTTCCAAAAAGATTTTAAAACTTCTGCTCACAGAGCTTATTCCAGGAGATCCAACACTCTTGAAACCGATGGAAAGCTTTTATATGTTGTGATAAAAATCTAAATTGCACTTAAACGCATCCTTTATACCAGCTTGTAAGGAAGACAGCAAGAAAGATTACATTCAAATTTGGTAGGCTATAACTTGGTTGGTTGTCACAAATGTAGAAAATTGGTTGGTTGTCAAAATGTAGAAATTTGGTTTGGTTGCCAAAAATGTAGAAATTTTTCATTTTATAAGATTTTTAAGAAGGGTGTGGAAAAAATAAACTGTGTGAAGAGTGTTAAAACAGAATCTTCACAGCAAAACCACTAAAATGCTGACTTTGAAATCCTATTGTTGTATGGTGGTTTTGAAATCAGAAATAGCAAGACGATTAATGTATTTGTGATGAATATATGTTCTTAAGAAGTTAAAAGGATAGTCATGATCTAAGCAGCATTGGAAGAATTTCTTGATATTATTAAATTTATCTATTTTGTTGGTAGTTAAGTTATCATTCCTAAGTAAAAAATTCAAAACAATATTTCTGTAAATTGATATATGCAAATTGCTGTTCCATACAGGAATTTTAATTACATGGAAACTAAAAGAATCTCTTTTGTCATAAATGTTACAGACTACTCTATTGTCAATAAGATGCAAGTCTAAATCTAGGAATTCAACCATATTAGAGTTAAAATTAGTTTTAAGAAGGTTGAGATTGTCAGGGTAGAACATAATATTTGGTTTGAATTCACTATTTTTACCAAAAATTATTATATCATCTATATAACGGTAAAGTAAGAAAGATTCATCAAAAATATGATCAATTTCAAAAAAATGTAAATATAGGTTAGCTAAACTATTACTGGCAGGACCACCCTGAGGTAATCCTCTGATCTGTTTAAAAAGATTTTGATCAAATGCTATGAAATTTTCTTGTAAAACAAGATTAACCAGGATATCAAATTTTTCCTTTTTCATTGAATTATGCAATTCATATTTATCATAAATTAAATGTAGAACTCTAATCATATCATCTATATCAATAGAATTAAAAAGGTCCTCGAAGTCAAAGCCGTGCATGGAAAAAACTGTCATATCCTTCGTGACTCTAACAATCTCTAAGCTATTTTTAATTATTGCTGTGTGTTGAAAGCTATCGATAGTATTTTGAAGAAGGGATTGTAAAATCTTCCCAGACTTCGTTATATATGTATTATACCCATTAGTAATACTACGGAATTTTATTGGATTTTTGTGGAATTTTGGTGTTAAAAAAATTCGTGGGTATTTAATAGTTTTGAGATGAATATTTAATCTTTTGTTTAAAGCCAAAAGACGATTATCATCTTCTCTATTGCTGTGAATCGACTTTTGAAATGCATTATTCTTTAAAATATGATCACTTAATAATTTACTATAAAAATATTTACATATTATTGCATAATTAGCAGAGACTTTATCAACATAAGTTATCACGAAATCCTTTTGAATATTATCTATCGATACTTTAAGGTCTTTATACATAATTTCATTTTCAACGTTGAAATCCAATTTTCCAATTTCTATTGCTACAAGAGATCTAAATTGATTGAATGCTTCTATCGGCATTCCGTATTTAATAGCCATTTTAAGGTAGAAAGTATCCAAATCTCTTGTGATTTGTTTTACAACGTTGGATTTATTTTTTGTGATCATAAGTCTAAAGCCAGTACCTTTTTCCATAAAATTTCTCAATAAATCATCTTTTACAATGCCAAGGTCTCCAGTGACAACGTGCTGATGATATTCATCGATATAATCACAATACAAATAGCATTTACACTGCTCCGGACATAGGAGCTCCGAAACTTGATTATAATTGAAAATAAATCTACCAAGTTTCTTGTTATATTTGAAAGCCTTTTTAATAATAATATTTTTAATAGGAAAAAAGGATTGATATTTCTGAAATATACCTGAAAAATTAATTTTGTTAAAGGATTTATTCATAAATAACATGGTACAATATTCTGTAGTGTAATTTTCTACTGCATCTAATTTGATATTCATTTTTTGTACTAGATAATTATTAAGATCTCTAATCATATGCATACCATGGGAATCCAAAAACTTACATCTGCTTAAAATATCTGTCATAATTTTAATTTCTGTTTTATTCATTCCAAACATAAAAGATTTAATTAAGCCTGCATTAAAGTTATCATCAAATTTATTAGCTAACTCCAACATAGACCTCTTGAGAGTAGTGCTGTTTCTTGTAACTCTCTTTCCACGCTTAGATCTTGAAATTCTTGAGATTCCAACTTTAATGTTGTTACCAAAAGATTTATCGAATTTCGGAATATATAATGACTCTTCAGATTTTTGTTTAAATGATGGCAAAATATTTCTGTTGTTCCAGATAATATTCAGACCATAAGGATAAAATGTTCTAAATGCACCTATACAAAAGTTTTCAAACCACAATCTCTGTTTGGTATTTGGCACTATTTTAAGTATGTGTACAGCTATGTTATTAAATCCATGTTTGTTAAAGTGCCCGATCTCAACCTTACTCTGATTTTTGTTACACTCAAATCTCTTAGAATCAGATCTATGCTGATTTAGTCTAATATTGATAGTATTCGAGGTCTGCCCTATGTAAGAGAATTTACACACATTACATAACATTCTGTAAACACAATTAAAGGTTTTACAAAATATATATCTCGAATTCATATCTAACTGTTCATCACTAATCATGATACAAGCCTTGCATCTTTTGTCAGTGCAAGACCTGAATTTAAGTTTTAGACAATGGATATCTTTGAAAGGTTTAGTTTCAGATATATTACCATAACACCTATCTCTTTGAACTTCATCTCTACCATCCAAAATATTAATTTTATGTTCTGGCATATGAGATAATCTCCTATTATATTTGGAGTTCCAAAAAATTCTAGTTTTATAAACCTTAGCAACATATGGTTTAGAATCATAAGGGTAAATAAAAGAATCATGAATATCAGAAAAACTCACACATTTTTTTGTATTTTCTAAAAAATTTTTAGTTTTTTTATATGCTAACTCAGAATTTTTGTGCCCATATCCATAATTCACCAAAGACATACCTAAATATATACCAAATCAGAAAAATAAGGGCTCTACTGTATGGTAAGTGTATGACGGTGGCACAGATACCATTATACTGTACCACCGAGCAATGCCATACCAAGGTATATATATATATATATATAGATATATGTATAACATTATATAATCTAATGGATTAATTCTTTCTGTTATGCCAAGACCCAGCAACAAAGAGTTGAACGAATTCATATTCTTCCTAATTATGAGTCCCATTATACATTCGATCTAGAAAAGAGTTCTCTGCACAGGAAGACTGAGAGAAAAGCAAGGTTAAATATTCAAAGCAGGATATGGACTTGCTCTTTTGTGTGGTCTCGGTTTGACCTTCCTAATCAATAATGCCGGGCACAGATGATACAATTGAATGAATCATTATGAAGCGTTTATTAAATTTGAATTTGAGTTCAAATAGTTTAAAAATATTTCAATTTTCTAGCAGCTGGTGTTCTGTATTACTTTAGGTGTGAAAAAAAAAATCTGATCACATGTCTTGATTTTAATTGTTGTGTGTACGTCGCACCTTCGATAAAAGTTCCTATATTTGGAGAATCCAATAAATTGTGGACAATCAATAATTTATTACTGAAACATTTTCTTTTAAAAATTATCACCGATTTTCTTATTTGATATTGAAAATAGTTTTATAAATTTGATGCAATTAATCAAAGATATAACTATGATTTGGTTGCTTTTTTCAGTTTAACATTGGAGTTAAATTTCTAAATTTATAATATTTCACTTTTTACATATAAAGCAATTTTATTCTATTCTAAAAAACGTTTAACTATAATTTAATGCGTATGAAATGTTTTGGAAGTTCTCTTTGAGTTCATTATTTTTTTTATTTAAACAGAAAGAGAATTTGATGATTATGTGATCAAAAAATAATATAAAATACTTTGATAATGTGTGGAATTTACAGTACTAATGCAGCGTTTCTCAAACTGTGGGGAGAAGGAGGGTTAACCTTAACAATCCTATTTAGGGGCGCAAGCATATCAAAAAGTCGAAAATGGAAGTTTTTTTTAAAAAAACTCCAGGTTCGCAATAAGTCGAAGTATTATTGTATTTCAATATTCTAAAAAGGTGCCTTCACATACCTTCTATATTTACAGTAAAAACTTTAAACTTTGTTTTTTAAGAACAATAAAAATTTATAATTAAGAGTAAATATATCTTAATTTCTTTATTTGTAACTCATTTTTTCAGTCATAGTAAGATATTAAAATTTATATATTTTTTTTCTTCGAAAACTGCTCTTGGTTTCACTACTATTCTTTAGTATTATGTAAAGAAACACCTTAAATGCTGTTTTACAGAATAACACTGTCTTTGAAAGTTGATGATAAAACAACAACTAGTTTTTAAAGAAAAAGTTACCACTTAAGATGTTTATTCACATAATGTTTAAGAATCGTATCAAAAATGAACTGTATCTCGATAAATTAAATCGAAATAAGGTATCCATTACCCTAAAATTGTGAATTCTGCTAAAAGTTGACATTTTATCTTGCGGTTTTATTTTATATGCCATCTTATTAGCTTTATAAAAATATCAAGTTTATTATTTTCCGTTCACTAGAACAAACACTATAAGGGTTTTAGTAAGAGAAGATTCCATTCATCATACCTTAAAAAGCGCTTTTCTCGAAATGTGTTGTTCTGAAAATGCTAAAACGAGGCCAGCGATTCTCAAAAAGTTTAAAAATAATTAACTGAAATTTCTTGTGTATATTCTGTATAATAGTAGAAGTGTTTTAACCTTCAGAGTTTTTAATCATCGTTTTATTACAAAATTTAGAGTACCTTATGTGAATTTCATCACTGTTTTTTTAAGCAATTTTATATAACAACTAAGATAAAGTGCTCTAGTTTTTGTAAAAAAATAAATATCTCTTATCCTGAAGGTCATTTCAAAAATGAGTAACACAGTAATACATCAGATTTGAAAAATTGAAAATTTGTTCATAAACTTTTGGTACAGAATTTGGTACTTTTTGGTTTTGGTCTTTTATGTTATTTTTTGTCAATTTTTACCCACATTTTAGTTATTAAAATTTCTTTTTCTCTTCTTAATGTTAGCATATTTTTCAAAAAATGTACTAAGCAAATCTAAACACAACAACAAAAAAATCCCTATACCTCCATTTTTTAAAAAAAGAAAGTTGTCGCAGAGTCTAATTTTTAAAATAGCTTCATATAATATTTCTTAAGTCACTCACCACATTTGAATAGTTCTGAACTATTTTGTGCTCATTTATAGGATACCTCATTCTATTTCAGAATATCTAGCCAGTAGTTTCCACCATGACAAACCTACTGGGCATCACCGACTACCTTGTGATCGGAGGCATGCTGTCTGTATCTGCGATGGTCGGCCTGTACTTCCGATTCACTGGAGGTCGCCAGAAGACCACTCAGGAATTCCTGATGGCGGGCCGTGACATGCATATTGGACCCGTGGCCTTCTCGCTTATGGCCACCTACATGTCAGCTATTTCAGTTTTGGGAATGCCTGCAGAGACTTACCTTTATGGAACGCAGTTCGTCACCTGGATGATAGGCATGCCTTTCGGTGGTCTTATTGCCGCTTACGGATTCTTGCCAGTGTTCTTTGATATGGACGTAGCCACGGCCTATGAGGTAGGCTATGAAAGTTATTGGAAGCCAATGATTTCCTGTTCGTTTGAGTAAAAGGCTTGATTACAGTGATGATATTATTTTTTATGCAACTGAATTTTAAATTCGTAGTGGTTTTCAGCAAATAAATTAGGTTACCGTCCCATTAAGGGTAATATATTTAAAATTATTATTACTTTTAATTATTCAGGTACCCATTTATCTTTAGATTTTAAATCTAGGATAGGCATTGTGTGATTCACATTAAATTTGGTTCAGACATTAATGGAACAACAAACCAGGCTTTTTCAGCGAAAGTGAATTAAACAATCAGAGCAATTCATGATATTGCGCTTTTTCTATTAGGGGGACACTTGATGGGAAGCTTTTGCACAGAGGAAAATTAATATATAGTTTAAAAGTTTCTATAAGATACCTTAGGAATCTTCATTAAATCTTAGTAATTTCAAGCCTTTTTCTCACTTATTGCACTTGTTAATCATAACAAAATTGTTAAATAACAAGTCTTTTTTTCATTCTATTTTATTGAAAAAGAAGTAAAAAGAGTTAATTATCGGCTTTCTAGTAACTAAGTTAGCTTTTGTCCCTTTGAAAATCTTGCTGTTAATTAGAAAACTCTCAACATAAATAAATTCCCAAGTTTGTGTGTACGCATATATATCTTCTTACGCATTTAATATACAAAAAATACTTAAATGGGTGCTTTGTTTTTGTAGGAAGGAGTGTGTGTGTTTTTTAATTTATTCTGGTTCAAACTTCTTCACATCATTTAATATATCTTTTATTTTAAAATAAACAAAGAGCAATTGAAGATGACTTTGTTTTTAAGTTTTTGTTCCTTTTAGAATATTACTTTATCCGTACTTAACGATAACGAATTTTACTGTAGAAAAAATGATTACCCCCCCCCCCCCCCCAGCTAAGATTATAAATTCGATTTTCAGATTAAAAAATTCTAAACTAATAACGCTAAATATTTCGCGTTCACGCATTGTTTAAAAACAGTTCTAAGATGAGCAACACTTAAACATGGCATTATTATATCTCATTTTTTTGCAATAGCCGAAATTTTATCAGGCCTTGACTTTCAAAATAGTGTCTTTTTATTCAAATTCGGTTTTAGTTAGAAGTAAAATCTATTCCAAGACATACTTCTCTTGTGGTCATTAAATTGTATTTGTTAATTATTTGCAATGAATCTGTTTAAACTAATATATGCAGGAAGAACATCGCATAAAAACACCAGATTGATTTAATGCCTTCAAAACAACAGTTTTGAAGGCATTTAACGATGTTTGGCTGAAGAGAACAGCAAAGAGTAATAATAAAACATGTGCCACGGGTATAATTAATTGAGCATTTATCTTACCACATGCATGCAAATATCAAATCAGGATAGCGTCAAAATGCAA
Organism: Trichonephila clavata; assembly: GCA_019973975.1. NCBI lineage: Eukaryota > Metazoa > Arthropoda > Arachnida > Araneae > Nephilidae > Trichonephila > Trichonephila clavata. Next base: position 7,029 of record BMAO01011471.1, on the reverse strand, counting down.
CTCAAGTAGCCATTTTAAAAACATTGATGCATAAAAATAAAATAAATTTCGTTTAACGCAAAACGCTTAAAACGAAATATTGGTTAACAGGAAATAATACGATGGCCCCAACAAACTAATATGTTGAGTCAGACCTCTATTTAACGAAATCGATAAATTCCGAAAAACGTTCGTTATATGGAAAATTCATTAGATAGAGAGATTCCTCTTTCAGTATACCACAAAAAATTTATATTCATAAAAACTTTTTATTAAAAAAAGTAATTAATCATACCTTTTTGTAAATTAATATCTATTTATTATATATTTCTTACCCATAACAAAAGCTGCAAGGAAAACAAGAAAAGAGAATGCCGAGGAATAAACTGTATTTTCAACATTAAGTAAATAATTTTATTTTAAAATTAATGAATGAACATTTCCGAGCTACTAGAAATGAAGTTACCAGGACGACTGATCAACATTACAAATGAACGGAGACTAGTTCAAAAACACGGAGACACGCGAGACAACTCCACCGAGGGTGAAAAGGGATATCAAAGATATTTCTAGTGAAGTGGACAATGGGGGCTTAAGGTTGCACTTGGATAAAACGCCTAGAATTCTATTACTATCGGCGAGTTATGCACGTAATAAAACCAGTTCAAGATGTATGACGATCATGAAATGAGAGAATTACGTAAAATGTCCAGAAATACTTTAAAAATGGAAAGTACAAAATTGAATCTCTAGAGAAAATGCTCGTTATACAGAAGATGCACTTCGCTATTGGGAGATTATATTACGTGAAAAGTTCTTGATCCCAAGAAAAAAATTCGCGGTATAGAAAAATTAGCAATATAGAGGTTCGTAATAAGGAGATTCGACTGTATCTCTATGCATTTTTCTCTTAACACAAAACGAAAATCACTTAATGCGAAAAGATTTCCCTTCTAGGAAGAACTAAATGCGAAAAATCCAGCCGCATTGGACTTTTCTATTGTTGTAATATCGGAAGAATTCAATGCAGTAGATGATGATAAAGTGTGCACACCTCCAATTATGGCACACAAAGTCATTTTGGATTTGGTTCAAAGTTCAAAAAACATCACTCGTGCAGATTATGCAGATTTTGACGATGAAAATGGAATGAATAATGCAGCTCCTTTTCCCACATCATTCGAAATGAGGAACTTCAGGAAAAGTATACTCAGTTATTTAGACACCCATTCCAATGGTAAAAATGAGTTACAAAATGGACAACATCGAACAATTGTTTGACAATTTGATGCTAAAAAATTAATGCAAAAAAAGATATCAGATTAGTTCCCAAAAACTCAATAAAGGGTTTTTTTTCCAAAAAATTTGAAAATATTACATTATATATGTTACCGTTAAAGTGTGTATAATTTAGTTATTTCATAGAATAACTATGTATCCCATGAAATAACTAGACCGAGTCAAGTAAAGAATATAATAGATGGAAAATTTCATTATTTACTTAGTTATTCCATGAAATAACTAGTTGTTTTATATGAAATAACTAATGATAAACCATTAAAAAGAGTAAAATAAACACTTTCAAATTTATTTTATAAATTATTTATAACCATAAATAGCTAAAACCTCTTAAAATACAGTTTATCCCTATTGCGGAAGATTATCTGATTAATAAAATGAAAGGCAGAGATGATATATAATTTATTATTGCTCATATTACTTACATTCGTTAAACAGAAGGGAAAAGAAAGAAAAAAAGAATATGTTTTGCATCTGTTACTGGCACACACACAATTAACTTTTCTGCTTGAACATCAAGAATATCATAATACTGGAGTAACCAATAGTCCCGTGATACTTTTTAATGTGCTGTTTTAGCACTGTTTACTTCTGTTATAAAATTTGTAACTTCTCACGAGTAAGTGCAAAACTATATTTCTTTGTCCTACGCTTATTTAATAAAGAGTCACAACTCACTGTTATAATAAATCGTTCTTATTTACAGGCTGTTCTCTTATTCCTGCAGAAGTCATTGCTTGAAAACAGGTCACAAAAATATTTGTTAGTAATCCAAAATGTGCTAACAAAAATACACTGTCTAAATTCTATGTTTAAAAACAATGGAATGAAGAGTACACACACACACGTTATTGCAAAAAAAACTATAAGAGATTCAAAGCTGATTAAAAGCACCTTGATTCGCTACAATGAATTTTCGAGTGCTGCATTTCATACGTCAACGATCAAGTAATAGTTATTCTATAGAACACCTAGTTAAATCGTAGAATTCAATACTTTTATATATTTTGTCTATTTATATTATGAAATACATAGTTATTCTATGAAAAAACGGATTTCACACTTTAACGGTAACATTTACATATTTATGTAATAATATTTTTATTGCACATATACATATCTATGTAAATGAAATAAAATGTAACAAGTATGATTTTTTTAATTTTTGTTTTCAATATCCTTTAACACGAAAAAATATTTCAGTGCGTTTAGTTTCGTGTTAAGCGATTTACACGCATATAAAAAAATTATAACATTTTAAATATATTTAATTTTGTACAAGTTTCAAATTTAATTAACAGTCTAAATTATGCTATATTTCGCTTACAGTAGAAATTATACATTTTTTTCTTTACTCGTCTATTTAAAAAAAACTGCATTTTGCACGCAAATGGACTGTACACGAATTTTTAAATAAATAAAGGTTCCATCACGGTTTAAAATTTAAGATTTTTGATACTGAATTAGATTTTAGGTACTTTTAATAATTTGTGTTTGTTATTTTCAGTATTTGGAGCGAAGATTTGGCAAGACAACTCGAACAATAGCGGCTGTGTTTTTTACCCTTCAAATGGTATGACGAAAACTTTTACAGATAATTTCTCGTGTTTTCCTTGCCTTAAAGTTTATCTTTCGATCCCTTTTAATAAAATTAATTCATTATATACACTCACATTTTCATGGTTAGTAACATTGTCTTTTATGTCTTTTTTTTTGTTTCTCTTTGATAATTATAAACTGTATAAATTAACAAATACTCTTCTTAAATTAGTTGATCTTTATGTGTGTCTTCTATTTTCTATTCAACTTCTGAAAATCGTTGTAGATACTGCATACATATTTAAAAAAATGTTCGTTATAAAAAAACTATGAAGTGAATGGTTTGCAAAAGCTTTGAAAAATAATTTTTTTCACTCAGTTTTGTAATTGCTAACGAAATTTTAAACATTTCAATTATATAGTCTTTCTTTCTGTGACTACACGATTTTAAATGTGATTGAATAGAACGAATTATTGTAAAAAAGATTATTATTTGGAATAAACTTTAGTTTCTTACTAATTCATTCATTTTATTATGATTATATTATTTTAATAGATTCTATTATAGGCTGAAACATATTTAATCTTCTTATATTATAGTGAATTACGACAAATCACTTAATAAGAATTCATGTCATAACGGTGTTTTATGTTATTACTGAGTTAAAAGTAATGAACAAATTCGCAGGCTTAAAATAATGCATTAATAACCTAAAACGTTACAATTACAAAAGGACTGTTATACAAGACTTAACAAGACAAATATAATCAAACATTTAAAGGAACAAATTAAAGTAAATTTTAGTTTAATATGGAGAGGTAAGTGATCCATACACATTGGTATCCGGGTTCTCTCTGTGATGTTAAAGATAAAGGGTTTTCGTTCATAATACTGTTACACATTTGACCATAGCGTAGCGATATCTATATTCCATTATGGGAAACCTAGTGTGTTACAATGTGTGCTTTTGTATCATGATAAATATTCAGTGAAATTTATAAAACTGGTATGGAAACTTAACAAAAAGTACTTGAAATAAATTTTATTTCATAAATATAGTTTAACACAATAAGAACTACTTTTCGAAACAATTTTTCTGATGGACTAAATTCAAGTAACATCATTGTTACAGGATATCTTCACCCACGCGTTTCTAGTTGATAAATTCATGTGATGTCATAGTCACATGATAGACACAATCATGTGTTTTTAACCAATCAGTCATGCGCTTCACTGTTACCAACTTTTGCTATTTACAGAAATTTTACTTTAGAAAGTACATATTTGTCAACGATAATAATGCATGAGTAAGCAAAAGGCACTTCAACTTTAAAAGTTCAGGAATAATATAAGGATTTTTTTCCCCATAGGTTGAACAACTTATGTGAAAATCTTGGTACTTGAGCATTTCCATCCAATTGAAAAGGTTGAAATTTTATTTAAATTTTAGAAGTACAACAACAATTAAAAATGTAATATTAGATTCGAATTCATTGGATAATTCTCGTGGTTGTTTTTATCACGTGATTGTCAGGAATTAAGTCCATTGACATACTATTTAATTACTTTTTCTCACTAAAGCCCTTCAATCAGAATTGATCATTTAATATATGAAACTGAAGGAAAACTTTTTTATATAAAAACTGAAAGGAATGAATTTTAACGTACTGCTACAAATTTTGTATAAAATAGTGTAAATAATTTGTATTTGGATGCGTAATGCATTTATATTACTCTATGTTAAATTTATTTAATGTTAAAATTGTAATATTCACAAGCAACGCCATCCCTTACGTTATAATGGCGATTCAATGGTATCTTGGCGAAATCTTGGCGATAGAGCCAAGTTGGCATCAATTTTGGTGGCCAAGTTGTCGACTTTGGGGACCATTTTGGCGATATTGGAGACCATTTCTGGTGCGTTTGGGACCCTCTGGATCCTTCTAAAAATTAGTGGAGAAATCCTCTAATCTCACGACCTATGACTCAAGGGGATTTTTCTCGAAGTATCTGCGAGCCTATAAATAGAGAGAGATGCTCACCGAAAGGAGTAAGTATTGTTTTGCCTAGCGATTAGTAAACTTTCCTTAGCAGTGATTACCGATTAACTCGGCTATGCAAGTGATTAATCTTTTACATACATGTATTTTAGATACTGATAATTGTGTCTGTTTGCTGTTGAAGGTGTGAAGACCTTTTGAGATTTGTTCCATGAATATTGCTGCTGCATCCTGTGTTTCAAGGATAGGATTTTCTACAATAAATTATTCTCGTTCTTACATAACTGTCTTGTTCTTTGTGACTAATTTGCATAAAATCCTCGATTTCCGATAAATATAACAATTTCCTAGAAAATGTAAATGTAATATATTTCATCGAAATGATTTCACATTTGAAAAATTTCATTTCGTTTCAGATTCTGTACATGTCCGTGGTTCTGTACGCTCCTTCGCTGGCTCTGAACGCCGTCACCGGACTCTCCACTTGGGCATCCGTCATTTCTCTGGCTGCAGTCTGTACGTTTTATTGTTCGCTGGTATGAAATCATGTTCACATCCGCTTAGAAATAATCATTGACCACGAACAAAGATATCAGCAAATAGTGTTAGGGTTCAAGGTCGATTGGTAACTTAATCGAGATTTTTATCGGAATAGATAAATTATACTACTCTTTTACTATATCTCGTTAAGTTTGCTCTGTAATAGCTAAATCATTGAAAGTGTGTTGGGTATTTTTAAAGCAATGTAATCGTACTTAGAAAGAAGTAAACAGAGTATGATGAAAAATATTTACTTTTCGTTATCCTTGAAAATATCAAGTTCAACGCAAAAATTTATTGGACATCAAACAGCCCGCTTAAGAAACTGAAATAATTTGAAATGGTTTTTTTTTTATGCTGAGCGTAATTTATATTTAGACTCTTTAAGTTTTAAACTAACATTAATTGTGTAATTTTTAGAAATTAATTACAAATAAAATAAATTTTGTGAACTTTATTTCTTTATATGTTATTTAGTAGTCTTGAAAATGAAATTATTCATCTTTTTTAAAATATTTTATGATGGAAAAAGAGTGAAAAATCCCATTTTACATTTAATGCGCAATTCATATTACTTAATACTGCCGTGATAGTTAAGTTGTCGTGGCAAGGATATCATTGCTAGATATTTTTAAATATCCTGTCTAATACTAAATATGTTACGTAAAATAGTAAGGGCTACTGCTTCAAAATATGTTTCAAACTTTTTAATTAAATTTAAGTGAGTTTTTCATGGTGTAGCATATTTCAACAAGGCAGTGTATATTTTTCAAAATTAATTTTATGTCATTTGATGGATACAGAGAGCAGCACACATTTGCTAATAGTTTAAGACAGTATCCTTTTATGCATTTTTTTTATTTTCTTATTTCTGTTGCTTAATCTAATGTATCATTTCAAACAGTCCATAACATTTTATATGTTGCAGGGAGGCCTAAAAGCAGTATTATGGACCGATGTATTCCAAGCTCTTCTTATGTACATAACAATCATTGTCGTAGTCGTACAAATAAGTATAACCGTAGGATTCAATGAGGTTTACGATCGAGCATATGCAGGAGAACGACTTATTTTATTCAAGTGAGATATACTTCTTTCGCCTAGTTTCTTAAAAATTTCTGTTCATAAAATTAAAACATTTGATATAAAGTGAAGAGATATTTGAAATTTATTAAATATATGAGAACCAATTTTATATTTACATTAGAAGAGTAAGATTTAAAACTTTGTGATAGGTAATGTATTTTAGATTAAAAAAAACCTTTAAAAATTTCAACTATCTCATTTTTAAAAATCTTTTCTATGGCGTTTCTTGTGCCTACTTGCTTCAAACTACAGCGATATTTATAGTGAGTTTAAAGGGTCTGAAAACATTCCTTGCTTATTTTACTTTTTTTTTACTTGAATTGAATTATTTAACATACTTGGAAGACATTCCAATACTTCGAATACAATTATTTGGTTTAGTAAGACATTGTTCCTAATGCACAGATACCAAATTAAATCTTATTTGGTTTCAGCGTAAATACAGGGTGATTATAATTAAAATTGTGATTTCAAAACACTCTAACTCTAAAACTACCATTAGAAACACATGATATTTTACCAGAAAACTCCTGAGCCAAGTAGAATCTTGTTCAGGGAAAGGAAACAAAATAGCTCCAAAATATG
>BMAO01011470.1:0-26628 GCA_019973975.1 Trichonephila clavata | reverse complement strand
CCTAATATGTCTATAACGTTATTACTTAGATATCGAAAAATAAATAAGTAGCGTTTTGAAATTGCCTTAATCGCAATAATGTTTTAAATTGCTTCATTCTTTGCTGTATTTTTTAATTGTTTCATGATTTATTCTATTAACTAATGTGTTGATTATTCAATTGTATTAACTGATTCTCTAAAATAATAAAAAATAAACAACATTTAACTTAAGATTACGAAGCTGCTCACTAACGATTCTTATTTTCTTTTAACGAGTCTAGTAGATAATTTGAGAAATAAAAATTTTCGTCACTTGAACGGATCAGCCTAGTTAATGAGCAGATTACCAAGATAATTTGTCATCTGATTAAATGAATTTGCACTTAAGCACAGTAGCTTACATATCCACACATTTTTCGAAAAAATACAACAATCAAGACAACTCAATGTAACATTGTTCAATCTTTACCGGAACTATTTTCTTTTTCTGACACAAACATTTAAGAATTTTGTCTATATTGTTACAAGGAAAAAATAAATACTATATAAGTACTTAAAATATTCCACAATTTCTAGCTGGACCTATTTTAATGCAAACACCATGTTTTAGATATTTAGGTAAGGAGTCAGTTGCTTACACCGAAAATTAAAGTTTGTAAAAATATTGTACTATTTAATTATATAACAACGTAATTCAATAACTATCGCCTGAAGATATTTTTGTTTTTAAAATCTGTAGCATGATGTTAAATACAAATGTGGATAATTTACAGAAATTCCAAAATAATTAACATAAATAACCATCTGGTACTTTATATTATATTTTTTATAAATCGTTCACTCTAATTGCTCATATATGCCATAAATAATCCATTTATTGTCTTGAGGAATAAAAGAATAAAAAGGCACATGTTACCTTATAGATCTCAATTTTCATTCATTATTGGTTAAAAGTACTTGCTAAAATTTTTTGTATGAATTTATAATAAGAAACGCAGAATAATTAATAATGTATTTAAGATTTAAAATTATTTAACATATCTGAGAGAGAAAGAGAGTATCATTGCAATTTTGACTTTTTCTTGTTATTTGAAAATAAACATTGTCATGGTTGGACTCTATATCCTAGCAAAATTAATTGATTTACAGCACCTATTTTTCAGTAAACATTGCATCATCAAAATATATTTAATTGACATTGAATTTCATGAAAAGAAGCATTAACTTTCATATATGTCCTTATTGCAGTGCTTCTCAAACTTTTAATGCTTGCGATCCAATATTCAAGCATAATTTTCATCACGCCACACTCCATACAATAGCAATGAATAAATTGGATAATTCGATACTCTGACGCTAAAGCTACAGTACGACTTTTATTTCTTAAGTGCCACCGGCGTATATAAACGTCTCGCTCAGCCAATGCGTAAATTGCCCCAGACGTATAAACACGCCTTTCCAAAATACAATCTTTTCTGTTCACTGCTATTCATAAAATTATTCCGAAGGCTTTAGAATGCAATAAAACGACCTTCACAGTGTCTGTGAAGGATTTACTTACTTCAGAGGATTTTCTCATTTATTCCCTTTCTCCCCTTTCCCCAAAAACCCAGCATACGCTTGCTTACGTGCGAAACGGTAGTATTAGAGGGCGAACCGCATAACTTTTAATCGGCATTTAAGGGATTAATTATAAACCATGAAAATTATCCAAAAAGAGAGAATGTTTGCTTATATATATATGACAAGTCCGTAGGGTTACTGGTAATTATTAAACTTGTTCTGAACTTATTATTGTTAAATTAATTACATAATATATAGTACAGTACTGAGATACAGTTATAAATGTATTATATCAACGTAATGTGCTTTAGTTTTATTTTTTATCATGTCAGAATGTATTTTGCTTGTTTACTTTTAATAAATTAATAATTTTTTTAAATATCATTTTGTTTTCGACTTTTTAATATGCTCGTGCCCCCCTCCTAGGGTTATCAAGCCCCCTAAGGGCCACTCCCTACAGTTTGAGAAGCTCTGCCTTAGTAAATCCTTCGCAAAAATACACTGTCAAGTTCCTTTTGTTGCATTTCAAAGCCTTCGAACTAATTTTATGGATAGCAATGCACAGAAAAAATTGTACTTCGGAAAGACGTACATATACATATGGGACAATTAACGCTTTGGAAGAACACGCTGGTGGTACTTATGAGGTTAAAGTCGCATTTTAGAGAGAGAGATTTAGCAACAAAGCATAGTATTATTGAATCAATGTTGTTACTGAATGGTGGGAAGAGGGGAAGGGCACGATGAAAATTGTGATTGACTATTGAGACGCAAACATTGAAAGTTTGAGAAGCACTGCAATAAACCTATCAGTCATATGAATAGTTGATACAGATGTCTTGGAACTTATTGCGCATATAAGTAGCGATGTTTAAAATATTTAATGCTTGGTCGAAAAACAGGAAGTGTAATGTGTGCATTACTTTTTATTTTCAGTTCCACCCAAAAAATTGGTCATTCGTGATGACTTGGGTCAAGAAATTCGTGATATTGCTGGGCCTTATAAAGAAAAGTCGGATGTATCTCTATTTTGTGAAGCTCAAAAAGGTAATTGTACAATTTTATTTCAAGAAATTATAATTTAAGATTAACTATTTTAATCATTTATTTTATTATATATATTAAGATTCAAGTGTATGCATTTTTAACATCTCCCATATAGATTTATTTTTCAGAATAATCAGAGATTTAGACTATTGCTACTGCCAATAATAATTATTATATCATATAATTGCTTTAATTTAACATATTATTTTATTCTGCAATATTTTTAGAAATTTGTGTTAAGCATTCAAATACTTTGAAAATAAATTTTTTTTAGTAAAATGCTAAAATATTAAAGGGTCAAAATTCTGGTTTCAATAAAAATATTCCAAATTAAAAAAAATAAATTAATTAACCACCTGTTTTAAGTTTTAAACAATTTTGAAATTTCTTCTGAAAGTTATACTTAATTCGGTTATGCAATTTCATTAAAGGCATCATGAGTAAAAAAAAATTATAATTATAAAATTTTGAGAATATTTAATTTACAACTTTTCATACGTTTTATTTATAAAAGAATAACAAATACTGTTCATAAGATTTTGAAAATCGTATATGGTTTTAAAACTGAGCGGAAAACATTTTTCTTTATTATTTGTAGTCAAACTAAATAAGCTTGTAGTGATATAATCTATATAAGCCAGTAAGAACCTCTGCACCATGGTGATCATTTTGGTGTAGTGGTTAAGTTACTCGGCTTCGGACCCAAAGGTCCCGGGTTCTCTTCTATCAGGATAAAAACGCGCTACTTCATTTGGTGACCCTAGCTTAACTAAGAAAAGCGAAACCTCTACTGATTTGTCGTGGCGCCATCTACCCGCAAAAAAAAAAGAGATCAAACAAGAAAAAAAAATTCATCAGATAAACATGACGCAAGAGAGCAACAAAGAAAAAAAATATCGTCAGATAAACATGACGCAACTCATCCAACACACACAAAAAAATTGACCGCTCCCATAAAAAAAACAACTATATCGTTCGTTCGCCTAACCAACTCTCTGGTAGGAGAGTGTGTAGTGATACAATCTATATAAGCCAGTAACAACCTCCGTACCATGGTGATTATTTTAGTGTAGTGTTTAAGTTACTCGGCTTCGGACCCAAAGGTCCCGGGTTCTGTCCTATCAGAATAAAAACGCGGCACGTCAAACTCAAACTAATTTGTCTCAATTTAAAATGTTTTAAAATTGCCAAACTGAAAGGTACAAATAAAAAATGGTTTCGAAGTTAAAGTTTTTTTTTTTTTTTTTTTTTTTTTTGTAATTTAAAGTCTTTTAAAACATAATCCTAAAAAGTTGTTTGAAAAGACTGAATTATGTTTTCTAATACGTAATATCTCTTTAAACTACACAAAACACAATTTTGAACTGACAAAGAAGTGAAGAAAACTATTCGAGACTGCCTTGTATCTGCAAATAATACAACAAAAGCACGGATCAAAACATAATTAAAAAAAGAAAGGTTCAAACTGAATTAATATTAGGGATCATTAATCCTTTTAAAGGTTGGAAAATAACACGAAAAGGTGCTTCACTAAAACAATATAACTACATGTTTCATTTCATATTGTTTGAAAGGGATTTTGAATTTTTGATAATGTGTGTGGACTCTTAGTTCAAATATGACTATTTTTTTCTATGGATGCGAATGAAATAAGATAATGAATAGGACTTTGAAGAATAATCTTTCAATTTTCAAGGAATATAATTCGAAACACCCAGATGGTAAAACCGGAGGTATGGTCTTCACTATAATTAGTGTATTGTGTTGGAGTGTATTCCAAATATTTTTTTCTCAAATGGGGCTGCGGATTGGTATTTTTACCATTGCAAATCTAGTACATCCCCAGGAGCTATTATCACTCTCTAGTGCGGCGCCGTAAAGGCGGATACCAATCGCCGCAGGTAATTTTTTTTGGGAGGCACCTGAGCTCTCACGACGCAAACATGTGCTAGGATTTAATTTTTCCGAGAGCGCCCAAGTCAAACAGACACTCTAGGGATCTTTTACATGCCGTATAATCATTTGACATGGTCACTGTCGATTTTCTTCATCACGAAAAGCCAGCAACCTATGGGTGCATAAGACCAGCGACAGACCAACCACGCCTCCCAGCGTATTCCAAATATGCTTGACCTTATTTAGCTCAAGATAGCTTTAAGGACAATTTATACACTGAATTGTTTTAGGTTCAAGTAATTTCACCGCAAGTTAATTTACATGAGGTTTACCATTATTATGTAGCAAAAGTTGAAATAGCAAGTAGCTAGAGCATAAGTTACGACATGAGGTTTCAGTATCTTGCTGATTGTATACTTTTGTCTCGTCAAATTACCTTTTTGAATAACATGCAGGTTCGTAAGTTAACTGTAATGATTCCAAACCTACCACTCTAAACTTCTCAAAATGAATGTATTTTTCTTCTGAGTGCCACTTCTGATACCACGATATGATGAATATCCACTGTAGACTGTATTTAGAATCGTAAGTAAACAGCACCTGATTCCAATCCAATGGCATCCAATCCTAATGTTTAGTAGACAGTTTCTTAGCAAGGGAAACAATTTCAAAATTCTGGAATTGTTACAAGATGGCTTATATAAAAAAGGCATTAGCGCGTATAAAAATTCCTTTTCAAATTTGATATATGGTAAATAACTCATCGCCTTAACATGAATTCTATTACATGAAGACTTAAGTTCAGAACTTTATCAGTATTTTTTGTGTCACGGCAAACTATGAAAAGAAGGCTTCATGAAAAAGAGAAATAGAGGTAGGAAGTTGTACCGACGCCTCATTAGGCGAACTCTTTATGATCCAACTTGTCGATTTTGAAGCACAGGGGCGAGCAGAATGTCTATATCTTTCATCGCATTCTTCAAAAAGAGTTGGCGTGTTCTTCTCTAACGTTTGCCGGCAAGACAGATGCTGAGCTGATTTTGGAAACAGCTTTGATGTTACATCACTCTTCCTTCTCCAAAACACAGATGGTCAATATTTTTTGAACGGACACTCCTATTAACATTTATCCATTATTTTGTTCCTTCGCACATGTCGTCCGCGAAGTACTTGAATGGTAGGAATTTCAGCCTGAAATTCGGAAGACATACCAAGGAGGGTATTCCGAGTGTCAAAGTGGAAAGTCGGTTGATAGACCCTTCATATGATGTATGAGGTACGATGAGGTATTTGATCTCAGTCGCGACAGCTGTTTGTCCTAAAAAAATGGCGTTGGGATCAAGATGGAGATTACTGGGTGCAGACCTCCCTACGCTCGCCATTCAGGATTATTGGGGGCGTGAAAGAGGCTTTTCCATGGGAATTTAAAGATTCGGTTCGTAAGAAGACGATGTTCTTCAGACACAGTGAAAGAGGTTATATGGGACAGCCACTCCCGAAAGGATCAAGAGAATGAACTGCAATGTCCTCCTCAAGACGGAGTTGCAGTCTGTGGGGTAGCCACACCAGTGATTGATTTTGAACGATACTAGTGAAAGAGTATGCGGTGATAGCCGTAATTGGAGGAAGATCATTCTTGGCCAAAAGCTGTATGATTTGGCTACCCAGAAATGAAGAAAATTCGACGATTCACGATGTTACAAAGCTATAGATACGTGCTTTACTGCCTTTGCAGCAAAATTGGGATAGTTTTAACTAACATAAAGAACATAAGATTCGGAGTGGATTACAATAGGCTTATGTTTTCTTTAATTACTCGTAGTGTAGTTTAACGTTGGATGTTTCTGTATCTGGAGAGAGTCTGCTGTAATTCTGTTGTCTTAGAAAATTATGGATTGCAACTTTATAAGCAGTGCAAGGTAATATTGTGTGGATGTATAATGATCAACTGACGTACATCCCTACCATTGCCGTTTTAACCTCCCTGGCCTCCTAGGTATTTCAAACTTTTATGTCCCTGTTATTTCTAGAGCATTTCTCCCCCTCCATCAGTTCTTAATTTTCCAGTTCTGGTTTCGGAGGGATTTTTCCTTTAATCTCATTCTTTTTCCTTTTTTTTTTTTTTGCTCTCTAGAGAGTCTTCCATTTTTCACCACCTATGGACTCGCTGTATCCTGGACTAACAACCGTAAGGAAAGAATAACGGCATAGTTTGGCAACTCTTGTTTATTTCCTTATCTTACAACAACTCAGAACAACCACCCACCTACCCTTTTCTAAATTAGTAAAGTAATTTAATGAAATTGTTTGCCATTACAGTGTAGAGTATACATTATCGTATGAACTGTTTTGAGCTTGTTAATTATTATTTCGTATAGCCTTACTATCTTTTACTTTTAGACACCCTTATTCATTGTTGAGTTACTACCATTGTACTAGTACAATAAAAGTTTTATTCGAGCTTTGATCAATGCAAAATCATTAAAAACTTCATTGTAATAAATTTTCATGGTAATATTTTGAGTGCATAATACATTCAAAATGTAAGCTTTCTAATTTTGTATACTAGATCTCCTTTCAGTCTTGACTCACCTGGTTCACTGTAATTTTAATTTTTTCTCTTTTTCACTCTTCACTTTTTTGCGTCCCAAATCCTTTGGGCCTTAGGCATATGCCTAGTGTGCCTAAGCGGAAACGCGACCTTGATCCCTACTCGTTTTCAAAACAGGATCTGTGATCACCAGAAAAATCAGGATGATCTTATATCTTTGTGTAAGAGTTTTATGAGTACATGAATTGGATGCTTTGCATATAGACGATGCTCCTAACATGCATCAAATTGACGAATTTATTTAATGGGAAACTGGTCATTAAATGAATGTGCGGCTAAAAAGAAATCTCCTAGTTTGAACCCAAGAGAAATCTTAAACAGCTACCTTGAAAAGTCAGTGCATGGAGATATTTCATCTAAAATTCTCATTGCCCTTAAAACAGAACATTTAAGTTGTGCATATTTATTCAAGAAAATTGTGGTTAATAGAATTACTGTCGAGATATTAAATTTATACGTGATCAATTCGTGAGTAGCACATTCATAAACTTTATTTGTTCTTATATTTTCCAGTTAACATAATTACAATTTTTACTATTTTTCATACTAACATTATATTTCATGTGAAGTGTTCTGAATTGCATTTTTCTACTAATTTTAAGCGTTAAAATGTTATATACGTATCATTCCTAACATAATACATTTCACCTTTTATGAGAACATTCCTTAAATTTTTATTATTTGTGCTGTACTTTTTATGTATCCTGGTTGCGTAAAATAAAATGTTGGTTTAAAAATATCAAAAGCCTCGTTATTCTCTAATGACTGCAACAAATTTACTAATTCCATTACAAATATAAGCCACATTTTTTTTTACAAAATGTCCCCGAAAATGCCCTATATCAAGTCAAATTATTTCCTATACATATATACAGATATCTATTTATACATATATACAGATATCTATCTATACATATATACAGATATCTATCTATACATATTCATATATATAGGAGTGTAAAATAACTATATTATCAATAAAAATATATTAATTTAATTTTAAATTATGTACTGAATTGATTATTTCTTACCAATATCTTTAATTTTCATTTTTACATTTCCATCTTCAAACTACTAAACCTCTTTTTATTCATTTATTTTGCGTCGTTTTCAAAGTATTCAATATTTCATAGAGAAGAATAGAGTAATTCCACAGTTACAAAACTAAAACTAAGTATCTCTCTCTTTAATATTTCGTACAAATATTAACAAAAAAAAATGTTAGCAGAATTTGAAAATATTTTGAATTTCGAGGAAGATATATTCAGTTTTTCTTTTCCATTAAGAAATGTAAAATATTTTAATTCGAATCAAAGTTCAAATATTTTGGAAGCCAGAAAACGAAATTGAAAAATAACCCCGAATAAAAACTGCGGCTTTAAAGTATTTTATTCAATTTCAAAAATAGCCATGACTCGTGAAGAGTATAAATGATTTTAATCCACCAAAATATGTATTTTTCTTTTAAAATGTATTAAAATTTCATTTTTTCCTTTTGTTTACATATATCGCCCAGTGTAAAATATTTCTTTCAACATAGCAATTTCTACAAGCCATCGCTTTGAAATATTTTGGAAAATAACTCAGTTGGAAATGGTTCAGAAATAAAATATGGTCTCTAGTCGAAAATAAATATCTTTTCCATTCAAAAGATGCTATCGCTTTACCTTCCTAGCCCTTCAAAGAGTTTTGGAAAGTGTTGTAAGACCCTTCAGAGCAAATTTATGCTTGTAGCGTAACCTAGATTCTTAGAAATGTGCACCACGGCTACATTTTTTATTATTATTATTTCAGTTTTATGATTTTTTCATCAGTTTAGCAGAAGTTTATTACGTTCACATGATTTAGGAAACTGGTTATTTTTATTTATATGATTATTTATGTTATTTTTTATATTTAAAAGTTTTTATTATTGCTTTTTCTGCTATAAACTATATGCTACATACGTCATATTGGTTTCAGAGGAATATTTATAGAAATTTGCGAATTAAATATAAAATTTTTAAAATTGATGCTCAAAAATATGTGAAATTAATGTTTTATATCGTAAATGAGTTTATACAGACATGGTTCTATGTCATTAATTTAAAAATGAATTTTTCAGAAGCATCATATTATGATCGAAGAAACTATTTCTGGAGTTTTAAATTTGTGTATGTAGATCAAATAAATTAAACACTAAAAAATTTATAAAATCTAATATTTTCATTTATCTGATCATATAGAAGGTGATATGGGTGAGAAACTTTAATAATACAATGTGTTAAAAATTAAGACTAGAAAATAAATTTTAATTATTTCGACAAATAAATTAATTTTAACCTTTTAAGTCAGGGGTACTCAACCTTTTTTTCTGCTGGGCCGCCTACGTATGTCAGCTATTTCACGATGGGCCGCATATATATATGTTAGCAATTTTACGCAGGCCGCATCATGAAGATAGAGGGGGGAGGGAAGGATGTCAAAATGTGGAAAATTAATACAAATATTTTTACTCCTGTTTTTCTTTTTCTTTAATTAATTTTTATTATTTTTTTTTATTTTAGTCATTAACACTAAAGCATTTAAGAAACACTCCTTCACAATTTCTGCATCAGTAAACGGTTTTATATGATTACCAATAATATAACAAGCTTAAAGAAACTTTCTTTGTTACCATGCGCCATTACCAATGACAAACACTTTGTTGCTGTTTGAAAGATTATTCAAGAAAACCTATTTATTACCTCTTGAAAAAGATCTTTAAAGAAAAGTGTCATTGAATGGCTCCCGTTTATTGGTATTTTTTAAATACAACACTTCCGTGACAAATCAAACAATTCAATTTTTCACCACAAAAGAGACAACCACTCAATCGTCTCGAAACGATACATTTTCTTCGGATATTTTTCGCTTGCAAGGTTTGAAAGATTCTTAAATTTAGTTCCACCCATAAAACTGTCACTACGTCATTGTTGTATGTTATCACTAACCGTGACCATTACAAATAGAAAAAGAATATCAATTTGCACTAGTAAGACATTGACAACAAAAATCATCTGTTTTCACTAACCGTGGCCATTACAAATAGAAAAAGAATATCAATTCGCACCCCTACGACATTGACAACAAAAAGCAAAATTGATATATTTGATTTATTGATACCAAATTTTTAATATGTTTTTCTTAAATAAATGAATTTTTAGAGCAATGGACACTCACCAGGCCACTTAAAAAGGCTTGGTGGGCCGCAAGTTGAGTATCGCTGCCTTAAGTGGTGAATTGTTTTGTCCAAAATGTTCCAAAAAAGGAACATATTTTTTTTGCATGTAACTAAGCAATAACCAAACTAAGCGCAAAAATGAAATTTGTTTTCTTTTTAAATTTCAATTTCGAAGCTATAGCACTATTTCTTATTTCATAATATTGAAACACTAAAACCCATAAAGGTTTAGTTTTTAAAAGTACACTTTGGATGCTATGAAGAATGTTTTATATATCTTAAAAGAGAGTTTCTCCCTCCCTCTCAAATTTACAAAAAAATTACAGTTCGCACCTTTTTTCAAATGGTTGAGGATTCTGTGTACACAATTTGAAGCAAAAGGTGTAATATTAACTTTTACATTACAATGAGAAGAGAGCTAATATATAGGCTTTTATGAATTATCTTTACATTTTTATTTCTACTCAGCCAGCAGGGTGGCGTGGTTGATTTGTCACTGTCCTTCTGCACTCAAGGTTGCGGGTTCGACCCCAGCCCAAGTCGGGGATTTAGTGATGCAGAAAATCGACAGCGGCTATGTCGTATGATTATACGGTATGTAAAAGATCCCTAGAATGTCTGTTGGGTTGGGAGAATTCAGCAAAATTAAAATCCTAGTATAGGTTCGTATCGTGAAAGCTCAGGCTCCTTCCATCTGTGGATGAAACGTGGCGTCAAAATTACCTGCTGCGATTGATATCCGCCTATACGTCGCCGCACTAAAGAGTAATACCAGCTACTGGGGATATATTAGGTCTGCAATGGTAAAAATACCAGTCCGCAGTCCCATTGGATAAAAAAAAAATTCTCAATCAACAAATCGTACATTTCCTTGACAATCAAATATTTTCGATAATATAATTCCTGCCACAAAGAAAATTCCGGATGAGCGGTATATCTCTTTACCCTGAACCCAAACTGTATCTCTTAAAATCCCTAACATCAATAATCTCAATGTAAGAATTAAAAACATGTACACAAACCAAAGATAGAGAGTACAAAATACGAAAATGACTGTAAGGCGTACGAGGAAACCGGTTGTAGGCAGCTTTCTGTAGTCCGTACGGTTTACAGACACACCAGGTAAGGGATAATGCCTGTGAAAATTCGGGTATAATTAGATCTTATGCTGTAAAGAAGGATATTTTTATAAGTAAAATGCACAACAGCTTAAAGTAGGCTGATATGCAAATAAAAGTGACATTGGTCCAAATTTTGGATGCGTATGATAACTCTTACTCGTCTAATAGGGGTATGGTCACCTAGTATTGCTACCTTTGCGTTTAAAAGGGCTCTCACACCGTTAACAAGGCTAATGATCGACAATTATACCATTAATTCTTATTCTTCCAAAAAATGACTTTTTTAATTTATTGAAGGTTTTTTTTTTGTCCTTCAACAGCTTTTCCTAGAGTATTTCGTAAGTGCGGTATCGGATTTCCTCACTTATAGAGACTTATCGGTATATACCATACGGTGAATACCCTATCTATCAGATATAACGAAAAAAATCTTATAAGCAATAGTAATTTTATTTTAGAGTTTAAAGAATATTTGAAAAAAAATATATGTGTCTCTTACTTTTAATTTTTTATTCTAATTTATGCAATTTCATTTAAGATTACTACTTCATTTTAACTTTGTCACTTAGAGGTATCTCTAGTTGAAATTCTTTGCAATCATTCTACGTATCACTATTGTGGTGAAGAACTCGCCAGCTCAGCGCACCATGGACTATTATATTAAAAGACATATAACTGAGCTGAAAGTTTCAAATGGACTCACCAAAAAAATCCCGATATAAAATGAAGAATAGAATATTGCGGCTGTTTTCTGAAACCAATGAAACATATTATAGTAAAAACGATTAGTAATTGAATAATAAAAATGAATAAAATTTATATGAATAGGTGTCTGTGGATCCATGTGAAGGCAATTCAAATAAATTTCCATAGATACGACTAAAGTTATAACCCTAATTGGAACACTAAATGGAAAAAAAAACAATTGATGCAAGTTCAATGGATGGAATATTAACTCTTGTCTCAACTCCGTTTTTAACCATCACCCCTAACACGCACATAAGTCTCGATTTGTTACCTCAACTACTTCAGTTCACGTATCTTAAAATCTGACCAATTATCTCGAACAAAAACACAATCACCGTTACATCAACAGATTGCGTTTTAGTGTCGAAGAGAAGTTAGTTTATCAATTGAACACTCCTATCTACTTCCTGTTTCAAAGTTACTTCAAATGCAAAATTTACTAATCTATATTGAGGAATTTATGCAAAAACTCCTCCCTCAAGAAGTAAAAAACAAAGATTTTTTTATTTTATTTTTACAACAGCGTTTACCAGCTGGACAAAAAGAAAATGTTTTTATGGCTAAACAAGTTCAAGCTACGTAATTGTGTGTGTGATCGGGAGATACCTAGAACAAATCTTTTGGTAAATTAACATACATGAGAG
Organism: Trichonephila clavata; assembly: GCA_019973975.1. Lineage (NCBI taxonomy): Eukaryota > Metazoa > Arthropoda > Arachnida > Araneae > Nephilidae > Trichonephila > Trichonephila clavata. The sequence goes on along the minus strand of BMAO01011470.1, from coordinate 13,816 downwards.
AGAGAGAGAGAACAATTGGCACAGCAGTAAGAAATAATGTTCAAAAAAGAGAAACTCAAATGAAAGGAGTGTTGAATTTATTGTTCCCAAATTCCTTACTACAGTTTTATATGTTAAGCATATTATAAATTTCATAGTTGTGTGGTGGATGTTAGCAGAGAAGCATGCCTTTGCGCTAACTACTTCCAGCGTCTCTCCTTATTCAACATAATATGCAAGTTAATTACATTTAAGTATTACGTTCATGAAATACTTTAAATATGCAAAACTAGAAAACAACACATGATTTTATGCTTTTTTCTAATAAATTAGAATTAGATATTGATATTTAAGTAAAAAATACCTGCAAAATCACTTTTACGCTAAATTTATATACCGGGTGGGCAAACAGTCCGTACAAACTTTAAGAAATTATAAAACTTAGAAAAATAAACAAAATGAAGACGATTTTCAGACTTAGCATCGATTAGTCACGGGATTTCTTAAGATAAGAAAAAGAAGAAAAAATCATAAAACACCCGGTAGGTGGCATTTCGTACATAAGTGAAAGAAAGGCTCGCAAATAACAAAAGTAACGTTACCAAATCATTTATAACATCAACATGTGTCCCATATATCAACCACCACAAGACATGCCACATTCCAAGCATCTTACAAATCCAGCAACGTTAAAGTGCAGAGTGTTCACCTGTATATATGACAGATCTCGGTGAATCACATCTTTCAATTCCGTCAGATTAGATGGACGGGATAAAAACATTCGAGCATTTTAATATCGCCGTCACTAAAAGTTTACTAGAGTCAGATCTGGAGATAGAGGAGATCATGTAAACTTGCAACGTTTGTGAATGATTCGTAGACTTAATCGTCCAGATCTTACACGATCCTCGAGCGATCCAATTCCCTCAAATCACTGAACAAGAGCTTTATGAAGCGTACCACTCTTGAAGATCCTTTTCCAGTCCTTATAATTTTCTGAAGTCAGATCTTACGCCGTGCAACAGTCACTGATTCCTTGTTCATGAAAAACAGCTTCACCAGCAAAGCTTTGTCTTTCTCGCTCAGCATCCTTGTTCACTTAGTTGGCATACAACAGAGAAATAGATCTGGATCAAGAGCATCAGTATTTGTAATCGCCAGACTCATTTGCATATTTTCGACTCAGCCGTTTGTACGAGCGCCATCTGTGGGCAGTTGTTTTCTTATCTTAAAAACAATCCCATTACTTATCGATGTTACACCTGCAAACCGTTTTTTATTTTGTTTAATTTTCCAGGTTTTAAAAATTTTTAAGTTTATACGGACCCAGTATTAATACTTAAATAAAACTCAGCGTTTCTAAAACTGTGGAGAAAACCCCCTAGGGGGTATGATAATTTTACGAGGGGGGCGTAAGCATATTAAAAAGTAGAAAAAAAATAAGAATTATTAATTTACTGAAAGTAAACAAACAAAAACATTCTGACATAATAAGAAACAAAATACACATTTACACTGATACAATGCACTTAAAAATGTATCAGTACTGCACGATGCATTTTATAAATAATTTAACAAAACTAAGTTAAAAACAAATTTAATAATTACCAATAACTCCATGAGCTTGTCATATATAAAACTGTATACAAGAATTAACACTTATCCTAATAATTTGTTCTGTTTATAATTATTCCCTTAACTGCTGATTAAAAGTTACTAAATTCGTTCCCCAATGCCACCATTTACGTAGGCATCGCATGTGATGTATTGTGGGGATGGGGTGATAAAATTAGCAAGTGATTGTGGGCAAGTGATAAAATTAGCAAATATTCTGAAACAAGTAAATTCGGAGGAAACGCTATCAAGTTCATTTTGCTGTATTTCAAAGCCTTCGGAATAATTCTAAGGATAGTAGTGCACAGAAATCATCCTTCAGAAAGACGTACATATACGCCAGTGGCAATTAACATTTTGGCTGAGAGAAGAGGTTTATATTATACATTGGCACTTAAGAGGCTAAAGTCGCATTGCAGCTTTGGATACATTTGGACACATTGCAGCTTTTGCATACATTAACAATACATTGTTAATGTATGAAGAGGGGGTGATGAAAATTGTGATTGAATATTGGGTCGCAAATATTGATAATTTGAGAAGCATTGATATAACTAATCCAACTTCTGAAACACATATTTCAATTTTTATTGCATTTAATGACAGACGAACCCAGGAAAATAATTAAAGCAAAAAAAAGGTTATAAATAATTTTCAAAAGTGTTTTAGAAAATACTATTCAAACTCGATTTTCATTTAAAGACTGAATTTTAATTATAAGAAATTAGCATTAATTGTATTAAGAAAACGTATTAGAAAAAGGAAAATAGAATGATCACAATAATTCCGAGAATAATCATACAAAATACAATAAGAAAAATTATTTCTATTAAGCTTACGTGTTAATCAGTTCTTTCAACTATCTCAACATCTTTAAAGAGTAAAGGCAAATAATACATTAGAAAATATTTATCATTATATATAAATATGTATAATTACACTTTTAAGACATTATTAATTCATTTCATATTCTACTCACAAAAACTCTATGCGTTTTAAGCATTTAAATATGGCAATATTTTTATTGTTCATTCGGTGCCTTTCATTTATATAAAAAATTTCTAAAAATGATTTATTCTATTTATTTTTTAATTAAATAGATGTAAGACGCCGCTCAAAATATTCTTTTGATTTTGTCAAATTTTCGGGAACAAAATACAGTGAAAAATTAATTATTGAATAAATAATTAGTATGAATATTCGTTGTGCCTAATTAAATTTTACGTACGATATACATAGAATTATAATCAATCGAAAAACAATCTAGGGCTATGGGAGTACGGCCCTGGGTGTACACCTCCATGTGTGGGCTACTGTATAGGCGGCATAAATGCATTCGCAAACTTGCTTATGAATACTCTACCTTGAGTTTAAAAAAAATAAAAGAGAATACAATATAGAACATCAAACTAGGCAGAAAGCATTAATCATAAGTCAGAAGCTTGGGTTAAAATTTCAAAATTATAATTTAAATCAAGTTTTATAATAAAAAAAAATCAAGAAACAAAGCTTAAAAAATCATTGTCATCAAGTTTCAGCTTTTTAATTCCATTTTTTTTTACAAACATACAAACTTCTATCCAGCATTTAAACATATTGTTCATTCTTTCTGTAAATTACTTTTAAGTTTTTTTAAAATATATTTATTTTTTTTAATTTGTGTGTGAATGTATCTTAATGACTATTAAAAAATCAAAAACGTACATTCATTTAGGAAAACAATTTTAAGTACGAAAATTTTCTTCGGAAAAGCACAACAAAAAGCAATTAAAATTGTCTTATTTCAGATAGTTTGACATTTTTTTCCCCCTGAAAATTCTTAAGAGCATTTTAGAAATCACCATAGCACACGCATTCGGAGATGTATGATAAAGCTCTTAATCTTTTTTTTAAATACCAAGACATCTGTAGCAAAAAAAAAGTAAAAGTCACATTCAAATAATTCAAAGCAGATGCCATCTAGTATGCCAATTTAATTTTTTACAACAGAAATATAAGTACAAATGTGCATCCATAATTAACTTCGAAGATTGGACTTTTAATATTAATTACTCGGTATTATTTTTCTGCTTTTCTTTGAAACATTACTCTTCAAAAAATTTTCAAAATGAGCATCTGACAAGAAAAACGAGTCTTTTAAAGTTATTTTAATTTACATTGTTTCATTTTTATAAGATTCTATGAAGTGCCTCATTATTTCAAACCCTGAGAGGTACGATGCTAATTTTAGAAAGAGTTAACGAAAAAAAAGGAGCAAATTGTGTAATTCCTAATTGTTATTATCTTAGTTTTTTCCCCCATTTAGCAACTAATAAAATAATCGGCGAAAGAAAAAAAAATCTTGAAAGGCTAGCTATGACTGGATATGCAGCAAAATGGCAGACGAAAAAAAATAGCTTTATTTTATTTTTTACACGCTGAGTGTAAGAAGGAATCTGAACGTGCTTTATGTTTATGTTATACCTTCTAATCACTTCTAATGAGGCAAATTTCCAAATTGAGCCTCATTAAAGTTTTGTTTCTGGATAATGAGGAAGTTATCGGAATTTTTTAAATTGAATAGCATGAACTTTTCTTCCACTTAAAAAGTTTTTGAGTGGATTTTTTTCCGTATTTAATGCACAGTTTGGAAATCTATGTCAATATTTCATCGATTAAGTTATCTTGATGAATAATGTGTGTATGTTGGTTGCAACATATTACATTTATGTATTTGGGTTTTAGAAGAGAGAAACAATTCGATTTATTTCAAGTAGCAACGAGATATCGGATTATTTTAACATACATTGATACACAACATTTGGTTAATGAAAAGTATGAGATGTTAGGAACTAAAATATTTACTTGTGAAATTCAAGAAATTTATATATATATATATTTACCCACTTTCATTTTAAATGTACGAGCCAAGTCAGAAATTATTTGCCCTTTAATTTTTATTAGCTAAAATAAGATGCATACAGGTATTTACAAAGATCCATATCATTCTAAGTACCTAACATTATTTTTCCACACAGTTCTCCCAACTGGTCAGGCTCTTGTCTTAGGGCAGCATTGGATTTGAGACGCACTGAGATACAATTCCACCAGATGACAATATAACTGCCATAGGATTGCTGTTGTACCGGCATCATTGTATATAGTTCGCTGTTAGACCAGGGTCTTTTCCGACAGAACAGAAAGGAAGAATTCATAAGGATCTAGACCCAAACTGTATGGTGGATGCTTATAAATCTCCCAGTAAAATATTTGGTGCTTGTCGGGGGTTGATTGCTGCGCGTGGTCACATACTGTCGTGAAGGATATCTACGTTGTCCTCACACCACCCTTCCCTCACACTTCTCAGTCGTTGAGGGAACTGGACAGAGCGTATAACCCTGAAGGGCTCTAATAATTAAACTGGGAATTTAGAGGGATAGGACAAAAATCTATACCCATTGCCCAGCATTAATTTAAAATAATTATTATAACACAAAAATAATTCTGTTTTTATGAGTAATGCACTTTTACACATGAGACTTTAAATTAAAATTGAAAATGCATTTTTAACAGCTAAAAGCAGCAATTCAGATATTTGCTTTGTGGACTAGGCATGGCCTGTCCAATTCAGTTGGGGCAAAGCAATACGAAGTTCAGAGGAAGAAATTGAAAGTTCATCTGCACATCGTGTTTATCAGGTGGTCAATCTTCCAAGAAGAGACAACGATCGACAGGGGCTTAACTTTGGAGTCTAGATTTGAAGAGAGTGCTTTACGAAAGGGAATAACCTCGGAGCCGTGATTATCTGTTATCAGTGAGATTCATACAAAATACTTGGTATATAATTATATAGATAGGTTTGTTAACCATAGTTATTAAATCAAGACACTTTTCTTCATACTTGGACTGGATTTCGATGGGCGTTTGTCATGGCTCCTCAGAAAAAGAATCTCATTTCGTTGCTTATATGCCGAGAACGGGTGGGACATAACCACCTTCCTCAGCCACGTCTTGAAGTGGTGCTCTTGGTAAAAAAACTGGGTCGGTTCAAGAAAGATCCCCCTCCTGGAATGCATATATAGATTTCGCACTTATAATCATAATTAAGTTGAAAAAGTAAAGACATACACATTTTGATCTCCCCTCGTAGCTATCGTTACTGAACGTGAGGGAATACTTTTAAGTTTCTTAAGTTACATTGAGAGTAGACGAGTTATAAATTAATTACAAAAAAGTGGTATTTGTTTACAATTTAAAATTATTGTTTATGTTACCGGCAAAGGTACGAAACGCCAGCATTCTATAGAATGCCTACTCCTTGTATATAATGCCGAACGTTTTTAGGCAAAGTATAAGAATTATTTTATACTTTGCCTAGGTATTGCATATAATACCTAGGTATTCTATATCTCATACTTTGCCAAAAATGTTTGGCATTATATATAGTGCCTAGGTATTTTATAGAATGGTTAATGCTGTTTAGACAAAGTATGAAAAATGGTCCTGATAAGGCTATTATATTCATGACGTACATTCCTAAAAATACAAATATTATTCTAAAAAAAATTGAGAGTCCCATTAAAAATTATTCAAAATATGTAAAGGAGAATGAAAAATGTAGAGAACAAAATTTATGACTTCCTTATTTAGAAAAACAAAATTTCCATATAAAAAAAGTAATTATTATTAATTAAATTAATGTTACATGATAGGCGTTTATATGAAAATTTGGAAAACATTTCATTGCATTTTTCAAGCAAAGGCAATTCTTATTTTGATACTTTGTTTTACGCACATATATCACCAATTTTTGGCCAATTACACTGGACTGAGCAATTACAACTGACCGGTAAAAAAATTCTTGGACAGGAATATCTTCAATTTTAATCAAGTTCATTGGACACAAAAGGAATTGTGATCTCACATATACTTGTTTTAAAACTCCTTTAGAAGCTCCAAATTGGAAGAAACCATTTTTGTTCCACTATTTACAAGTGACAATATATTGGTATTTGGAAACAACCATGGGTTTCACAACAATGTCCTGTTTAATACTATTCTGTTTTTCCTGGCGAGGTTTACAAAGGTGTAAGTACAGTTTACTATACTAACGTGTAATGTTTTTTTTTTGGTTGAAAGAGTTTTGAACATTCACACACAATCACGTTCTCAATGTCCAATAACCAAATGAGCTTCATGAAGTATCCGGAAATAACTCAGAGATCAGAGATGTAATACAAAAAAAGTACAGATGCCTTCTTTAACAGGTTAAATGAGTTTACTTTTGTTATCCACAATTATCCCATCATAACGATTCAACAACCAATAATCCCTGGGTTCCTTCTTAGCAGTCATTTTGGCTTTTTGTTCATCAGTTATTAATTCCTAGTAAACTATTTTGGGTAAAAGCCGATTTTTTTGCAGCATTAACCAGATTTTTTCCCAGTTTATAGTAGAACAGTTGTTACATGTCTATAGGTTGTGACTCCTTCTCCGACATTACAGATGGCTCTTTCATTTTCATTCAGCATAGGAAAATAGTGTTTTTTTTATTACTTATTAAATTACTTATTAAAATTACTTATTTTGACACTCCCAAGCAAACGACAAAATGCAACTAACTGACAGATTCTGAGTCTGAGGCACGTGTTAAAAGTCACATGCCTTGCCATTTGATACTCGAAATACATCAGAGATGTATTTAATACTTTCCGGGTTCCTTGTTAGGGTTTCTATAGAAAGCATAGGCAATATGTGAAATATGAATTATTTCATACATTGACGACTAATTTCAATCAATATATACAATGCTTGGGTATTCTATAGAATGCCGTATATATTTTATACTTTGCCTTAACATATACTCTGAACTGTGATAAACTCCGGGGCTTCATTTAATTTCTTGAGAGGGTTTTGTTTTTGTCATAAGAATAAAAAGAAACAAGCAATTTGGTTAAAGGCAGTTTTATCAAAGATTCAGCATAATTCACTTTGTTTTTTAAGTAATGTACTTTTATATTAATTTATTATTCATACTTTCAACACAAGTCAGAAGTCATTGGTTGCAGGATTTTAAAGACTCTAAAGAAAGATGTACTTTCTTCCTGATCACTGTTTTTAAAAGTGACGTTTTTCTATAATATGTACATTTAAATGTTTTTGATATTGTGTACGACAATAAGGATAGATGTAATACCAGATATTACTAATAATATACCTAAAAACATTTATTAGTATAACTTAAATTGAATATTTTTATAATTATTAAAATTTTCTATTCCCAATGTAGGAGATTTCATTTTTATGAGTAATTTAAGAAACTCTACTAGTTACAGTTTTGTTGAATTTATACTTTTTTAAAGAGAAGTTAAATATTTAACATATAAATACTTCATTTGCACATTCATATTTAAGCACACAGAAATTCATGGGCAAAACTCCCATCTTGCAAATGTATTTGCCTAAGTATCATTTATTTTACGATAAGCGAGAAAAAAATTCGTCTATTATTGTTTGAATACTCTAAAAGTATCCATAGAAACGAAAACTGTCATGATGATAATGGCCGTTTCATACCATCCCATTGAAACTGAATACAAATGATCATTCATCATCAAGACTTTTGTTAACTTATCCAGGATAGTGATTTTTCCTCGGTGGAATATTCCAGACAAATATGTAAATGGCGAATCACGATAAATGACGGAAGCAGCTTTAAAATGATAGTTCTGATTTTTATAAAAATAATATTTTAAATGGATCTTGACAGATGAAAAAAGAAATTAACCTAATGAAAAGAAATTGAATATGACAGTTTCAAAGATTAATGGTGAGCTTTTGGCATTGGAATGAGGCAATTTTCTGTTTTAAATGGTGCATCACGATTTGGTGCATCATATTTATTGAAATGCAGAGTCATAAATCAAATATTTCATTAATTGTCTGTCTTCTATCACGATTGTTTTTGTAAAGCTGCTCTCTAAAATTTAAATACAATTGTTTACCTTAAAGTTCGTTTCCTATAGAGCATACAAATCTAGTTGATTTGTACTGTGTACTACAAATAGCATGAAATGCATAGGACTTAATATACCACATTTTTTTTAATATACTCTAATCCGATCAATGTGGAAGCCTAACTTTTTTATGCTTATCTTTCTTTTATTTTTGAAGAAGCTATTTTTATAAACCCAACGTATAATGCGCATCCTTAAATTTTGATCTGATTTTTTTTGTTGCTAAAATGCACCATCTCTTACTGTAAATCAAATATTCCAGCAGTGACTTACTCGCATATTTGTTAATTTAAATATTAATAAATATACGAGTTGTGAAGTACGAGTTTTGGAATAATAACATTATTCTAAAGTCCTTTTCTTAAATGTAAAGTCCATTTGTTAAACACATTATTCGCTTATAAATGTATATGCTAGCTTAAATTTTGTTACTTTTCTTACACTAGTATTTCATCATTGAAAAAGAATTTTCTTCTCTAACAAAAGCTTTTTTTTTATAATATATAAATAGTTAAGATATAGTAAGTGCTTAACAAACACTGAACATTAAATATTTTATAACCATTTACCTCAGTTTTAATTATACTTCAACATATGCAATTTAACTTTGAATTCATTTTTATTCTAATAATATCGAAAAATTTTAAAAAATGGCTGCTTTGAAAGCTTTTTTTGCCATTTGAAGAAGCTAAATTAAATCTATGTATAACTTCCTCTTCATAAAATGAATTAAAGAAATTAAAGAAAGTGTTATCATGCTCTTGATTTATTATGTTCCTTTTCAACGAAATTTAAGTAAACATACCATACTTAGTATAGCATTTGTATATATCCCCTATATATACAGATCTTGAAATATATTAATAACTAATTATTTTAAATAATATTTTGCGTGTTTCGAAGAAATAAATTATATTTAAATTATTTAAAACATTAGACATATATTAAAATTAAAATAAAATATGTGTATATTGTACATTAGTTTCTCACATCATGAATGTTTAATTAAATAATTATTCCTTATAAAAGTGAAGAGAGCTTTGAAATTGGAAGAATTTTTAATGGAACATCTTTCCTCTGAATAATTTATGACTTGATAACAATATTTAATAAAGCATTTCTAATATTGCAGTATATATTTAACTATAAAGCAACTTTTTTCGCTCATATGAATTAGCTATACTTATTATTGAAAATAAAAATGTATAAGTGTAGTGTTTTTATTACAACTTAAATTTTTCTGTGGCTGCATGCTCTTGAACATAATTTACGTATTTTCGTGTAATTAATTTCTTATGTCTTCATATTTTCGTTTCTATTTTATTTAAAGAAATATTGAAATCAAGATGGCTTAAGAACTTTATTTGCCAAATTATTATAGTTAGAATAATGATAGTTACAATGACAGGCTTTTTTAAAGTATTATAATATTTTAATTTTCACTATTATAAATATAGTTAGAGAAAAAATGTAATATATATCATCAAAATAATTCAATTGGCTGTCTACAACTGGCTGTAAATAAATATAACTTATTGGTGGATAATCCCCGAGAACGTAAAGGAGAAACGTTCACAAATACATTGTGAAATCCACACCAAAACTGGTGCGTCATTCCAAGCAGTGTTAAATAAAAATATTACAGCCTGTTTATATTCAACATAGATTAGTCTCTTAACTTCACGCATTGGCGAATAAAAATTCATTATATGGTTTTACATTATGGATAGTAAAACGTGAATAATATTTTTTTTTTTAATTTTGAAAATTGTGACAAATACGAATAATTTTCAAAAAGATCTTTACTGATGTTTATTATTAGTGACGAAAAAAAAAACAGTTTCAGAAAAACACATCAAATCATACAATCAGTTTTCTTATAAATCAATAATTACATAATAAGCAACAAAATGTTTTAAAATTTTCTTATGCATGCGACTGTTCTTTAAAATATTTAATTAAGAATTGAAATTGTGCATATAAAAATATCATTATTTTATGAATTGTAAACATTGCAATATTTATTAACATTATTTTCAATTTCAGTTAAGTGTTTCAATGCTTTTTGAGAGACAATAATACTTTTATGGGGTAAATTATATGTTAAAGTTCAGGCATTTAATCAAATCGTTTTATTTTATTTTTACTCTAAATTTTGAAAAAAACCCAAAATATGTAAAGCTATTTCCTGAAATTGTAGGCCCCGTCTAAATGCTTTTAGTATGTCTTCTTTCAAAAAATATTACTCAGTCAATTCATCATTTTCTTCATCATTCATTGCACAGTGCCTTCACTATATTTTATTCAAAAAATGGCAAGATGCCATGCTTCATAAGATATTAAACAATCACAATGCATTTATCAACAGTTAATGAGAAACTTAAATAAAGATAAATATATAAAAATATATCATTTTCTTCCATCAAAAAAAACTTTTTGTTATCAAGAAATTATTTTTTGTAAACGATTAATTTGCATGTAAATGTCAAGGTCTTGAAGAAAATTTCAATGAATGGTACACTTTGTTAAAATGAATTTCGTGTGACAATTTTTTGTCACTTCATTTATAACGTCGTGTATCAAAAAAGAAAATAAATTTGAAAGAAAAATGAGTGGATCTTTTTCGTATATATAATATGGAACGATATGACAGTAAAATATATTGAATTAAAAATTAATAAATGAAATTTATATATATTTGTACTATGCATAAGTAAATTTGTTGAGAAATAATTATAATAGTCATCCGCGCCTGCGAAAGCATTATAATAGATTGTCTATTTGACAAGACTAGCTTTGGATTTGATTTAACTCCTTCCAATTGTATAATTTATTTTGCTTGTAGTTGTCAACATTGACATTCAAACATTTTTGACTGACGAAACCTTTCGAAGTAATATGTGTTTTCGTGGAGCCCCTTTCCAAACTTAGAATATATTTGTAAAGTTGATAAACATGTCATAGGTGCTTTAACTCCTTCAGGACCGGTGAACGGAGAAAGAAACATTTCTACAGGCCCGCCCTTTCCGTAAGTATACACACCAGACTAATTTCACTGCAAGCCTAATTTTTCTTTAAAACAAACTATATAAAATCTTTAATTCAATCTAATACGCTAACATTTATAATTTACTATCAATGATTATATCTGAATACACAGTAAAAAATTTTTCCCTATTTTAAAAAAAAAAATAAACAATTACTAATTTTAAAGAAAATATTTTCATTTTAATAAAAAAAGCACTCTTTGTGAATATTTGATGCCCAATTAACTAATAAGCTTTCAATCTTTTTAAAATTTAGTCAAACTATTAAAAAAATCATGAATCTGTAAATCTCGATTCTCTTGAAAAAGTTAAACATGTGCGGTTGATTAAATTCATAATTCTCAAGGATCTAATTTTAAAAAAACTCGAAACCGAAAGCACATATTGAAGTTCCCAGTTTTGTGAACACTTTTTTGAACCGCCATCTTGTGCTTTGAAAAAATTGCTTAAAAATTAGGATTCAAAATCCCGGGATGCCAGTGGATTTTCCAACTCCCGGGTTCCCGGGATATAAGTTTTGTCTAAAGTATGTTTTGAATTTTTTTTAAATATAGTGAATATGGTATTAAATTTAGAGTATCTTATTTACTTATTTTGTACTGTATACGTTTAATATCAGTTTGCTTATGTGTTGTACCTTACTGGGTTCAAGGAAGGTGTGTATGTTAAGCCATAAAATTTGATATGTTTTCTCTTATTTTCTCTTCTATAACTTTCTCCCCATCTCGATTGAGGCCAGAAAACGGACATTACACCCACCAGCAGGATGTTCAGTGTCAGCTAACTTAAAGGGGACAAAAGAAATTAGCTTTTTTGGAAGATTTTTAGCCACAGGGGATGTTTTATTTTACTCTCGAGTGAAGTTACTTGAGCTTCAAATAAATTTTTGTAATCTCTACCATCAACAGACTCGTTTTCGAAGAAATTTGCTTTCTGAAGTTTGTCCAATTCAATCTCTTACATTTAACTCGTAGGAAATCAACAGGCAATTATGTTTTTAATTTTCAATTATGATGTATTTTTATAAGATATAAATAAAAATACAAATACTGCACAATTAATGTCGGTACCGGTCGCTTTGAATAATGTCCTTATGTATTTACATCTCATTTAGGGAAATTCTTTTTAATTTAGAGTTTACAGCCCGATCCTGGTGTTTCTTCAAATCCCAGGGTTAAAATAACTAATCCCGATATTTAATTCATGTATCTTTTCTATTTTGAAATTTTTTTTTCTCATTAAAATTTATATAAGTTTCCACTTTCGAAATAAGACATTGTGCAACATTCATTGCGATTCTCCAGCAATAAAAAAATGTGACTCCTTTGTCTGAAGTGTTTATAATAAATTTTGATTTTTCTTTTCTGAATCATCAATCAGGAATCATTTTTCTGCATTATCAATTGAAGTCAATATAAAATATGGGTTTTTTTTTTAGATTTCTCTCTTTTTTATGTATTAATAGACAACTTGAGAGTAATACTATTTTGTTATTATAAGTATATTCGTATAAGCTGTTTGAAGCATCAAAAAGGCATTTCTTCAAAATCCTTTCTGAATATTTAAAGTTTGTGAATTAACTCATTTATAGGTGAGTTATTCAATGGTTCTTCTTTTTTGATATACAGAGAGATAAATTTAGTAATATTACTTTTTGTTATCATTATAAATATATTTTCAAATTAGGTTTCATATATTAATATTCAAATGTTGTTAAAAATATTTCGAAAAGACACTTTTTAGGGAAGCTAAAAGACAGAATTTTATTGGACTGAAATATACAATACAATTATTATTATTATTTAAGAATTGAAGTCTGTTTTTTGAGTATTTTTATTGGAATTAATTTTAGTATTATTATGATCAATTTCTAGTGTTATATGTTCATAAGATTTTTTTTAAAAAGGAAAGTATATATTTTTTATGGGAGTTTTTAAATAGAAAAAATTTAAGATTAAAATTTATGTAAATACATTCTATCATTTATAAGTGTTGTGTACAGGTATATGTGAGCTTGTCGGTAAAAGGTTCAGTTCAGACTTCATAATTTTAATTTTAAAATATCTACTTCCTCCCCGTAATCCATGCAGTTTGAAATTCTAAATGTATTAAACATAAAAAATACAGTGTTTTAATGCAAATAAAATAAGGGCTTTTTATTCTGTTTTAAATTTACAATAA
>BMAO01011469.1:125521-462738 GCA_019973975.1 Trichonephila clavata | reverse complement strand
GGAAACATTAAAATCAAGATTTGTACTAACAAGCAGAAATGAAATTAGTGCAAATTAAAAATAAAGCATTCATAATTTAGAACAAGATAAAAGATTTAAAAAATACAATTTTTATAAATATTGCACGTCTACCTGAATTTCACATTTATAAAAACAACAGTTAAAAAAATACCACACATTGGAACAATATATACAGGAACTAATTTGCTATCAGTACACTTCACATTAAACATCTTTTAGAAGTGGTTTTGAAATCGCTGCAAATAAATTTTGGCATCCAATAGTATTCAATCAATGATGATGGTCTCCCACTAAGAACTCAACATGACAATAATTTAAAAGAATGGCTTATTCCTGGCAAAAAAGGAATTACATTAAGAAGCAAAACATAAGTACTTTTTTTTATAGAAAACCAATTAGAAAAATATGAATGCCAGGATTTAAAGAAATAGAACAAAAGTATTTAGAAATGCCAAGAAAAAAGCAGAAAAAAATAAATTGAAACTGGAAAAATAATAACTGCATATAAAGAGTGGGGTGCTCAATATCAATTGTTATAATTTCTTACTAGTTCTATTCCAAAATGCAGAGTTAGTGTAAAAATGTAGTACAGAGGACCCCACGCCTTTACCACGATGACATTAATTTTCTAGTTAATCATTTTATTCTTATATTAAGATTTATTTCTTACTTTTTAGTTTGATAAAAAAAGCATGTTTCTTAAAACTATAATTTAAATTAATTGTGCTTCAAATACGTCAGACTGAACAAATTACGTATTATCACAACAAATGCCAAATCTAATAATACACACCAAGTTGGCAACCCTGATTGGTAATTGCGTCTTATTGCAACCTATTAGCGATATTATATGAAATGAAGCACCTGGCAGCCAATTCAGTGTGTACCACACATAGGAATTCGGGGTGGCAACTCAGCGAGTTATTTAGAGTCAGCGATTGTCGCAAAAATACACAAGTACCCTCCGAGTTCCTGTGTGTTGAACGTGCTGAATTGGCAAACAGGTGCTTTGTTTCATATAATGTCACCAATTGGTTGTGATAATACGTAAGTATATACCAAGATTTATGTTTTTTCACTTGTGTACAACATACCTGCATACAGGAGTTTTTGTACCCAAGCTGTATTAATTTTTGGTACTTTCATAATATTGCACCATATTGGTGAAATTATATGTAATACAACACATGGTAGTCAATCTGACGCATACGACACATGCAAAATCAGGGTCACCAACTTGGCACGTTATCTTGAACATTGGCATTGTTGTGGTAATATGTATCGTAAAATCTGGTGTATGGTGCACACTTTTAACACAAAAAATAAGATTGAATTTTATGCGTGCACGTTATATACCAGGTATAAAAATAAGAGCTTTAAAAAATGTGAGCACAGGAAAAAAAATTAGATTTCCATATAGTTAAAAATTATGGTTATTTAAAAGAAATGGCATTCCTTATGTACTTAAAGGGTTACACTTCTAGATGTATACTATTTTTTACTAAAGCTTAGAATAAATGACTTTCAAACTTTAAGAGCATGACTCGCATACATCTCAGGTTTCTTCATGAAAATGGGGGTGCACATTTTCAGCAAATAAACATAAAATTAAAAATTGCTACTTGAAAGTATAAGTGCATGTAATACGATGGTATACATGATATGCCAGATTTTATGGTAAAAACATAATTTTTCTCTACCTTTCTTTAATGAGTAAAAGCATAAAATATATTATATTGGGTTAAATATAAAGAATCTGATATATATTACTTCATTTATTTTCATCCAAATAAACAAAACACTATAGTCACAATAAAGGAACCATAAAATAAATGTAATGAAATAATTTCTTTATGAGAACTTTTAAGACATTTTCCATAAGTTTACCAATAAGCTAGAAAGTTCTTTAAAATCTACAAGAAATTAGTCTCTTAAAAAGATTACTAATTGAAAACAAAAATTTATTTTGTAGGCTTGCCTTTTTCAAGACATGCAAGCTATTTTAAAGTTCAATATGAAAATAAAACTATTCCAATGTAGCAAAGGAATACTTAAATTATTATTACCTATAAGCAAGTGCCCAAAAAATCAACAATGTGACTTATTATGAATCAAGTAAATTTCATTGAGATATGTGACTACCCAAAATTCGCAGTTTTGGTGAAAATTTTCAAAAATTACTTTTGTGTTTTTATTTTAAAGACTATACATTTAAGATTCCAAAAACACTCTATTTTTGTTTCTATGATATCTAGAAGCAAAGTTATAGCATAATTAGTAAACTGGAATTGGAGTTAACAAAACCAGATGCTGATCCCTACACAAAATATTTTTAAGATATTGAATTTAAATTTTCAGAACATGTTTTATTTAGTTCTATCTGTGTTATGAATCAAACTCTAATCTCTGTGTATATACAGTGAACCCAAAAAGTGTTCGTACACTTGCAATTTCCTATAAAATTTATTGTTTCCGACTAATAAAAATTAATATTTTGGAATTGTAATTTTTTTTATATCTGTAACTTGTTCTTGGTGGAATGACATAATTATTTTTTTAAAAATTGTATAACTATTATTTTTAAAAATTCATAATCAAAAGCTCCTGAAAAATTACGCCACTAAAGTCTTAGAACACTTAACAAAAATCTCAACATAGCTTTAAATATTGTATTTCTTTCTTAATTTAGAACTTAGTAGGATATATTTTAGTGTCCACAACAACTTTTGGACATCTTGATATAGATTTATTGAGTTTTTGTAATTTCTGCATTGATTTTCCTCCATGCTTCTGTGATTATTGTTTTTACTTCCCATTATGTGTTTATATGTCATGTTTTCTTTTTATTTTAAATCTAGTTCTCCCCAAATATGCTCTGCTGGGCTAAATAAATTGATTGAGGAGGTGTTTTCAAACTTTTGGGTACAGTTATAGAGACACCAGCAGTGTACATTGAGAGCAGTTCGCTTGGCGTCATTATCCTGTTAAAAATGAAGTCGTCTGAAATATCCAAATTTTGAGAGGATAATTTAAAATTTCTCTTTAAAATATTTAAATAGAGCTCATGATTCTCAATACCATCAAAAAATACCAAATTACCTAATTCCTGAAGCCTATTTACACCCCCTCCCTGGAAGAACACCTCTGTGTTGAAGCATGGAGGTGGAGGAGCTCTTGTTCCACATAAATTCACGGATTAAATGCCTCATTTTTTCCTTTAAAACTATTATATGCCCATCAGAACCAAAAATGTTGAATTTTCTGTCATCCCAATCACTTTCCTGTCAATTTTGAATTTTCTGAAACTTAAGTCACTAGAATCTAGTTGGATGAATGAACCATGGAAGTGGAAGTGTTCTTGCGTGGGGCGTAAATCAGCCACAGAATTAAGTAATTTTTGATGATATTGAGAATCATGAGCTCTAGTCAAATATTTTAAAGAGAAATTTTAAATTGTCTGTCCAAAATTTGATATTGAACACGACTTCATATTTTAACAGGATAATGAAGCCAAGCGTACTGCTCTCAAGTACACCGCTGGTGTCTTTATAACTGCCCAAAATTTTGTGATAACACCTCCTCAATCAATTTATTTAGCCCAGCAGAGCATATTTGGGGAGAACTAGATTTAAAATAAAAAAACATGACATAAACACATAATGGGAAGTAAAAATAATAATCACAGAAGCATGGAGGTAAATCGATGCAGAAATTACAAAAACTCATTAAATCTATATCAAGATGTCCAAAAGTTGTTGTGGACACTAAAAGATATCCTACTAAGTTCTAAATTAAGAAAGAAATACAATATTTAAAGCTATGTTGAGATTTTTGTTAAGTGTTCTAAGACTTTAGTGGCGTAATTTTTCAGGAGCTTTTTGATTATTAATTTTTAAAAATAATAGTTATGCTATTTTTAAAAAAATAATTATGTCATTCCATTAAGAACAAGTTGCAGATATCATAAAAAAATTACAATTTCTATACATTAATTTTTATTAGTCGAAATCATTAAATTTTATAGGAAACTGCAAGTGTACGAACACTTTTGGGTTCACTGTATTTATGTACTTCATTGCATTTAAATGTAAAAAATATCATTAATTTTTTAAAAAATCGAGTTTTTGCATAAAATTTGGCATATTTAAAAAACTTTTAAAAGTAATACATATCTTTTAATTCCTAATATATAAAGATGTTCCATTATTTATGTACTGTATAAATATTATTTGAATACATTCATTAGAATTTTGTGTAAAAGATCCTAATTGCAATTTTTCATGAAAATTTTACTAAACTCGACAATTTTTATAATCTATAAAACTCTCCAGAAAACAGCAAAAGGGTTGAAAATTAGTTAAAGATGAAGCTAAAGAGTTTGAGCTATAAATATGGTGAGTTTAAGAAATGTACAACTAGTAGAACATTTTTCATATTGTATTTAAATCTTTAAAAGCATTGTCTGAGAAACTATGTTTTTTGGCTTCACGGTAAAGTTCACAAATGGATTTCTTTTTAAGACATTGAATTAACATTTTAAGAAAACTTTTATTTTATTTTATTTGTATTATAGACTATAATCTCTGTGTATGTATTTATGCATTTTATTGCACATACAATTTGTGAGAAAAAACATGCTTTTTTTTTAAAAAAATTGACCAATTTCAAAAAAATAATGTAAATCTTATCGCTTTAGGCACAGATAATGATGTTATTTGTGTGCAGTTTTAATATTATTTGAATATATTAATTAGAATTTTCAATACAAGGTTTACTGTAACTGCAATTTTTAACTAAAAATTCCCAATCTATCCAAAATAATTTAAAATTTTGTGGAATTGTATTTTAATTCCTGACTCAAGTGTAGTATAGGGGAGAGGGCCCTTTCGATTTTTATATAGATATTATTGGTTAGATAACGAATTCATTCTGGCTTCGGGAAACCTATCGCTAAGTGAAGTAGCTTGGCGATCGATTTTGGTCACCAAAAAAATTTGACATCGCCAAGTATCTATACTACACTTGAACCTTAATTCCTAGTTCTATGCACACCCTTTTTAAAGAAAAAAGTGTTTTTTTAGTTGAAAATTTATGTTTCAATAAAATGCTCCAAACGTAGCGACATACCTCTTAAATTTGTTTTTTTAAGTAATCCGCCAAAAAAAGGCATATAATCACATTTTTTCGCTAAATTCCTATAAAAGCCTTACAAAATCAAAACAATCTAGTACTCATGTGTTCGTCCGCGGGTAGCGTGGTAGAAACGAAAAATAGTTCGGAAGATTTATGAGAACTAAATTTGTTGTTGAACCCCAATCTTTAAAATATGTAGCCAGTATATTAAAAAAACTTTTTTAATCCTGAATATCTTTTTAATTTGTTTGATAGTGTTAATTAACCATTTTTTGAAATTTTGAGTACATGTAATGTCTCATATTTGTAAAGGCATGCGTTCAAATCTGATATAAACAAACTCATTTCAAACTGAGTAAGTCCATGTAGTCATTTTTGAGTATTTCTTTTTTCTCCGTGTAGAGAAGAAGAGATGCATAGGATTGCTTATGAGAATGTTTTGAATGTATACTTTTATTACAGAACTCTTAACTCCAGTAAAATATTTATACTGTATAATATGTACTTTTTAAAAATACTTTAAAATTATTTCGCGCAATTAAAAGACTCTTTTAATTGCGCGAAATCCGTAGCATTCCCTTTCCCTATCGAAGACCTCATACCAGTCCAACGCACGTCCTCTGAGACGCCCTTTGAGATAAGAACATGCCAAATTGTTAGGTACCTCGTAAAACTTAACATTGCTATCAATATATTCCAAAAATTCCTCTACTTTCTCAAATTCCGAAAAACAAATATCAGGCAAGAGCCTAAAATTGGATCCGACTCCCATCTCAGGGTTAAGGGAGATATGTCCTGAGGACAAGCCCGTTAGGTGCCAGTGTGGTGGCTGGGTCCTTTCTCGGACCCCGCTCACTCTGCCCGGCGCGTCTCTAAGTGTGGGAGGAAACATATCATCACCAACAAAAGCCATAATAACAATTATATTTATATTCAGGACTGACAAACACATAAACTATCACAAGTTTAAATATAAGTAGAAACCTAGGAGTGATTCCCTAATACGTCGATTCTTTCTAACACGACGATTAATCCTAATACTCAATTCTAATATTCAATTCTAATATTCAAATCTAATACTCAAATCTAATACTCAAATCTAAGTAATCTCGGCTATCAGAATGGACAAGGAGACGAATACTTGCTAACCTCAGGTCGGTACTGAATCTATTTTCTTCAATGGTTAATCTAACAATTTACTCTTATAATTTATGTCTATCAAACGCGCGTGAAGTAATTCACCGACGATACTTACGTTACAGCTTGGCAACTCCTTCTCTCTTACAATTACAAAATCTAGACTTTATATAGTCGAACTAATTAGCATATAACTATCTCGTGTTTTTCCTGAAAAGGCTGTGAAATAGTATAACTGCTAGCCTCAAAGTTTCCCAAAAGGATTAGTATTGAAATCTCGCGAATAGCCCCGTCGCAGGTGTTTGAGCGGTTTATTTTCTATTGTATTCTCAAGCAAACAATACATATAAAAGCAGTATAATATTTTCTGGGGAAACACTCGTGCTTATTCCTTTATAATCACATTCTCGATAACCCGGAATTTTAACAAACTCGACCACCCTTCGGTTCACATTAGGCCAACTTTTTGGGACTCTACTGTATTAGGTAAACTACTACGAGCAAAACGTTTTCATGTGTAATGTAAAATATTTTTTGTAGTTGTTGATACAATGCTGGGTAAATAACTGAAAATTTCCACATACTGAACATTTCTTTTTAAAAACACCAGTTTTTCAGAGGAGAAAGAAAAGAAACAGAAATATTTAAAAAAAATAGTTAGAATTCTTTAAAAGGAATATTAATATATATTTTAAGAAGCCGAGTTTATTGTGCAGTGATTATTTATTATAAAAAAAAGTTTATTGAAAAAAATTATTTTATAACTCAACGAGACTTTTACATTTGTTGTGTATTTATGTCACGTACTTTTATGTCGCAGTTCAGTAAAAAATAGTTTTTATTTATCAAATTATATAGATATTTGAAATAAAGTTCTCTTTCGCTTAAAACAATAAAAAAAAATTTTCAAAAATTGACAAAAAGTTTTTATGATTTTATTTTATTGGTCATCTTATTAGCTTTATAAAAATTTTAAGTTTTTAATTTCCATTCACTAAAACAAAAACTACAAGTGTTTTAGTAAAAGCATATGCCATAACTTTACACAAGATGTCTAACTTTAAAATGCGTTTTACTCGAAATGCGTTTTTTTCTCGAAAAGCTCAAACTGGGGCAGCTATTGCTCAAAAAGTTTTTGAAATAATTTGCTGAAATTTGTTGTAGGTGTTCTGTATAAGAGTAGAAGTGCAGAACACAGTGAAGTAGAAAACAGTGATTTATCAATCACTGTTTTATTAAAAAATTTACAGTCCTTTATGTGAATATACATTGTATGTATGTGAATATACATACATTATAATCATTGTTTTTGAAACAATTCCATATAATAGCTAAGATAAAGTGCTCTCGTTTTTGTACAAAAATTAAAATATCTCTTATTCTGAAGGTCATTTCAAAAAGGAATAGCAAAGTAATACATCAAAATTGAAAAATTGAGGATTTGTTCATAAAGTTTTTGTAAAGAGTGGTCTCCGCTTATGTAATTTTTTGTAAATTTTTACGCATTTTAGTTGCTATAATTTATTTTTCTCATCTTAATTTTAGCATATTTTTCTTAAAATATACCAAAAAAATCTAAAACCTCCGAAAAAATCCCCATATCTCCATTTTTTTTTAAAAAAAGTTGTCGCAAGTAGTCGAATACCTTAAGCAGTGTGAAGTTTGAAAGAAAACCCATGTTTAAAAAACTCGTTTTTTTACCGGTGTTATTATGAAATTAATCCAGCGCACTTATGAAATGAAAGAAAAGCTATATATTTGTAAGAGTAAAATATTTTCTTTCCTTCGTCCCTCTTCCCGAATCCTGATCAACTTCTCGAGATGACAGATATAACCCATTCGCACACAAAAGTTCTTTTCTTCGCTTGAGGATGGTCACACAGTTGTTTTTCCATAAGAAATGAGAAAGGCAGTGTGCTATTTATATTACTACAAACTACAATTATTTTATGTCTAGTATTCAGAATAATCCTTAGAAAATATTCTTTCATTTTGAAAGTGATTTGTTTTGAATTGTTTTGTGTATGAAAGAACAAAACTAATTTTGTTCTCTGATTATCTGTTTCAGAATTAATTGGATTTTATAACATAATTTCCTTTCCTATACCTGTATTATTCGTCGCTAGACGACACAAAAAATTTGCTTTGGGATTTTTCCTAATATTAAGTTGGTGGACGTAAAAAGATTTCCTTAGTTTCTCTTCTTGAAAAACTGAGCTTAAAAGACTTCTGACTGCCATAATCATACGCAATAAAATATTTCATTCCTTAAAAGAATTAGATTTATAGAAAGGATGATGAAAATATGTTTTCTTTTGAAGATCATAGATTGTGATTCATAAGTGATTTGTCAACTATTTTCCGCTTCTTCAATCGTTTCTCTAGTTGTCTCAAGAATATTAAAATTGTTTTGATGACTGATAGATGAAGCGAAATCTTGTACGAAAACAACAGAATCGTTAAAGAAGTGATTCACTTGTACAGAGGTGTCGTTCCAATAAAGAGAACGAAAAAAACTGAGAGCACTTCCCCAGGATAGGATTCCATGCATAAATGTGATTCATGTTCTTAAAATTCTATTATCAAGATGCTGATGGAAAGGGGGGGGGATTGGAAAAATCAATGGATAGTATGCGGATGAGGTATGTTAATTTTTTTATGCAAAGAAATAATGATAATTTTCCCCATTAAAATACACTACTTAATGACTTTACATTTATTGAATTCTTAGTGAAATGTTAGTAACTTAGAATAAAAACGGATTCGTAAGGGTTTTTTATCTGAATTCATGGTGGTCGTTTGAGCTGAGGTGTTTTTTTTTTTTTGTCGAAACGAATTGTGAAGTATTTTTTTCCTACAAATTTTTCCAAAATGTTTGACAATCTAATGAGTCAATAATCAATCGTCAGTAACTTTGTAATCTTTTCTAAGATTTTTGAGCATCATAATTTTGGCAGTTGTTCACTTGTTATAAGAACGATTGAAAGGGAAGCATTTTTGTGTTTTATATATTTTTGAAAGATGGGGGAATAACTTAAAGTCGAGAGCCGAAGAGCGATATTTTTAAGATTAGATGTTTAGAAGCTTTCATCAATTTCAGTTCGTTCCGTTCTTTTTACCTCCCTAAAATGCGAGAAACACGATCTCTTTTAAAATGTTATTCTCCACTCTGTCTTATGGAGTAAGGTTAACGGTTTATAATGAAATACTGTGTAAAATACTATAGAGCAGCGGCTTTTGAACTATGGTCCACGAATCCCCTGGGGTCCCCAACACCTTTCTATGGGAGCAGCGAAGATCTCTGATTTAATGGTAAGATTTTGAAAGACCTCGTGGGAAAACTGAAAGATATGCCATACTGAGTAAGCGTAGCTGCCAATGGGCTAGGTAATGCCATGCACCGGTGTCCTCAAGTTCAGGGGGACCTTCGGACCCTGACCACCAATCAAGCTAAACTTGCAATAATTTCTCCCACTTTTAAGATTTAAATATAAAAGGTTGAAACACATAACTATAATCAGGGCAACTCAGTTTGATGTAATTTTGAACTATAGGGGATTCCCCCCCCCCAAAATAAGCTGTTTTCCTGTTTTAGTATTTCGCAATCTAGTATCTGCAATAGACTGATGTAATTTTGTCCCCCCCCCCATTCGTCTGTTCCTTCTCGGGGGGGGGGGTGAATTTTTTTTTTTTTTAAAATAATTATAATAATATTGTATTCTATTTTCTTGTTCATGCATATTTTTTGAATAATTTCTTCTCTATTATGTGTCAAATCGAATCTGAGTAATCACTAAAGTTCACACAAGAAAACTCATACACATACATATAAGTAGTATGTAGCTTTGCTTTCCTAGGTTCTGCAGAGCACGATAAAGGACTAATGTTAAAGTATATTTAAAACACTAACATATTTTTACTTTTTTACTTGATAAAATCCAACCTCGTTTTTTATTTTTCATACCAGGGCCATTGGATACCTAGCTACGCCATAGACCATACTAGACCAGATCACTATTGCCCCCAATGAAAAGTATCCTCCACAACATTTTTTTTATTGTTTGTGGTTACACAGCCATTATTTCAACGCAATAAGTCTGTATCAGTGGCAGATGCAGTTTTAAGACTAATGAGGAAACTTAAACTTATTTGTTGGGAGTCAAAGAGAGGGGCTCAAAATCTAGGGGGTCCGCAATGTCAGGCTGATACATAAAAGGGGGAGGCGGCGATCGAAAGTTTAAGAACAGCTGCTACAGAGCAGAGGTCTTCAACCTGGGTTCCCTGGAACTTTGACAAGGGTTCCACAAATGATCACTATTTGTTTAATTAAAGTGCCAAGATTTTAGCAAAATTTTAATTTTTATAATAAAAATCGGATTTTTAAAGGTAGTTTGCTTGTAAATCAAATATTTCAAAAATAAAATAAAGTCTTAAATTTCGTAAGGGTTTCGAAAATGTTTAAGAAACTAGCGAACATGTTTAAGAAGTTAAAAAATTTTAATCCAAAAAATACATATATTTTAGCTTTTTTTTTAAGAAAATTGGATATTTTTAACTCAAAGCAAGATATTCCTTCAAATTTATTGATACAATTTTCGCAAAGATTTGAAAGTCCATTATTAAACAGATAATAATTATTTGAATATGGAGTGATGTCATAGCAAAGTAGAGAGAATTAGCAGCCCTAACAAGAAAATAACACAACGATTTAAGTCACAATAATTTTTACAAAGCAGTTTTAAAATTAATATTTAACCATTGTAAAATAACAGAAATTTTTTTTAATATCAAATGGAATACTTTTCTTTGATGCCTTCACATAAAGTACCTATATCCTGCAATGATCTACTTTAAATATTATTTCAAGATGTATTCTTCCAAGAGAAAAGAGAAATAGAGAGAGAAAGAAAAAGACGGAGTGGGGCTCCCTAAAAATATACTTTTCCTGAAGCCACAGCTCCTCCCACCAATCAAGCTGGCAACACTAGCCTTCTGACATTGCAAGACAAAGAGCAGAGGACTGCGTTTCGCAGTCCAGTCTTTTGTGAAGTGTAAAAGTGTAGTCGTCCAAGTTTGAAGAACGCTGCTATGGAGGATAATTGACGAAAGGGGAAAAAAATATATATTTAAAAAAATTAACCGATTTTATGATTCATCAATGGATAATCGGCATCTGAGATTTTAATAAAGAATATAATGGATGAATTTTTAACTACAAATTTAAAAATATGCTGGACGTAAAAAAAGACATTGATATAAGTGTTTCGGACCGTAGCTCAAAAATATGTATAGGCTTTTTGTAACGTATACAGTCCGCATCCATTTCAGAATAACAATTGGCCGGTGTGTCTGAATTCGAGCCTAGTGCCAGTGAGACACACCGCGTAAAGGGGGTCGAGGCTCAATGGTGTGGCAGTTAGAAGAGGGAGGTGCCTGTTCAAGTATTGTCTTTGTCCCTCGGCCGAGGTTCAAAATTACGAGGTTGCTTTTCGTGCGACGTTATAATATAACTCTCACTCACTCCCTCAGAATAACAATTATGAAAAAGCAACTGTTGGATATTCTAGAACGAAATTATACTCATGCTATTTTGATATCAAATCAAATTTCAAAAATATTTCAATAAAATCGAATAAAATGAGATAGAAAATTTCATTAAAGAAAGCTTTTGTATAATTCCTAATTTATCGCAGATATCAATATGAAAATAAACATATCTTTTGACTTCGAGAGCTTATGTTTTTAAATGTTTTATAATGGAGTAAAATTGTGACATCTTAATAAATTAGAAAAATACTCAAGTGAGAAAAAAAAGAAAGTTATATGATTCTAAACATAAATAAGAGATTTTTTTTTATTAGAAACTCAACTAAATCATTTAATTTCCTTACATAATATTTCTGCAAATAATTTTGGCATTTAAACATTAACTATCCTCATGAAATTGTATACATTTAATTCCATTTAATATGTATATTAAAGCTTCATCAAATAATATACGTTATTATTGTTGCAACTATTTACATCCTACTTTTTGGTAAGTAAAAATGCTAGTGTGCAATAAAAGGAATCTTTTAAAATTCTTATTCGTAGTAATAGGAAGGATTATATTAAAATAAACAGATAGACAGGTATTGAAGGATAAAGCAAATGAAGAACGGTTAAAAATTATTTAATGATTCAAACAATGTCAAAAGTTGTTACTTTTATTTTTAAAAAAATATTCAAAAACGCTCTACTCACTGTTTCAGTTGAACTTGACACATATTTTTAAAACTCAGGAAATTTCCTATAAATATTTTTTATATTATATAATTTGCTTCTTTTTGCTTTCAATATCTCCAAAGTCGATAAAACGGTATTTTATATAATAAGGAATATTCTCTAAATAAAAACAGAAAAAAACATTCAGTAAATGTCATTCATGCAATATTTTTTTATTTAAAATAGCTGTAATGAAGTGAATACATTTTTTAGATTAAGTAGCAGTTGTGATTCGTGTAGATTAGGGATTTTCAAACTTTATCAACTCACGGAACCCTTAGAGCTATAAGGTGTTTTGGGGGAATCCCATTCTACACATTCACATACTCATAAGAATAATATGAAGTTAGATAATGTATAAAGTATAGATTAACGTGTAATAGTTAATTTATGTAAAGATAATTATAAAAGATATCGTATTTCTTTTTGAAAAATTTTAGTGCAATATATATTTATGTAATTTACTCATTGAAAAAATTAGTTTATTCTCCAGGTGTCACCTTTGCATTATTTTTAGCAAGTAGGATACATGTGCTTATATACATTTTTTAACACTAACTGTCGGAATCCAGGTTTATTGAAATTATATGCAGTTGCATTTCGTACTCTGCGTTTAATCTGCTTCTATATTTTATTTTTGTTGTCACAAACACTGAAAAATATTTCACTTAAATGCGATACCCCGAAAGACATTAAAATATATATAGATGTGGAAGAAACTTCTGTCTCTATTCTGAATGAATTTGTAACATAAAATTTTGAAGCTGTTCTTGCTTTAATTTAGATTTTAATGGCGAAACTATTGATATGTTTATAAGTTGTTCCCTCTCTTTCTCTGGCAAACCTACTGATTTTTCGTAAAGCTCGAATTTTTATTTAACTCGTGAAACCCTCAAGTTTGTCTCGTGGAACCTCAGGGTTCCGTGGAACACAATTGGAAGAACACTGGCGTAGAGGAACAACATGCTATGTAAACTGACAGAAAAAATTGCACGTTATTTCTTTGCTTTCGACTTCAGTGATCATGATTTTTAAATTTATGTTATTTATTTAATTTAATTTGGTTTCAAAAATAATTCACTGATATATTTCATGAATAGTTAACAGCAAAGAAAACTCTTTTAGAATCTGCTTCTTTTGTAATGGGTCAATCGATGCAGTACTTAATAGCTTTATGATGAGCAAACAATAAAAATTTTACAAAATTACAAAATCTGAAATAGTAGAAGGAAATATACAGCTAATATATAAAGTTTTAAGTGGTTTTTGTTCATAATATTTTCAAATGTATATTTTCAGTTTTTTTTAAAATATTTTTTTAAAATATTTTTTTAATTTTTTTTTTTTACAAATACTGCTTATAACAGCGAAAAAAATCATTAATACAGTCGTTAAAATAAAACATTTCCTTAAGTATTCAGTTCTTTTTGTTTTAGATGAGAAGTTAAAAAACATATTTCTTTTATCCTGAATTCAATTCATCAGTTCTCGAGACTGGACGCATGCTGAAAATAAAGACTTTCTATCTGACCTGTGAACTAGATCTGCAGACCCCCAAAGGTTTTGAACACCCCTCCCTGACTCCCAATTTAAGACTGAGTGATTTCAAAGTTCCTCAATAATCCTAAGACTGCCTCTGCTACTTATACAGACTTTTTAACAATTATTTTTCCATACAAAAACAGTCAACATCAAATTACATATAAAAATATTACAAAATACTAAGTTCAAATAAATAAATAATGTACTTAACTGTATTAATTAAAATTTTAAATGAGAAGAAGGGTGTTGGATTTCTTTTACAAGTGCTATTATATCAGTTGTAATATTTGAAATCTGCAGTCTCGGTTCGGGTTCTACCCTTTCCAGACAGTTTCTGTACTTATTCTTAAGATAAAGAAGAGCTGAAATTGCTATTTCACGTAAATAAGTAGTTTGGAAATGCATCAAAACTTTCAGGCTTTCGTGGACAAGTCAAAAAAATTTCCTTGAAATGACCACAAAAGTTTGAAAGGGACTTATTCTAGTAAACCAATTTCGAAGCTCCATATGTGAAAATTTCTATGATATATTCTTCTACTAATGTGAGACCATCCTGTTTACACACATCTACTGCAAATGGTTCTTAATCTTTGCTCATGCGTTTCTATTGTTTTTAGAAAATATTACGTTTTAGTGATGGTTATGTGGTTGCAAACAATAAAACTGAATTAATATTCTTGATCGAAATACACTGAAGTGCCAGTGAATTAGGGATACCTACCTAGTAACGAGTTGGGCAGCCTCTGGCGATAACGGCTGCCACACGACGAGGCATAAATTCATCAAGTTTCTGGAAGCGTTCCACGGGAATGACTTGTCAAATATTGGCTAAAGCTGTCCATAATTCAGTTAGGTCCATTGGTGCTGTGTGATGGCCTTTCTCGCCTTGTTCAGATGCTCAACAGGATTCAGATGCTTGAAGATGCTCAACAGGATTTAAGTCTGGGCTTCTAAGCGGCCAATTTATGACAGAAAAGTCAGAGGAATGCTAATCCAGGAACCAACCGGGACTTAGGTGAGTAACAGTTGTCTTGCTGGAAAATTCCATTTTCGTGTGGATAACAGAACAGCATAAACGGATTGAAGGTGATCACCCAGGAACTGTACGTACCGCATTGCATTGAGGAAGGTTGGTATACCGCACCAAAGATCTCAAACAGTACCACGAAAAAACACCATAATCGAGCCACCATGCCCTTGTACAATTCCAACCTGGCATGCAGGATCAATGGCTTCGTGAGCCTAACGCTATATTCTCAGCCTCCGGTTGGCGTTAAGTAGTCGGAATCGAGACTCATCACTACATGCTACTCATTTCTAGTCATCTACAATCCAGTCTCTATGCTCTCTTACCCAGGCAAGACGTGCAGCCCGGTGGCGAGCATTGAGCCCTTGTACTCTCGTAGGTCGACGGCTCCCGAAACCCATACGGCGAAGCGAGCGTTGCACAGTCCGTTTACTGACTATACGAATAGCACCGTCATTCAACTGGGTGGTAGTTTGAGCTATTGTTTGGCTTCGCTGGCTACGTACAATACGCCTGAGCCGTCTCTCACAACGCACTGTCAAGGCGAATTGTCCTTTGCAGTTTGCCCAATCACTAGTTTTTTGTCCACCATCCATGTATTCTTGGGATACTCTTGACAATGTCGACCTTGAAAATCCTAGCTGTCTGACGATTTCAGAAATTGAATTGTCCATGCGTCGTGCACCTACGATTTGTCCACGATCGAAGGCGTCTGAATCAGGCAGTTTACCCATACTGACAATTCCAACAGCCATAGTACGCGCTATATATGCAGTTGCCACAGCGTCCTCACTTGGGCATAAATGATGCGCAGCGCTGCACAATTTGCACAGCCCTTGCTATCCCTAATTCAGTAGCACTACAGTGCACACACATGTTCTAGTAAACTTTTTTGCATTGGAGGCAATTTAGTGATCTAGTCTAGAATGACACACCTTTCAATTTTTCCACAAGACATTTTAGAATCTGTAAAAAAAGGGAAATTTTAATATTAAATGAAAGACCTTCGCGGATCCCCTAGAAAGGTGGTGGGGACAGAAGGGGGTTCACGGATCACAGTTTAAGAACCTGCTGAAGTAGACGATTCCCTTTCTAAAAATAAGTACTAATAATGGCTTACGAATGTTACGGATGAAAGCTGTAACCTAGCATGGCATAAACGGGAAAAGTTCCTGGATGATTTCCTGCAGAATCTTAGCAAAATTGTCTCTAACTGTTAAATTAAAATAACATCAATGCTAGAATATTGCAATCATCTTCCCATAACGTTCTAAATGTGCTCTATGAGAAAGAGAGATCAAAGGGCCTTTTTGGCTAAAGAAGTTAGCTAGCTTCATTACCCTCTAATGCTCCATAAAAGGAACAATATCCTTAAAACTTTTTTGAAATATAGTTTTATTCGTACTGTATAAAAATTAAGTAAAAAGAAAATATGGATTATATATATATAATTTTTTAGTATCAAGGAAGTGTTACTAAATAAAGAGTTTCTTTATTTAGTAACACTTTTTCAAAAATTCCAATAACATTTATTTAACAACTAATTAATAATTCAATGAGAGTAATAAACAATGATCATTCTGTCGATACACTATAAGTCATCCTAGAAAAGATATTTTTTTTTATTTTATTTTTTTACTATTAAGTAAGAAATTTGGATATTCCATAAATGACACATCAAAACATATATAGAACATGCGCTTTTTAATTAATTTGATTACCTGTAAACAATTTAATTCTAAAACTCTTGATATTATTATAATTTTCATCAAACTGCATTTTTATTATTTAACATCCTTTATTTGTTTTTCATCTACGTGTTTGCGCTTAATTTCTTTCTAATTATTAAAAAGTATTTTGTATTAAATAGTTCTTTTTTGTCATGTTAAATACTACCGCCATCGACTAATTATTTATTTGTTGCGCGATGCAAACATGTTTTTCGTTTGTAAGAATCTATCGAATTTTACTAGTTGCTGTTTTTGTATTGTAAGTAAATGTTTGCCGCACAGAACTGTCTGAACTTGTATAACCCCTTAACTTAAAAATCTGAAAATATTCGTGTATCTTGACAATACCTGCATAATTAAACAAATTTAAAAACATAATCTTAATCTATTATGTTGTAACGGGTCTATCCGAGAGCCTCTTATTAATCCTCTTGGGGAAAACTATTTCTTTTAAATATTGTTCTATTGAAAACATTCTGCTGAAGAAGATGCAATTTATGTAAGTGAAGGATGATATTTAAGCATTAACTTTTAGGTAC
This sequence comes from Trichonephila clavata, assembly GCA_019973975.1. Classification (NCBI taxonomy): domain Eukaryota; kingdom Metazoa; phylum Arthropoda; class Arachnida; order Araneae; family Nephilidae; genus Trichonephila; species Trichonephila clavata. Next base: position 445,345 of record BMAO01011469.1, on the reverse strand, counting down.
GTGCGTGTAGTTAGTGGTTAGGAGTTAGAAGTTAGCGATTAGCGGAAAGTAGCTGTGAGCTAGTCGGAAGTTGCTCAACGATTAATTGTTGAAGATTTTTAACTGGCGATTTAGTCAAAAAGTTGGATTAGATTAATATCGACTAGAAGTCGAATAGCTGAGAACGGAATTACGATAATTCAGAACGTATATTACCAAAACATCTAAGAGTAAATTATTTGAATTATAATTAAATATTAATTATCTCTTCTACCGTGCTTTTGCTCCAATACTTAATTAAAAATGCATTTCATACCCTGGGTTGTTAGAAGTATTTGACTGAATAATAAAATAGATTTGTTCTGGGATAATGGCTGATCTTTATTCTAATCCCCAAACATTGATGGATGTGAGAAGACGTCAATCCCAATGTGATATGCATTTATAATATAATTCTCATTAATATTATTTGTAATAGTAATCTACATACATTACTAGTTTAGTTTAAAATTCAAGAACAAAAAAAGAGGAAAATCTTGGAGAATCTTTTACAAAACAATATTGTGTATGCTCTTTATTCGCAAAATAAAACTATTGCGTTTCTGAATCAAGAGTTTTATATCCTGTATCGACCAATACTATATGTCCCATTAAACAAGAAACTGGTAATTATAGCACAATTTTTCTGCACATATGTGTGCTGCTCTTTTCGTTTTTAATGTAAGTTCTTGGCAGTACATATAATTAAAACTAAGACATATTTTTTTTATCCAGAAGTTCTCACAAATTTTCATATTATCAAGACAAAAAGACTTTAAATTAAAGAAACAGAAGCAGAGTTCAGTGACATTTGACAAACTTCTATTTCAAACTTTTTTTTCGATTTTGGATTTTTTTTTACATATTTATTAGGGCAAAATTCAATTTTTAAATTTTTGTTTGCAAAATTATATGTCCTACCATCAGTTTTACCGCAGCCATTTTCTTGACGATCACTGATGTAGTAATAAAAAATAATAAAATAATTATTAATAATTTCTTGGAAAACCAATCGTTTTTTTTTTATTGAACACATCATTTGATACGTATAATGTATAAGATTGATACACAACACTACAACGACTTGATACGAAAACTTGAACCAGAAATAAATTGAAACTAAGAGAAAATGTAATTTGTTTACAAAAATTTGGGTATGAAGCTTCATTGACTTGAAGAGAGTTGTGTTCAATTTTTTTCTTATAAAATTAATCAAAGGAGTATCTAATTGGAATCATGAGTAAAAATGAAAACTTGAGATAGAGCTTAATTCATAAAAAGTATAAAGTTAATGATAACGAATTTAAACTTCCCACAGCTATTTAAGATATCCGACTACCTTAAAATAGTAAATTTTGCCAAAAATTGACAAATTTTTTTGTGATTTTATTTTATAAGCCATATATTAGCTTTATAAAAATATCAAGTTTATTATTTTCCGTTCACTAGAACAAAACTACTTTAGTAAAAGCAGATGCCATCACTTTAATGGCATACTTTAAAATACGTTTTACTCGAAATGTGTGTGTGTTTTTTTTAAATGCTCAAAGGGGACAGTGATTGCTAAAAAAGTTATGAAAATAATTAACTGAAATTTTTTGTGTATGTTTTGTGTAATAGAAAAAGTGTTTTAAACCTTCAGATTTATCAATTACTGTTTTATTACAAAATGTACAGTCCCTTATGTGAATATAATCACTGTTTTTTTAAGCAATTTCATATAATAACTAAGATAAAGTGCTCTAGCTTATGTAAAAATTAAAATATATCTTATCCTGAAGGTCATTTAAAAATGAATAACATAACAACACATCAGAATTGAAAATTTGTTCATAAACTTTTGGTACAGAATGGGCCCCGTTTATTTTATTTTTTGTAAATTTTTACCCATTTACAAAATTACCTTAATTCTCTCTCTCTCATAAAAAGAAGTAAAGTTAATGATTATGAATTTAAACTTCCCATAGCTATTTAAGCTTTTGTGTAAACATAAAAAAAAATGAAGAAAACATTTGGGGATTCAATGAAAATACTTATATTTCATTCATGTACAATAAAAATTTCAATGGTATCTCGAAAAATGTGCTTTTCGTTGTTAGAAGATACGGTAAAATTATTTTTTTCCATTAGGTGCTAAAAATATGCTTCTTATAAAATAGAAACTTCATAGTGAAAATGTACTTCCTTATAAGATAATTCAATTTATATTTTAGCTTAAGGTATCCGACTGCCCTAAAACTGTGAATTTTACCAAAAATTGACAAATTTTTTTATCATTTTATTTTATATGCCATTTTATTAGCTTTATAAAAATACTAAGTTTATCATTTTCCGTTCACTGGAACAAAAACTACAAGTGTTTTAGTAAAAGCAGATGCCATTACTTTAAGCAAGATGTCATACTTTAAAACGCGTTTTACACGAAATGTGATTTTTTGAAAATAATCAAACGGGGTCAGCGACTGCTAAAAAAGTTTTGAACATAATTAAATGTAAAAATTTTTCTGTAAGTTCTGTATAATAGTAGAATTTTTTTAACCTTCAGATATATCAATCACTTTATTATTACAAAATTTACAGTCCCTTATGTGAATATAATCACTGTCTTTTTAAGCATTTTCATATAGTAACCGAGATAAAGTACTCTTGTTTTTGAGAAAAGAAAATATCTCTCTTATCCTGAAGTTCCTTTCAAAATTGAATAATATAGCAACACATTAGATTGAAAAAATTGAAAATTGGTTCATAAACCTTGGGTGCAAAATGGGCCATGTTTATGCTATTTTTTGTCAATTTTTATCTATTTTTTTCCCATTTTAGTAATAATAACTTCATTTTCTCTTTTTAATTTTAGCACATTTTTCTTAAAATGCACTAAACAAATCTAAAAATAACAAAAAAATCTCCATATCTCTTTTTTTTTAAAAAAAAAAAGTTGTCGCAACCAGTCGGATACCTTAAAGTGAAAAAAAATATTTACTTTTATATCGTACAAACGAGAGAGATATGTGTTTAAGATTTTTAGTTAATATATTTTTAAACAACTAAATAACTAACGAATTTTTTTATGCTTCTCTCTAGACTGGGAAGTTGTCCAGCATGCGGCGTATTCTCGAGACGGTTCCTTCCGATTACCACTTATACAGATCGATGTCGTCATATTTTTTTAAAAAAACGGGAGATTCTCAAAAACTGAAGATGTGCTAAGATGACTCGATATCTATTTTGCTTCGAAGGCATCAAGTTTCTATCATGAAAGCATTAATCATCTACCCTATAAATGGACAAAGACCATAGGTAGTAATGGGCTAATTATTTCGATTATTGATCTTTGTACTTGCTCAATACAGTTGAATTTGGTCAAAAAATGCCAAGTTTATACTTGAACACCTATTACTTACTACGAAACTTTTTCTGACTACTTTTCATCGAATGGTACATGTAATGAGAATGACTACATTTTGAATTCAAGAAGGATTGGATGAGATGCAGTGCAAAAGTAAGTAGAATGAGGCAGCTGTGTATGGTATTGTCCTGGCCATTCTTGACTGTAACTCAGAATTTCGTCGTCAAGTTCTGCTTAAAACTCTAGAATAATGTTAGTTTAAAACCAATCATATATTTCTGCTGACTTATTTTTACGTTTCCTTGAGTAGAATTTTTTATACTTCAAAACTTGATGAAACACAGATCAATAAAGATAATACATTTTCTTACCATTTAAACTGAAATTTGGTTAGATGGAAATAAGTTAATTTTTTTAAAGTTTTATTTCAGTAATATAATTTATAATGTGCTTACGTATTAAACACGCTAGCTCAAAAGACACGATTTTGGTATTAAAGTTACGGATATCAGATGTTTCTTATAAAGAAATCTAAATAATGGCAGTGGCGTAACGTACACCCCCGCACTGCGGGGGGAGGGGCCCAAGGCTTCGAGGGGGCCCAAAGCCTGACTGACGCTATTTATGTTGATTTTCCCAAAATTCGCTTTAGATTTTTTTGAAATCTAACTTTAAGCGATTTCCCAATTTGCGATCTAACGTCATTCAAAATTTTAATGCGCTAATTAGATACCTTTGATCCAATAACCAAATCAAAAAACATTTTATTTGATGGGCTGTAATCCCCGCGACGAGAGATACTTTTGTTTAGTGGTTTTTTTTTTCCAACCTAAACTACTAACAGATAAAATAAAAGTCAGATGGAGAACCGGATATAACGCTAGGAAGATAAAAATAAATCACTGTTATTATTATAATATACTTTACATTAGTTGGAGAGAGAGAGAAAGACTTGATTTTCTTTCTACCGAAGCTGCAGAGTAACTTATTGGCAACTTTAGTTCCTCTTTCTCATGTACTTCATTTTCATTTAGCAAAATCGTAAATAACGTACATCTCTTATGCTTTTTTCATGTGGTGAAATAGTATTACGATACTTGGAAAAGCATAGAGAGCATTTTAAATGATTATTTGGTCTAGATTTATGAGTATTTAATCAAATAAAGCATAGTGAGAAACGTTTCACAAAATTGCTTTTAGAACAGACATCTCTATTTTTATATTCAATGCACTTAAATTTAGGGTAACCTTTACAATTAAAAAATTTTCATCCTCCTTCTTCTCGCTTTCATTATTAGAACTGTATTTTTTATCGGAATTTAATATTCTGGCTCAAAAAATGGTATTTTGTCAATTCGACAAGAAGAAACGTGGCCCTAAAATGAGTGGAGTTAAAAAAAACTGAGTGTTTCACAAAAACGAAAAATTCCAAAGGAAAAGGAGTATAATATTAATAGCATATGTGTCAAATTGGATAACTTGGATTATTTATCTGCTAGTACATAACCTTGTGCAAGTGCTAGTTATAGTAAAGCCAGGGAACCCCCCTGATGAACAAATTCATGGAAGTGAAAATTAATTCACAAGAAAAAACACAGTTTCGGACACTTCAGCTAATAAGGATACTCTATCTAAAGAAAAGGAGTCGTAAGGTGAAAACGAAGAAACAGACTCGAATAGAATTGATTTTGCGCTTTATGTGGGTGCTCCCATACATACATATTTAAGGGAACAAATTTTCTTTTATTATGTGTATTAGTCATAGTAGTTGTGTTTTTATCTTAACACGAGGAATGTATCCGTTTTTATTTCTTTCTTCATGAAATCATTTTTGCATCATACAAAGAACTCTCCTTTTTAAGAGTGGCAGTATTTATGCTAGAATATAATCGAACTTTAGATCAAGCTCATCCTGGGATTCAGAAACGAAGAATAAGGTAAGCAATATCTTTTTTCTTTCGCAAGAATTTGAAATCGAAAATTATTTTACAGCTATCGTGTTTTTCTAAATACATTGTTTTATTCAAGTTACCAGGTAAACTTTCGACTGTTGTTCGAATGATTTTCCATTTTAATAAATACCATAAATATTTTCTAGTGTTAAAGGTTATTTACTTCGTTTACTCAGACTCAGGTTGATTTTGTATTCAGTTATAAGTTTAATGTTTTAATATTTTACGTGATGTGTGAGTATAGCTACATTATGTTTGGTTTTGTAATCCTTTGTAAGGTCTGACTTGGGGCCCAAAACCTGACCTTGCTGGGGGCCCAGTTATTTTTCGTTACTCTACTACATTATACTATTTAGTAACTCGTCTCTGATTTCCTGTTTAAAATATAAAAGAATTAAACTCCTAATTTTACCTCTGTATAGAAAAGTATAAAACCAAATACTATCTTATGTTTTCAATAATTGCTTTTTTCATCCTATACCTCGTCTCCGATTGTTCACCCATAAGTCGACGAGCAGCCCAATACAATGCAGAACTATGAAAACGGTCACCAGAAGCACAGTCTACAACATTAAAAGAAATACAGCTTGAAACATCAGGGAATATATTGAGATGATCCCCAGTAATGTGTACATCATGGCCCCAAAGTGGGCCGGAATCTGAATCTGACATTACAACTCTATACAGGTGATCATGCAAATAATCATGACTAGTGGAAAGTTTAAAACAGGCCACGCTGATTGCTCTAGGCAAGGATAATAATTACATGCACTTTTTAATGTTAGAGATCAATACTTTATCGAGAATGAAAAACAAAATTCGCATTCGTTAACAAAACTTTTCAGTTCAAATATATTCTCTGATTCCTGAGCTTAGTAATATAAAAAATATTATATATTTAATTTCAACTGGAGAATTCTGGAACTTTTAAAAACGTCTTCTCTTCATTACCAATAAGGTTCACAATTTCACGCATCAGTATTTGAAATTGTTTTTAATATTTAAATCTCAGAAATTTCTTGCTTTATCAGCTATTTTTAAAGTAATGTCATTATTATACATTATTCTTAAAATGTAAACACCTATATAATTATATTTGTAATAGGTAAATATCGATATTACACCATTGACACGTGTCATTTTCAAAACTTTTTATACTATTACATCAATTAGGAAAAAATGTTCATCGCATAAAAACAAATGCACATGCACAAAAATAGCTAATTTATTTGTTAAAATCAGCCTCTTTAATCCATGATCTGCTGAACAAAAATTTTATTTGACCCTCGCCAAAGGCGATCTTGGCGATTAGCCGCCAATTACCGGTTATTTGATAGAGACATATCCACTTTAATCCCGTTAATCCAAAGGCCTGTCTTTAACCATCATCTCTCCAACCGAAATTCTTTTGCGCCGTGACGTTGAGAAGTAAAGTTGGCTTTATACTTCAAAGGTAAGATGAAATAGTTATTTTCCATTAAAAAATACATATTTGATCAATTTCTTAAAAATAATTGAATGAGATTTATTAAATTAACTAAACAAAAAATTAAGATGCAATTGCTATCAAAATATTAATATCTTATTGCAATTAATATGCAATTCATAAAAAACGTGCTTCTCGGAATGATTTTCAGTTTAGTAAATTATTATGCCGCCGTATATTTTGCTATTAATATTAATACTGTGTAATGAGTTAAAATGCACAGAATCTCTTGAAATATGATTAATAGTTTTCTAAATCTGATAATTCACCAATTTTGAAAATCCGTTGGAATCCGTAGCTAAGTAAGGGTTAACGCCCTGTTCTGTAAAAAATGAAGAAGTTATAAAATGTTAAGCTCAAAAGTTAACATATTCACGAGAGTTTAATTGAATCTTCTCAATAACTTTATTTCGCATTTAATATAATTTTTCGTTAATTTTAAATTATTCAACAAGTTGTCCGCCATGTTGAACGATATAAATTGTGGTCACAAATAGAAAGATATTTCAATATAGATATTTCAACTAGATATTTTAATATAGAGATTCATAAATTTTCACTCAATTTAATTTATTTCAGTAAGAAACTGATTTTCTAAAAAATTTAATTGATCAAACTTTCGTTTTGTTTTCGCAAGAACAAAGTAAGGTTTAACACCCCTGTTTTGATAAAGAATGAAGAAGTAATGAAATATTAAGAACAAAAATTAATATTCGTGAGTGTTTAATTGAATCGTCTCAATAACTGCATTTCTGCTTTAATATAATTTTGAGTTAATTTTAAATTATTCAACAGGTTGTCCACCATGTTGAACAATATAAATTGTGGTCACTAGTACAAAAATATTTCCCAATATAGGTATTTCAACTAGGTATTGTGCTATAGAGATAAAAAAAATGTCGCTCAATTTAATTCATTTTAATTTATATCAGCAAGGAACTGAAATTATTTAATTTTAAGTAGTTAAAGTTTCATTTTGTTTTTGTTCGAACTCTTTCATTTCATTTCATCAAATAGGTATTTATGATTTTGAAGATTCTTTAATAAGTATCTTGTGTATTTGCTTCTTGTTTTGAATTAGACTGAGAATCCCGTCTAAGGGACCCGCACTGTGCTACGGGACGTCCCGTAGTAGAGTATAAGCAACATTCTAATATTTGTTTCGATATTTATACCATGTAAATATATCTGTGATTAACTATTTCACTATCTCAAATAATATAAATCTAAAGACATGATATCGTTTAAATTTTAGTATATTTTTAATATTTGGAATTAGATGTTAAGTTTATTTTATGTAAGTTATAATATTTTGTAGCAATTACACATAAAAAATTTCAAAATTATTACAATTTGACAATTTTTCAATTTTTAGGGCTTCTTTAAATACTCAAAATTTTTTACAAATTTTTTTCTCTTGTACCTAATAATATTCTACATAAAACTGAGTAGTTTCCTTCTGCTGCCAATATTTAATATTTTTTTCATTGTTAAGGCGATATGGTACCATAAAAATCCATCAAACTATCGACATTTTTTTTTATTGGCTTGTTTCATACCTCAAATTTTTATAAATATGCCTGCAAAATTTCAAACCCTTACCTGGATTTTTTATCAAGTTATGGAGCAATATTTGATGCTGGACAGCAACTACCAACATACATTTCAGATTATCTGATAGAAAAGAGCCTGATAAAAAATGAATTAATTATTTTTTTACCGCGTATAAATGAGACTGACATTATATATGCAGTAACAAATCATTTCAAGATAGAATTGTGCAATTCATGGAAAAATTCTAGTTTGTGAATTGTTGGGAAAGAGCAAATGGATTTGATCAAGATATGAAAGTTTTGAGCGCTTTTTATGATATTATTATGAATGAAATTAAAACTTCAAAAGTTTTGATTTCATTAAAACTTTTGAAGAAAAAACTTCAAAATGAAATTAAAAACTTCAAAACGGATTCTCCCAAAGCACAAATACTAAATCTCATTTTGATAACTCAGATAATTAAAAATCTAATTCGCAAAGAATAGAAAAACTCTCCCCTTTTTATACATTTGTTTTTGGTGATATATATATCCCATGTGTGTGAAATTCAACACTTTTATTATTAAAATATTTTAAGATATTTATTTAAACAAATGCACATATGCCGTTCTTAGCTTTGGATATATTTTACTTATAAATTGTTATTTGATTTTGCTTTCATTCGTGTACAATATTTAACATCTGGAGGCTTTTAAAATCATGGAAATAAAAAATAAAGGCATAAACATCTTTTGTACATGTTGTGCATTAGCTCTGAGCTGGGAATTAGCTCTGAAGAATGTGTATTTATTTTTTTATAATTATTAAGATAAAGTTTTATAAAATATTGATCTTTCATTCGTTTTCTTTTATATATTCATTTTGGCAGTATACTGTTTAATTGTTCTACATTTTTGCAATTTTTTATGGTAAGCAGTTTTAAATAAGTTAATTAACATTTCATAAAAGTTTCAGACTATTCGATGAATATTATATCATACTATATTCATGGAATGAAAACTTCAAACTCATTTTTCTCCATGTTGAGTTTTTGTTTATATACTGTTATTCAAAACCCTAAGACTTTTTTAATAATTGAAGTATGGGTTTGAAATGTTTTATACATTTTCTGAAATGTATGTTTTGTAAAACCGTGCATGGAATTAGCTCTAACATGTTTAGTACTTTTTTCTAAGAAATTTCAAAATCAAAATTAATGTTTTTTGAGAATTTTTGGAAATTTAACTATAAAAAATTTAATAAAAAATTAAAGAATAGCAGCAGAAAAAAACCCATGCACAGTGTGGAAAAATTTTTTGAAAGAATAGAGACATATTTAAAAAAGCCTTAGAAATATAAAAAATGTTTTAAAAAGTTCAAAAAATTTAAATTTTACAAACATTTTGCTACAAATTAAAAAAATTTTGTATGTAAATATTATTAAATATTAACCTTTATAAAATACAATTAAAACCAAATATCAAATATTAAAAAGAAAAAAATATTGTGAAGATGGTGCCATATCGCCTTAAATATACATAAAATTCTCAACATTGCATTATTTTTGATTTTGAAAATTTTAATAAATTACTACTCATTTTAGAGCTTATTCCACTCACATTTCTACAATGTTTATGTTTTGGAACATTTATAAAAAATTTCAGACTCCTGGTTCAATTTAAATAAAAAAACAAACCTAAAGGATTGAAAATAGTTACATGAAAAATTTTTCAACATGGAGAGTTATCAATATATTTAAAGCTATTGCATACCTTGTATAGCATATAAATATATATAATATAAAATAAAATTAATTTAATATTCTAAAATTTATATGAAATATTAATTATCTTATTAAAAAGTGCTTATACCATAAAATTTGTTAAAATTTACAACAATAAAATGTATGCTTGCATAATGAATATATAAAAGAATTAAAAAATAAATATTTAATAGAGCTTTGTCAAAACAATTATTTAAAAAAATACATATTAAAGCTAATTCACAGTTTTACTAACACAGTTCGAAACATGCACGAAAATATTTATGTCCTTATTTTCATTAGTAATTAAATTAGGATATTATATATTGCGCTTGAATGAATGCAAAATTTAACTAATTCTCTAAATCTGAAGCTTTTATTACCATATATAAATATGTATAATTGAAGAATTACACACACATCCATACATTGGTTTAAATAAATACCTTGAGAAACATTTCAATAATAATTCTGATGTAATTTCAAATATGGAATATATATTTACAACCTGGAGAGTGTTCTACTTTTAACTTTAACTTCTATTTTTACAAATTAATTTTCTAGTATTCAGTCAGAGTTATTATTTGTGCCTCGGTAATCTGTTTTGAAGTTTCTACTTCATTCTGAGTATACTATCTCAAAAATCACATATAGCTTTTATATCTTGATGAAATCCATTTGTTCTTCCATCAACAGCACACAGACTGGAATTTTTATTATAAGAATTGCACAAATGATTCTTAAAAAAAATTGTTCATCTATATGAATCAAATACATATTTTGGGTATTTCGATTCACCTCTACATTTTCCTTTGAATCTTAAGGGGACATAGTACGATTTACGCAAAAATATTTAATTTAAGGATTTTCAACATTTTTTTGGTTATCTCCTATGTGTATATACTATGTGAAACAGATTTTGTGTTCAAAATTTCATAAAAAGCTAGCCATTTAATTTTTCAAGAAAAAAATTTGTGAAGTTATTTTAAAATGCTACTCCTTCTGCAAAAATTAACGTACAAGCATGAAATTTGAGTTACAAGTTCGTCAAACTATGTATAACAAAATATTTGGTGTGGCTTTTGCGATAACATGATAGGTATTCATACAATTCTTCTTTTTGTGAATGTTTATTGAAAATTCCCTAAAAATGTACAAATTCCGAATTAAATTATTTTTAAAAAAATAACTATTACTTTGATGCAAAAACGTATACCTACTTTTGTTACATGTACCATTAGCAATAGGTAAGAGAAAATTCAAAGCATTAGGCACAATAGAATAAAAAGTCTTAGCATTTTAAATGAAGACAAACTCTAGTTATTTTACCATTCAGAGATAAGTAAGTTTAAAGTTTTGATTTGCGATAGGGATGTGAATAAAAATGAATATAAAAGCTATCATAATTCTACGTTTCTTAAGTTTAGAGCTTTTACATTTTGTGATGTTATAGAAAAGTATGAAACGAATAATTTAGGCTAAAAAAATTAGATTTGATTTTTTAACCGATTTTTGTGAATCGAATCGTACTGTGTCCCCTTAAAAAATATTACATGCTTTTTCAAGTTTTGAATACTTCAATTTAATATTTTGACTCATATTTGAACTTAGATTTGCTTAAACACCTTGAACATCACAATTTAGAAACTTTCGTTTTTGCACATACATACACACAGTTTTTCTTTCTGAACACGATGCACTTACAAAAAGTTTTTAATGATGTTAAATTGAGCTCTCTCTTATAAACGAAAAAAAATACCTTAAGAAACACATTTCTTTTTTATCATGAAACATCTTTTAAATATTTTTTGTGTGCCAGAACACAAATATAGAACGAAACTTTTAGGAATAGAATCGCGCATAACATACGATACAGACAATTCGAAAGTAATCAAAGCAAATTGTTTGATTTCTTATTTACTTAACTATTCATTTGCGAAAAAATTATTGTTTATTAAGACTTTTACTAGTAGAAGATATGAAAAAGTGGACGTGGGAGCTATGTTTCGTATCCTGTCATGCATAAAAAATTGTTCAATAACTTTAAAATACAAATATAGTTCTGCAATTTTACGGGCGTATTTATAATTGTTTAAGGTATCACATGAACAAATAAAAAAATTTCGGATTTTGATAATTTTTTGGGTATTATATCGAGTGTCTCTCTCTTATATGGAATTAAATATATATATATATATATATATATGGTTATTCCTCTAAAACTTGATCCTTATTCCAGGAAAAATTCCATGTAAGTTATTATTTCTGATCATTTATTCGCTAGTAATTTTTTTTCCGAAAACTTTTTGCCATTCTTAAGACACGAAATCGAATAAAATTACTCATTATTACCCGTATTATTTTTGAGCAAAGAGTTTCTTAAAAAATTTAGATAATGTGTGAGAATATATATCTGTATTTCATAAACACACTGTATAAATATATATAGTGATTAAAAATTGTGAAATACTGATTAGTTATATACTCTAATATAAATGAAGCTATAATACAAGTATTTAAATTACATAAAAATATCTTATAAATGCCTTTAAAGTGATGATCATAAAATAATTTAAAGAGTTTCACAAATCAATAGTATGAGTAAAAATGAATTTTTCAAAAAGTTAATGGATCATAGAATGTCGTTATTATTACTATGTCCATAACAATGTAATCATTTGATTGCAGTAATAGGTAATCATTTCATTGTAATATAAGTAAAGAAATGTAGGGTTTTTGTATGGTATATTATGATCTTTTCATCTCATTGTTCTCTCTTTGATTCTGTTAAATTAATTGATAAAAGAACTGTAAAATAAATCCAAATAAATTATTAGACGAGATAATGATAAGCATGCATGCTAATTTATAGAATATCAGTCTGCATACGATGTGTAAATTACAGGATCAGTTAGATTGTTTCTACAAATAAATTCTCATGCGTAGATATGGCAAGTTTATATCGGACTGTATTGGTTTTAACTTTTTTGGGGTATTTATCAGGAATGTTATCATTAATATGAATATCTTTTTGTATATAGTTCACATAATAAATGCTTACAGCAGAAATTCAACGTAACTCATAAGCAAAAATTTAAAAACATGTTACAATTTAGCAGGAAAAAAATAAATAAATAACTGTATGTATTGAGTTTAAGAGACTAAAGCGTTTAATGCAACAGTAAAAATTTTAATTATACGACTGTTGACCAGTTGTAACCAGTTTAATTATAGACCAGTTGTATCTAAAAATCACGAATGCACACAAAATGCTTTTGCAACTAAATTAGAGGTTCAGAAAATCAAAATTTAGGAAAATTTTAATTTTATATGCATTGCAGAATTTGAAAAGCACACCGATGTACTCAAAAATAAAATGTGGAAAAATTGCAGTTTTATAAAACGCAAGAAAACATAGAAATATTAAATGCTTACTAAAGAAATAATTTAAAATTCTCCTATATGATTCAATTGAAATGAAAAAGTTGCATAGGAAATATTGCATTTTCTTTCCTAAAACACTTAATTTCTGAAAAATAAGATTAACAATTGTCTGTTATGTTAATTAAAATTTTTAAAGAAGTGATGAGTTTAAAAAATACCTTCTTGCGGATGTATAATTGATGATAAAGTATATATGGAAATATTATTATAAATTTGAAAACATATAAACATACTTCCTTAAGGAAATATTATATAAAGAAGAATTAGATATTAGATGAGATAATTTTTTATGATAAAAGGAGCATTAAACTTCATAAAAATTCAACTGAATTTTTTACTAATATATTAATTTTTTTCATCTTTTAAAATGTTAACTAATAAAAAGCTATTTGAGAATGACAGAAGACACATAATCTTAGCTGTAACGTCACAATTTTTATGTCAGGTCCAGCTGAGAATTGCATTCATGTCGATGAATGCAATAGCAACGATAACAATTTTGATGAACTTCAAAAAATAAATTAATTTGGTATTTTTTAGTTTTATCGATAAAAGAAGAAGGATTGTGTGATTTTACGTAACATTTTAAAAATATATTAAGTTTTTGAGAACAAATTCTTCAAAAATTGTACAGATATTGTGCTAGTGTCATTTATGTGTCACTTAAGTGCAACGGAGTGAACACATTTGTTTTTGAAAAAAAGTTTAGACATGAAATTATTCCAAAAAATTAACGAATCTAATATTTATCAACAAATGTTAGACATTTCTTTTCTTATTCTCAAGTTTCTTAGAGAAATTTGAGAGATTTAAATATTTCAATTAATTCGAACTATTAAGTGTATAAAATAAATGCAGGGAAAAAATTGAAAAGAAAACAAAAAAAACTTAGCATTACGTTCTGAGAATTCACAAAGAATTTGTGAGTTGAATTTTTATTTACTAGTTTCCGTAAATTTTTTATTTTACTGATCAAAGTAGTTTTCTTTAAAAATTTAGGAAATGGTTCAGATAAATTGAATTTTATCGACTCGTTGTGCTTTTCAATTTCAAATTTGAAAGAAAGCTAACTGTTGCTAGAATGAAAAAAATTGTAAGTACGCAGTACAAAACTAGCACGAGCAAAAATTCTTTTCCTCTTTTTTTTTTTTTTTTTTTCGTGTTTGTGGAAATATTGATTGCGTGGGAACTGCCGAAAATCCAGCCGTCTCATTTTTTTCTGTCTGGAAATGCGTTAGTCATAAAGCATGATGGAGGAACGTTTACAGTTCGTTTCTTGCTCGTGAATATATCAAAGCAATGAATTATTATTAGGTTTACAATAATTTCTCCTCGAATTAATAATGCAGGTTGCTTGAAAATGGCGTTTATCTTTACTGAGGAATATTTACAATAATTCTGTTTTTAAATTAATTGACATGGAACCAATAAAACAAAGCGCGTGTAATGGAACTTTACTCTGTATTTTCTTATGAATTTAAATTTTATTTAATTAGGAGTTTTAGTTGCTTATATGCACGTTTAAAAATTTATTTGAGTTATTTCAGCAAATTTTGTACTTACTCTGTATTTAATGTGTTTTAAATCCATGATCCCATGTCACTTTCTGAGGACTTTAGATTATTTCGGCGAGTTTCTTCTCGACCTTCTTTAAGACGACACATTTGTTAGTTCATACTCTTCAATATTTAACCTCCTCAGACCCAAAACAAAAATAAAAGCTTGATATTTTGTAAGAGGTACTTAAATAGTTGTTTTGATCACTCTGTGTTGAAAAGTGCAATAATTTTCTTTTAAATTTATAGAAGCTAGGGGGGATGTATCACATGTGAAACATCAGGAACAAGACACTACAATCAGAATTCTTTTAAGTATTATGCAAGATTGAAGTAATTAATTTAATCTAAGTCTTTAATCACACAATACATACAATTCATAAATTCAACATGAAAATTCAGTTTTATTGGCGTTTTAGGTACATATTAGTAGTATTATTACTATAACATTATTTTTTTCGTGTAATGCCTTGATTCCATTTCTATTAGTTGTAAAGCAGAAACAATTTTTGTAGTCTGTACATTTTGTACAGTTGTTAAGGCAGAGAATTTTTTATTCCTCGAATTTAACTCAAATCAGAATCATCGTGATTCATCAGCTCTAAATTTTATCTAGTGTCAAATATTTCATTAAAAAAGAACTTATTAAATGAAAAATTATCAGAAAAAATGGGTAGAAATGAAAAGCAAACACCTCAACCAAAGATAATAATTCAAGAAATACTTCTATCAATCTTCAAATCCCCCAAAATATAACTAAAGATTAAAACAAATTGACTTAAAAAGTATGTTCATAAGTGATTGGGCTCCATTGTATCACAAGTAATTATGCTTTAATATTTCACTAAAAATTTCTTTTTTTGCTGTTAACTAGTAAAGTGGACGTATACAAAAAAAAGAGCTTTAAAAATAGTTTAATATGTGTATATGAATAAGAAAAAAAGTACTTACTTCGATAACGTGCACACATCTTATTTTGATTCAAAGACGCTACTAGAAATCGCTATCATAGACAGGTACTGCCATATGTTAACTACAGAAGAAAATTATATGTATTTCACTTTGTGTTTCATATGATGCAACCGGTCCCAAATTTGTTTTTGTTGTTCAGCCTTCACAAAAAATTATGAAACTTTTGTATCACATGTGATAAAAAAGGACCGAGGAGGTTAAGATCCACAAAATGGAAACATTCGTTATATAATTTACCATGCAATGTGAAAATATGATGGGCTTTGAAAAGATAGCAACTCATTATATGACAACTATTTACATCTTTCTAGAAAATGTTATTCATCTCTTTGTACAGTAATTATTTATGTCTGTCTTCAAGATACTGATACGGAGTTAAGATACATTAGTGGCATAATCAGATGTATTCCTCGAAGGATTGCGTTTTTGATATTCGATTTAAGTATTAATACATAAAAGCATATACCGTACATTAAGTAAACTTAATAAAGCTTATGGAAGTACAGAAATTTAGCAAATTTTAAAATTGGTAAAAAGACAAAAATATATTGATGTAGCTTAGGTGCAAAGGCTGCTAAGTTCCTTTTGAAGAGTGGCATTTCCGTACATTTAAAAGCCATAGAAAGAGCTTACTAGGAGCTAAATATTAAAGGGAATGTGATTTAAGGCGATAGGCACCATCTTCGCATTTTTTTTAATATTTGATATTTTGTTTTAATTGTATTTTATAAAGGTTAATATTTAATAATAATTCCATACAAAAAGTTTTTTAATTTGTTGCAAAATGCTTGTAAAATTTTAATTTTTTTAGCTTTTTCAAGCATTTTTTAAATCCCTAAGGCTTTTTTTAAATATGTCTCTTTTCTTTCAAAATTTTTTTTCCAAGTACCTTATGATATACTACATAAAACTATGCATGGGTCTTTTTCTGCTGCTGCTCTTTAATTTTTTATTAATTTTTTTATAGTTAAACTTCCAAAAATTCCCAAAAAAACATTAATTTTGATTTTGAAATTTTTTAGAAAAAGTACTAAACATGTTAGAGCTAATTCCATGCACGGTTTTACAAAACATATATTTCAGAACATGTATAAAAAATTTCAAACCCATACTTCAATTATCTAAAAAGCCTTAGGGTTTTGAATAACAGTATATGTACAAAAACTCAACATGGAGAAAAATGAGTTTGAAGTTTTCATTCCATGAATATAGTATGATATAATATTCATCGAATAGTCTGAAACTTTTATGAAATGTTAATTAACTTATTTAAAACTGCTTACCATAAAAAATTGCAAAAATGTAGAACAATTAAACAGTATACTGCCAAAATGAATATATAAAAGAAAACGAATGAAAGATCAATATTTTATAAAACTTCATCTTAATAATTATTAAAAAAATAAATACACATTCTTCAGAGCTAATTCCAAGCTCAGAGCTAATGCACAACATGTACAAAAGATGTTTATGCCTTTATTTTTTATTTCCATGATTTTAAAAGCCTTCAGATGTTAAATATTGTACACGAATGAAAGCAAAATCAAATAATTTATAAGTAAAATATATCCAAAGCTAAGAACGGCATATGTGCATTTGTTTAAATAAATATCTTAAAATATTTTAATAATAAAAGTGTTGAATTTCACACACATGGGATATATATATCACCAAAAACAAATGTATAAAAATGGGAGAGTTTTTCTATTCTTTGCGAATTAGGTTTTTAATTATCTGAGTTATCAAAATGAGATTTAGTATTTGTGCTTTGGGAGAATCCGTTTTGAAGTTTTTAATTTCATTTTGAAGTTTTTTCTTCAAAAGTTTTAATGAAATCAAAACTTTTGAAGTTTTAATTTCATTCATAATAATATCATAAAAAGCACGCACAACTTTTAAATCTTGACCAAATCCATTGGATCTTCCAGTAGATAATTCACAAACTAGAATTTTTGCATTAATTGCACAATTCTTTCTTAAAATGATTTATTACTGCATATATAATGTCAATCCCATTGGCGAGCATTAGAAAATTATTAATTCATTTTTTATCAGGCTCTTTTCTAGCAGATAATCTGAAATGTAGGCGTGGTAGTTGCTGTTTAGAATCAAACATTGCTCCATTACTTAATGAAAAAATGCAGGTAAAGCTTGGAAATTTTGCAGGCATATTTATAAAGATTCGAGGTATTAAATAAACCAATAAAAAAATTTTCGACAGTTTAATGATTTTTAGGGTACCATGATTTTTAGGATATCGCCTTAAAAGTGGTTTTTTTTTTTCAACATATGTAGTATATAAGCTAATTTTAATAACAAAAATTTTTATACAAATTTTTAAATAATGTTTATTTGAATGATTTATTAATGTTAATAAAACTACGCTACGTTGTATACCAGTGGTTTTTAAACTTAGAGGGTCGCCCCCCCCCCCTTATGCATCAGCCTGACATCGCGAAGTCGCAAGATTTTGAACACGCCTTCCTGACTCTTAACGCATGCCCGAGAGATTTAAGAGCTACTCAATAATCCTAAGACTGTATCTGCTACTTATACAGACCTTTTTAGCATTTCTTTCTTTCTTTTTTTTTTTTTTGGAAGAAAAAAACTAATGTTAAACATTACAAAATACTGATTTCACATGTGTTTCTACTATTTTTCAAAACATAACGTTGTTGTAATGACTATGTAGTTGCAAGTAATGAAAACTTTGAATTAATATTCATGATCGAAATACATGTTCCAGTAGAGTTATTTTTTATTGGGGCAGTATAAGGATCTAGTCAAGAATGGCACATCTTTTAATTTTTCCACAAGGCCTTTCAGAGTCTGTAAAAAAAGGAAATCTTATCATTAATGAGAGAACTTCGCAGCCCCTAGAAAGGCACCGAGGCCCCTGGGAGCCCACAGACCTCAGTTTACAGAACAGCTATTGTATATTAAAACAAAGGATTTTTCTAACACCTATCAAAATATATTAAATTTGAATCTTATAATGTTTTTAAAAACTGATGTATGAACTTAATTATACAATGTAGATTTGAATTACACAATAATATTTTATAAATATTGCTTTATTATTGTGTCGAAATTCATTTCAATTTATAAATTATGATTCAACTTTTTAAAACATTAGGAAATACTCTTCGAGGAAAAAAGAAAAGAACCAAGAAGTATTCTTCAAAAATAATTCACCAAGGTAAGTTAGATAATTTAATATTTTAAAATACTTTTTGCATAAATATTACTTGATTTCACTAAATATTTTTTATGAATTTTGAAAAGATATGTTGGAAATGAATTTAAAGATACACTATTCTATGTGTTACTTGCAACAAATTCTTAATTATTCAGTTTTGACTTTGTTATTTTTTTTTATAAAATTAAGTCGGCAGTTAATTTTATACTATTTCTGGAACAAAACTTCATATTATAAGCTAGAAGTAAATCACTATTTATTCGATATTTCTTATTTAATAATTGTTTTAACTGTAACTGTACTGGCTTTGTAATTGTACTAACTATTTGGTTTAAAATATTAGAAAATTATTTTTAATTTTCACTAATTAAAATTGTACAATTTTGATAAGTTGTTGGTTTAAGCTCAGTTTGTAATTCATTGTATGTTTTTAAATTTTGCATTAATCTTTATAATATGCAAACAGAATTTTTCATCCATTCGTTTTCCGTCGTTTGTTCATCGAAATATAAGTAGCAGTGGTATCTGAGAGATAGTCGGAAACTCGTGACCGGCATTGTCAAATCGTGGGTTCGAGTCCTGGTGCCACTGAAGTTTCGCTGGCTGATGCACATTAAATTTGTCAAGGTTCTTTTGTCGATGTGGCGTAGATGTGTTTGGGAGCTCAATTCTGTTTTTACTCTCGTCACTTGACTAGGATTTAAAATTACGAGATCCGTCTTCAATGGACTAAATTCATGTGACGTCACGATCACGTGAAAACTGTGTCACGTGATTACGATGCGGTTTTCTTACTACTATGGCTAGGACTATTTTGCTATCGCAGTTTCACATTGTACTTTTAAAAATGTCTCAATTTGCTAAAATGGTTGCTCAATTAATAAATAAAAATATGATTAAGGGGGAAAAATCACATTTTTCCATAAACCAGTGTAAAATATGAGTGTTTTGAAAGCATGTTGAAACTTGAGGATTATAAACTATCTCCTCACTGTTTATTATATATGCAATTACTTTGAAGAATATTTTCAATACCGACGCCAGCTTAAACCAAGCTTTATTCTCACTATTTTTGTCTTCACAAAAGAAACCTCTTCAAAAAGGGTTTTGGAGAGATGTACACTTTCACACAAACATGTAAATACTTCAAAGCAAATTTTTGTTTATTTTAAATAAAATTATATAGAGAACATACATAAAAAAATAAAATATGTTAGTTAACTTAAGCAAATTTTTGTTTATTTTAAATGAAATTATATTGAGAACATATAATGTTTAATTAACTTAAGTTTTACTTATTTTACGCATCTTCAGAGTAGTAACAGAGGTACTTAAGTATTTAATTATCTAAAATTAGAACACAAAAATCTGATATGTAACTATACATGTCATATCAAAAACAAGTATTTTTTTAAACTTATTTTACTTTATAATTTTACAATATTACTGGGAAAAAGAAAGAAAAAAAAAGCATTTTTGAGCAGTATTCACTACAAAAATGGAAAAATATCTTAATTTACTACAGCTTCATAAATGTTTACACTAAATGATGAGTCAAGTACCACTTCAAACATTAGAAATCAAAATGATCATTTACCATTTGTAAAATTACAGGTAAAAAAAAATTGTGCAGCATTTTGAAAGTCTTTATTCGCAGCATTATTTCAGGCAAAAGATATAATTTATCAAGAATTGAATTACAAATATGGTAAAAAATTAAGGCATTAAAGTTTTAAAACTAAAATGTGTATAATAGAATAAATTTGCGTCTATATATTGGAAATAAAAGTCTTGCTCACAGCTACATGATCAAAATAAAATAGTCATTTTTGAATCCATAGTTCTTTTACAAAAAAAATAAAAATTGTAATATATTTGTGTGGTATTGATTAACACATCTGTTTTTCAGAGTTTGACTCTGTGGTATAAACCTATCACAGAGAGAGAGATGTGCAAATTTTTTTACTATTTATAACAAATGTGCATGTATGGTGTTTTCACAATATGTAGAAGATTTATCATTATAGATTAGATTTGTTTTATATCATTATATTTATGTTTACATAAATATAAAAGGCTCATGTTTATTGACATTATTTTGCTTATAAGTCCTGAATAGATTTGTTGCATGAGTTACTTACCAATATTGACCCAAGAAAAGTATTTGGATCAATCTTATATTTATCGCGAAG
This sequence comes from Trichonephila clavata, assembly GCA_019973975.1. NCBI lineage: Eukaryota > Metazoa > Arthropoda > Arachnida > Araneae > Nephilidae > Trichonephila > Trichonephila clavata. The sequence goes on along the minus strand of BMAO01011469.1, from coordinate 423,885 downwards.
AGAAATACAGAAAATCTTTTTCAAAATTATTGTCAAGGGGTTAATTTGCCAAAATCACTGATATTTTTGAGATAAGATTGTCCTGGTAAAACAATGCTATAATTAGTTAATTAAATTTCTTGTAAGTAGTAGAAACTGTGATTTTGGCAGTAGAATGGAACTCAATCTATACATAATAAATTTTGGTAACTTGTTGATGTAATAATGATTTTAATCTTTATTAATATATTTTCAAACGTTAAATTTCAGAGAGAATTCTGTATCTTTTTTTTTTTTCTGATGTTGTTTTATCTTCCATTTTTCTTAAAGTATAAATATAATTATACGTAAAGGGATACTTTTCATTCATATTAGTGATAACAAAATAACATAGAGAGAGTACATTTCTTCAAATAAGTTTTAAGTTTGCAAGAAATGGAACTGGAGTATTTAACGTTAAACATAAATACCTGGTCAAGAGACATAACTAGTAGAAATTGTGAATGGAAATTTTATGTAACTATATATATATATATATAATCTTATTTGCAATCCTTGTGTTGTAAAAATAAAATGCATTTTCATCAACAGATAAATATAATGGATATTGTTTATCAATATGAGATAAACAATAGCTTAAAGAAGTAAATTTTTAAAAAAATTTTGTACAAGTTTAACTTATATTTTGGAGTCATCTACTGTTTATAGATAAATTATACTATTATTTTTTATAAATTCTATGTAATTCAATAAGAAGAAAAATATATTTAAGACTAAAGATAATTAAATTGAATTTCTAATAATTATTGCACATTTTCTGATGAAACATTCCCTTAATATTGTATAATAACTTTTAAAAAGTAGATCAACATGTTAAAGGCACTTTATACAAAGACAATTAAAAAAAAGTATTCAATTTGTCATAAAAAATTGTAATGCAAACTTTTAATATAGTTCATACTAGCATTAATAATATTAATTTGTGATCCAAGTGTCGCATGCCCATGCATTATATTTAGTAACCCATATATAAAAGTGCAATTTCCAATATAAAACTATTCAGTTCTGCAAAACATTGTACTAATGAGTAAAATTACAAACACATGTTTATTTAGTGCATTTTTTTTCAGAAAAGTAAAATTTTTTGCAATTTCTTTTTCGATGTTTAATATAGCAAGGGCATTTAAGCATTCTGTACACATGCATGACTGAAGGTAACTCTTTATTAATTTTAATGCTCTGAGACTGCAACTTAGAGAAAAGTATTAAAACAGTTAATACATGTAGAAATAACTCATTGTAATCATTTAGTTAATTATTAGACCTGATTATGTACTTTATATATGTAATTAAATAACTCCTAATAATGGATAATCACATTACAATGAATATATCCTGAAAATTATATATTAATATGAATCATTTCTTTAACTAAAAATGAAATAGTATTTTCTTTTATTACTTTTGACAATCATTTCTAAAAAAAAGTTCCAAACCTTTTTAAAGAATAATTACTAAGTAAATCAGACAGTCAAAAATGGAGAATGTTATTTTATTAGAAACATTTCAAATATCTTTAAATGCTCCATAATATTGTAAACCACATACATATATATAAAGTATTTATATGCAATACATTGTAAAAATAAAATTCATTTTCATCCAGTAACTGCTCCACAGTAAAATAAAATATTCATTCGAATTTTAAGTGTAGGTAGGCAAACTTGATGTAAATATAGTGTTAAAAAAATTCATTTTCATCACAGGATAAATACCATATCAACTAATATTTTATGTACAAAATGGGGGGGGGGGGAAAGGCGATGGAAAAAAATACACTTTTACCAAAAGATAATTATCTACATTTATCTAAAACTTTCATATTACCTAATATTCTATATACACAGGCTTCAAGAAACAAACGTTTTTGCAAGTTTAACATGTACTTCAAAAAAATAAGATAACAACAAATCATCAAATTAAATTTGATCATTTCTAAAAATTGTTGCCTTTTGCGATGGCATCATTCCCCTTAAGAATATTTTATTTTAATTTAAAGAAAGAAATGACACATCAATTTTTGAACAGAGAAGAATAATTATTAATAATTTAGAAATCAATAATTTTTGTCAAATGTAAAAATCAAAGAAAAATCTATTTAATTTTTGTAAACATTTCTTTCACAAATTATCATCAAATTGTTTTACTTCAGAATAAATATTTTCTCTTGACTTTGAATTATGAATTAAAATTATAAACATACATTTTTTTTATGTTATTTACACTTCACTGACACTGTATATGATAATAATAGTGTGAGTTCTTTTTAAGGAAATGATACAATTGTTATTCTATAGTCAAACAGTTTGAAGTTTTTTAAAAGAAGTTCCTATATACTGTAAGCCATTCTTGCGCAAAAATATATAATTAATAACTACTAAATTAATTAAGAATTAAAATAACTATTCGCTGTGCACCAGGTGCTAGGATCCAACCTAAATAAATATACCAGCTAATACTATTTGAAGCAGACGAATACCTAATTAGATAAATAAATTAGAATAAAACAAAAATTATATCAAAGAGTTGTTGAGAGTTTTTCCTTACAAATATATACACTAGAATAATGCATAAAATACAATGATATCATATATTTAAATTAGATAAAATTAATGCACTAGAATGTCAGCAACTTACGTATAGGTGTAACGCGGGACTAAATAACACATGCAAATGTTGTCACGTGATTCCCCGCTTGGCCTCAGTCATCACCTCCTAAATATACACAAGGCTTGTTACTGATTTGCGACGTCACTACTAGTAAGGAGACTTCGTCCATCGCCTACGGAACTTTTCAGATGCTATTTTAAATACTTTTTGTTTTTTAACCCAAGATAAATACAGGGAATTTTTTTTAAAAAATTAATTGATCATTAAATTCTATTTCGTGTACATAAAACATTAGAGTAAATATTAGTTTACCTATTTAAATAATAATTGCAAGTATGTAATTATCGATGTAATTACTACGAACACGCATTACGATGAACATAAACACATTTAAAAACATTGTAGCAAATCATAAGAGCCTTTTGTATTTGTATATTTTTTTTTATACAAAACTGTGCTTATTTCTTAGCTTTAAAATTTATTTTCAACGTTTTATTCAGAATAGTTACAAAAAGGGAAATAAAATTAGAAATAGTTTTTAAAACAGAAAAAAATACAAACAAATTTAAAAACAGTAACTTTATTGGTTTCAAATACAATCACAACATAAAGAATTATAAAATAAATTTCAAATATATTTTTGAAACAAATCTATGTCAGTATAATTATAGATATATACACAGGAAAATAAATACATACATAAAAATAGAATACACAATTTATTTAGCTGTTTGTCAATTACTTTTCTTTCCTTAAGTTTTTTGGTAATTTTTTAAAAATTTGGTAATTCAGAATAGTTACAAAAAGGAAAATAAAATTAGAAATAGTTTTTAAAACAGAAAAAAGACGAACAAATTTAAAAACAGTAACTTTATTGGTTTCAAATACAATCACTACATAAAGAATTATAAAATAAATTTCAATTATATTTTTGAAACAAATCTATACCAATATAATAATAGATACAGGAAAATAAATGCAAACATAAAAATAGATTACACAGTTTATTTAGCTGTTTGTCAGTTACTTTTGTGCCAAAAGTAATTATTCAAAAATGCATTGTTACAAATGTGAATTAAATATATTGTAAAACTTTATTGGTATCATTCACAGTAATAAACAAAAATTCACTCTCTGCGATAGCACAACATAAATTACCAAAAAAATAAACTTTCCACAAATAACAAGTTATCGTAAAATAAGTTAAAAATATTTTAAAAATAAATCATGCATATATAAAAGCATAGATATATACCTAAATCAATAAATATATATAGAGAGAGAAATAATGCATACATAAAAATATATGTAGCTTATTACATACATAAAAATAATGCAATTTATTAAGCTAATAAAGTATGTATTTTTCCTTTCTTTGTTTCAACTTTTTTAACAACATTTTTTCCCCCTACAGTAGTTATGTAATAATGCATTTGTAGAAGTGTGGATAATATGCTTTAAAACTAGCTCAGAAGCATGGTCTTTGTTACAAGGTTTATCATATAAAAAAATTCATTTGAATTTATCAAGCTAATCGATATTTCTGAGTCAATTTGACGTTGATTATATGTTTGAGGAACATATCTTCATAATCATTACAAAGAAGTTTCTAACTATTATATAGTTATAGAGTACCACTGTAACGACATCTGAGGAAGGGCACAATAAACTTCCCCTGTCTAACTTACGTATTAAATCCTAGTTAGAATTTAGTTCAAAAGTTTTATTAAGAACATGTGATTTGGAACAAGAGTCGCATTTTAATTTTTTAAGTGCTGCTCGTAGAACAAACACCAGCTAAATATGTTAAGACAGGTAGATATGGCTGAGCATCACGAAAATCTTTTTCAGATAGTGTAATATTAAAATTATGCGATACTGATGGCTCTAAAGGATTTTCATTACACGAATCTTCCAAATTAATGTTTTTTAAGTTAAGCTGGCCATAAACATTTGAAACCAAAATTAGAGGTAAAAAATTTTGCATTCTTAGCTTAGCTTCTACTTCATAAAGCTGTCGAATTGATATTAAATATTGAGAACCTAAAAGTGTCCTATATTTCCCAAAACGACTTTCTAACGCATCTGTTTGAATTTTTCCAGGAAGAAAATACTGAAATTTTAATTCTTTTATACAATATTTTGACATTTCAAGTAAAGTGTATGTGGTATGAGTAAAAGCAAGATGTGTTTCTTTAGTAAGGGTGCCAGTAGTACAATATTTTTCCTTCCACAAGTCTAACCATTACAAAATTTTACGCAAGAATTGACATGCTTTGTTGTCTGGAGATAAAGTAATCGGTTGCTGATAAGTATCAAGCAAATGTTGTCCCTTTAAAGGTGTTTTAACATTAACAATTTTCCACCATGTACAAATTAAAGAAATAAAAATTTATGTCGTTTCATAACTAATTAGTTTATGTTGCTCTCCTAATAGTTGAAGCCCCTGAATAACACAATTATTAAATATCTTAAGCACAAGTTTCACATTTTGTTTTTCAAGATTTGAAGGACATAAAGCCTTCAAAGTTAAACCATAAGCAAACTTTACTAAATTATTACTTTCTATGTCGTATAGTCGTTTAAGTGTAGAGAAATTTGCTTCTAATAAAGGAAACTTATTATGATCTTCGAAATCTGGAAAATAAAAACATTGGCCCGCATTTTTTGATTAATCCAATTGTTACGAATACATTTAAAAATGTGTACTGAATCAATAACAAAAAATAAAGGATTGGAAGGATCAGAAGGATGTGGATATACAATGCTCAATTTGGGAGGAACAGAAAAGTTGGACATTGCTTTTCGATTTATAGAATTATTGTCAGAAACTACACCTATAACTTTGAATCCTATACCATCAAGTTCTACGATAGTTTTTTTGAACAACAGCAAATAATTTTTTTCCATCGATTTTTTTCACCGGCATTATATGAACTACTTCTATAGAGGAGAAAGCACATATGCTGAAGTAGCAGCTTGTTCACTGTTATAAGCCCTCCCAAGAATATTACCCCCTTTAAAATCTAAATATAGTTTTAAATAGATTTTGTCAAGCATCAGTATCACAATTTTTCCCTTAGATTTTAGGATGTTTACTTTTTTTCATGTATGCTAGAAAGTTTTCATTTGATTGTTCTGTTTGAGGATTAGTTTTTAAAGATGAACAAAGTTCTAGGGTGGAGATTATTGAGACATCCAGAATTTCTTAAAAATGTATAGGTATGAGGAGATATAGATTGTAATATACAAAGAAAACCATCATTTCAGAGGAATATCTAAAAGAAAAACTTGTTACCATTTGAGCTGATCAATTAAGAAATGGAGTACAATTTTTTTTTATCATCATCCAAATCTGAAAACATACTTTCCAAAAGATTAACAATAAAACCAAATCTTGTAGGAAAATCGTGGGAGCTTTTCCTTTCTTCTCTGAGAACCAGTTCATGCAATATTTTATTTACAACAATAACATTGTTAACGTTTAGAGGAAATTTGTACTTACTAAGTTGACCTATGTGAATTGACAAATCTAATTCTTTATTTATAATCATTGATGCTTTAATAACAGGAGATACCGTTGTGTCCAGCATCATAATTATTACTAGATCTTTTTTACAAACAACAGTCCATATGTTCTGAAGCTTCTCTGCATTTAAACACTCGACTAATTTTGAAAGTGACGTAAATGGTTTACTTTTTTTAAATTCTTCTTTTGGCTTACCAGGTGCCATTGTTTACTAGGATTTTTATCTCGAATATTAGAATTTATTATTTCAGTCTAATAATTGTAACTTGATTTAATTTGTTAAAGATTGTTCAGTTTATCGTTGAAAGTTATTGTTACCAATAAATCCAGGAAAAAGACCATTCTAAGACTTCAGAATATTATTTTATAACACCACACTCACGCTACAGTATTTATTTCACTAATCTTTACAGTCTCTGCTCAAAACATTCTTGAATAGGATTCGTAGAGTTTGAAATGTAATTGGGGGGAAAAGTCTGGAATTGTTTTCAAGTAACACATATTTTCTCCCTAGTTTTTTCATCATAAGCTTCTGTATTTCTTCGTATTGCATCATCCGCAAAGTGTAGTTCACAAACGTAAAATTAAAAAGATATAAATATATTGTTTTGCATTGACAGAAAAGATTTGTTAGAATTAACAAAAATTTCTCTGATAATTTGATTTTTTGTAATTTTGAATGGAACTTTTGTTGGAAATAGTAAAAAAAATTTTGATACAGCAAAAAAAATTTTTTTCTCTTTAATTCAATGAAATTTGTTTATTTTGCCAGCAAATGGTTGTCATCAAAGCAAACTTGATACGATGAAATCCTTCTTGTCGGACACCACATAGTCTATATTAATGCAAACAATTTTAGAAAAGAAACTGGTACTCACTGCCTCTAAATGTGGGGTCTTCTCTGACATTTGCTGTCGTAGCAATCGTACTTCAAGTTAATGTTGTGAGGTTAATGCTGAGTCATGTTTATCTGTTTTTAGCTTTGTTTTTCTGACTTTTAAAGTCTCAGATAGCTTTTTTTTGTTGTGAATGTGTTATGCATTTTGTGTCTCACATCATATTAATATACAAAATAATCAATAAATATTTAGTCATAGTCAATAATTGACTATGAGCTCTGTATCAAAATGGGCTTTCTTTTGGTAACACACAACTAACTTCTTAAGGTACTTTCGTTGATTCTGTGAAAAGATATTTAGTAAATAGCACAAAAATATTTGTTTGCAGTAGCAAAAACACTACACAGTTTTTGTCTCATTAACAATGCTTGTTTGAGCTCATTTTTATACGCATAAATTTTTTTAGGGCCACAAAATATTTATTTGATAAACAATACGCTTTTCTCATTACAGATAAATAAAAATGAATTGCCATGTTAAGAAACTCACATGAAGAAAAAGAAATGAGTACATTTTTCAAATGTCTTATCGAACAACTTATTAAAGTTATTTGTAGACTTAAAATTAAGATATTATTACAGTTTCCATAAATAGAATAAAGTTAAATAACTTACCTTTGAATACTTTGATGGATCAAAATCTTTTCTTGATAAAGCATGGAGTCTACAATAAAAATGTAAAAAAGCAGCAAATCGCTCAGCCACAAGCACCAAAATGGCGTAGGCGATTGAACTAATCTAACTTGAATCCAAGCGAGTTTTCTATCCCTACTATGTGTGACGTCACAAGCCTATCACGTTGGAGTCACCAGGTCTTGATCTCTAGGAGGTGATGCGTCAGTCTGACGTGAATTTCCTCCATAGCTCCTAGCAACTTCAAAGTACTACATTAATAAAAAACCAAATAATCGAAGTATAAATTATGTGAAATAGACCATTAGCCACACGTTGCGCGCGCAGTTGTGACTAGCTTGTCAGATGAGTGATTTTTTTTGGTACATTTTTAGTCAAATAAAGAAACATTAGGAAATTTGTTAGATCTTTTGAAAATAATAAATATCTAAATTATTTCAAACAGAATTAAATTAAAGGAGAAATGTATATGCATATATGGCAAATACTTATACAATCACTTATTTAACTTTACATTATGTTTTGGTAATTGTAAGACATTTTCTGCATATCGAAAATGTCTGAGAGAGATATATCTTTTTTTTAGAAAATGGTCCAGGAATATATTTTTGTGTTTTTTTAAAATAATATATATTTTATTTTCTGAAGAAACTTTAAATACGTTGTATAAATAAATATGAAAATTGTACTGTATTTTTATTTCAGGTTATATTCTATAAATTTTTTGCTAGATTTCTATGTTAATTTTAAATTTTTTAATTTCTATCGCTTGTTATCAGCTGATCTAACTAGCAAAGAATCTAGAAATGTTAATTCTATAATATGGAATGTATGAAACTGTTTTTAATAATCTATTTTATAGTGTGATTTGTTATTATGTATACAATATGTGCTTTATATATGTAACGAAAACAATATAGCGACTTGAATTAATGTTTTTAATATTTCTCTTTCTCTACATCTGTCTATCTATCTATATATATGTAACAGAATTATGTACTACAGAAGAAGTACTAAATGCAGACGAATTAAAAGATTATCATGCTTTACATATTATAATAGATATTCACAAATATTTCAAACATAAAATAAAAGTCAATATAAATACAAAATATCAAACGGAATATTGTACATTATTATGTATGAATAAATCCTATAATAATATTAATTTTTCCAGCATATTTTAAAAACACATCTCAACTTTCCAAATCCATAACATTACTTTTAAAAAACGTTTTAAATATAATAAAAAATAGGTAGATCAATTTTTATCTTATGTGCATATAAAGCACAGGAAAACTTAATAATAATAAGATTATCAAAAATCAATTATGTAATGTTATTGAGCTCAATTCATTTACAAAATAGATATTAAATGTAGAATGCCTTTAGAGAAATTCACAGAATTCCAATGTAATATTACACAACAGCTTAATAAGTATAACTTTAGTACAGATAATATTATATTTTATAAAGATATTAAACATTAAATTAAAAAATTTCAAAATAATTTTATTATAATGCATGTTCAAAAGGTACCAGGAAATTTTGCCTTCCTATGTGAATACTACTGTAGTTTGATGATCAACAAATATTTTGATAATACAACTTTTATTAGGTCATCAGTTTCTGATGTGAAAGAAATAATAATCGTAAATAAATAATCGCATTTTGGACTTTCTTAAACAATTACGAATACAAATTAATAATAGTTTTAAATTTCCACATATATTTTTTACTCTTAAATTTCATAAGGACCCAGTCAAGGATAGAACTGATACTAATGGTTTTAAAACATATCAGCTAATCAGGAAAAATGCTTTCTGAAATATTACACGATACAATAAAGGATCTCAAATCCGCAACCCTACTTAAAAATAGTAAAGAACTCATTGAACAAATTAAAGATAAAAAGATTTCTTCAGTTTCTAATTTATTTAAAAATATTAATTATGATAGATTTAGTTCTTTCCTTCGGTTTGTACTAAAAGAGAACTATATAATATTAGAAAGATACCAAAAAATCGGGCGTCTAACGCGCCCCTATACTTTCAAGCAGCAATTTTTAGTTCTATTAACTGTATAATGCCCACCCCCTTTTTAAAAACAAACCTGAAATGTACGTTCGCAATGCTCTTATGTTTTAAAGTCATTTATTCGAGGTCTTATTTCAAGCTTTAGGGGGGGGGAGTCTAGTTGTGTAGTTGTAGCCTTCTAGAACTACAACCCTTTAAGTTCCTAATAAATGTCATTTCTTTTAAGTAAACAAATTTTCGATATACGTAAAAATCTAATTTTTTTTTTCGATGCTCATCTATTTTTTCATTTTTAAAGCTTTCCTTTTTATACCCAACGTATAACGCGCCTCCGCCAATTTGGATCTGATTTTTTGTTCAAAGTGCGCGTTCTACGCAAGATTTTCGGTAACCATTATCAACAGATTCCATGTCGAATAGTCAGCGGGGCACATGCTCTCTGATGAGGTCTAAATTTCCTATCTTGTGGCTGTTGACATTGATTAAAAGTAATTATGAAATTAAAATTATAAGTTAAGATTCTGACCTTTTAAGTTTTTTTAAATAAATTGCTGGAACTGTTTATTGTTTCGTTGGAGTGAAAATAATCACAAAATCTATGTCGACCGAGGCTAGCTCCGTTTCAAATCAGTACTACTCTGCAACGGTTAAAACAAGACTGACCCAGTTTTGGCTAGCGACTCACTATTTATAAGATCCGCGTACGTCATAGATCGTGATATTAGATTTCTCGAGTAATTTCCAGAAGAATCCATAGGGTCACAAATCGCCAAAAATTGTCTCCAACATGATTGCCAAAAATTGTCTCCAGCATGATCGCCAAAATGATGCCAACTTGGCTCTATCGCCAAGTTAAATATGAATCACCATTATGTGAAGAAAGGCGTTGCTTGCGAAAATTACAATTTTAGCATAAAACAAATACAACAGAAATATTAACGTATTACATAACATCCAGATATAAATTATTTACTCTGTTTTAAGCATTCATTACACAAAATTCGTAACAATATAATTTAATCTTCTATGCAATTCAATAAATTCATCATATGTCTAATTTTTTAGCTTACTTTTCTTCTTAAACAGCTGATTTTCAAAATATATTTCCTAGTCAGCTTTGTATTTATCACTTCAAATATATTACTTACCTAAAAAATTTGTTCAGAAAAACTTTCTAAAAAAGTTAAAGATAATTCAAATTTATGCGAATTTAGAATATCTAAACCCCTTACAAGAAAAAGGTATTTTTTCTAAAAATGGATAGCCCACGCTAAATCTGAGAACAATTTGCGTTATTGCCAGATTCTGGACCCAAATACAAAAAAAAACTGGTGAAGGACCTCGTAATTTTGAATCTCGGTCAAGTGACGAGGACGACACATGAGCTTCAACATACTCGCACACCCCTCGTAGGATTCTTCCCCCCCCCTAGAGGAGCACGCACCACCGTTTGAAAAACGCTGAATTAATTTATTATTTTTTTTTACTGATTTTTGTTTTAAGTTCTGAAATTAAGAAAATGCTATTCATCATATTTTTATATTGGCTGTGGTTTATAAACAAATCAAAAAATTAATGCTATCTTTTTTAAAAATTGGCCGTGACCTCCTAAAATATCTAAGTCTTGTGGATTAAAACCTTCATTCTTGTTTTGTAGGAGAACAGTGTTTCCCAGAACATTCTTTTTTTCAACGTTCATTTTAAAATTTTGCAGATGGCATAATATATTCAACCTTCAGTAATCATATGATATGTTTAAAATCATATTCCGAGTTTTCGAGATTTACATGTTTTTAAATGTTTATTAACTTTTATTAGAAAACAATGGATTCAGAAGCACATAAATTTTGTTATTTCATCATTGTCTCAGTGCAAATTCTATTTTAATTTTTACATGGATATTTAAACTATGTCAATTATAACTTTTGCTAAAATTGTAGTTTAATAGGATTGAAATATAAATTGTACCCAATGGAAATCACTCATTTTCAATGAAGAGAATTTTTACATCTTATATCCTGTTTAGAAAAAAAAATCATTTAATTATTTTACACAGATGTATGTAAAAAAAAATTAAAGGAATAAAATCATGTAGGATTTTAAGAAGACATTAGTTAATTCTAGAGTTTTTTATTTTGAATTAATTAGTTTCATAAAAATACTAAATTTTGAAATGTTAATTTAAGATAAATATGTTTATATCCCTAATGAACCCTTGATTGATGAATCAATCCTGTTCATTCAAAGTGGTGCAGATAAGATAACAATTTACAGTCACCGCTTTCCAGGAATTCTAGGAGCCGTGATGTTTTGGTTGTTGAAAATTCTAGCTTTACGATACTTGGATAATTCGAGATTTATTTTTAACACGTTTATTATCAGGAGTGACTAATATTTGCGTCACACTATTCAGCTACTCGAGGGCTTTTGTAGACGAACCTCGTAATTTTGAACCATGGTCAAGTGACGAGGACAACACCTGGCACCCCTATCCGTGATTCTTTTCATTAAAAAAAATCTCTTAATAAAATGTATTTAAAAATAATACGGTATTCTTGAAATGTAAGATATTTCAAGAGCCACCCTAAACATCTCTTTACTCCTAAAGGAAGACAAAATGTCTCGTTAGATCTCGAGATAAATTATAATCAAATTTAAAGTTTATCGCAAAATTATTAGAGACAGACATCATTCACACACACACAATGCTGATTTTCTCTTTTAAATTGTCTGAGCTAAAATTAATTTTTTTTCTTTTCTAGGATCCATAACACGCAAGTCCTTAAAATGGAGAATTTCGACATCGATCTTGAAAATCTAACACAAGATGGAATCAACTTGATGTCGGTTTGTGACCGAATCAGAGCCGCAAGACGAGCCTTCAAGGCTCGTGTAGAAACTATGATGTTTTTTGCTGCTTATTTGCAAGGACTTATCTGCAGTTCTCAAGAAGAATTTATGTCTGCTTTTCAAGGTTCCATTTCTCCTATTAATCTATGCCTCAAGATAAGCCAATACGTGCAAGGAACTACATCTTTACAGTGGCGCATCCGAAGAGCTAGGAATTTTCTTTCAGGCAAGGTCGACCACCCTGAATTTCTGCCGCCTGCCACCGAAGATTTCAAGAATCTAACTTCTATGTATTTACTCGCTGCAATTGAAGTTAATACATGTTTTCCTTCTATAATAGATAGATGCAATAATGAATAATGTACGCATGTAATTGGTTTTCTTTTCAGATTATATGATTTGTTAAACCCTATTACAGGTTAACTTAGTGAGCTATTAGACATTTTTTTTTTGATGCTGTCAATAAATTATAAAGCATTTTAACTTCTGGTATTGCAGTCATTCTGTAAAATTTTGATAAAATATTTCATTGTATTTTGACAAATTAAATAAAAAGGGAATTAATCCTAAAAGTGTTTTTTTGTATGTCTGTGTTTGTGATTCAAATGATTAAATATACATATATTTTGATATTTTTTTGAGATTAGTAATTCCAATTTCCTCAATTCGTAAAAATGTATTTTGTGGGAAGGTCTTTTTGATAAAAAAATATATATATTTTATATACTATTAATTGTATTTAAGTTTATTCTTGGAAAGTATAATCCAAATTTTAAACTTTTCCAATTAAATTCTCTATTTAAAAAAATAATTTTAAAAGTATATTTTAAGGCTAAACTCAATACTTCAACCGTTCTTAAATTTGTGTGAGTAGTTTTAAAACAGTATAAATAATCCTCTAAAATTTTTCAAATTTCAGGTAGATAATTATATACATTTCTTTCCTTTTTTTTCCATTTATAATCTTCCTGGTTAGAGAAAATTTTCAATAATTGCACCTGTACAGTAAACAGAAGCTGTGCAAAGCAGCAGGGTATCATATACTACTATTAATGGAAAAAGAAGACCAAGAGAAACTTTTTTGTAATAATTTATTTAGGGACTGGAATGAAAATTCATACAAAAGAACTCTATAGTCGATTGGTCAAGATATTGAACGCATGTCTCGTGATGTTTCAATAGAGTCTTGTGTTTGAGCCCTCTTCTACTAAAGACCCGACTTGTACATATAGAAGGACTATTGTTTATGTATATATCTATACAATCAGTTTGGAAAAACCACACACTGGAGTGATGGGGTGAGCGTAATGTTTAGATTACCTAGTCCTTTGACCGTAGGAAATTTCGAGGAGTATGGGCTGTATTTAGTAGATTTATGAATCATTCAAAAATAGTTAGTTGAAAAACTTGCAATAAATAAACAAAGAGTTTAATTAAATGTCAAGGCATCCAAGCTTGCGGCCAATGATATTTAAAAAAATTAATGACTAAAATCCAAAATACTGTCTGTAATGTACTAAATAAAAAAAAAAAATGTTGTTCACTTAAATTTACTTTTCTTACTTAACTTCCACTCTCATGTAAATGCAAAAAGGGAACTAAAACCATTAAAGGATATTTAGCGAATATTCTGTTCTTATGATAACACAATGATGAAAAAATTTTTGCTTAAATAAAGATAAAAATCTGAAATATACTTTATCAGGAGTTTTTAACTCTAATACAACGAAATGATTAATCTGTTAAATGCATACCAAACAAAAGCAGAACTGAATATTTCATGAAATTAAACGGAAGCTTATGAAAAAACTTTAAAAAAGGAATTTAACGTAATGTTTTTTCATGAGAAGCAAACAATTGTTTAACTTCTGAATAACTACAAATCTATTTTTGAATTTAAAAACCAGAAGCTCTTATGAAATTTACTTTACATTGTATTCTATAGACAAAATATGGAAAAAAAATCTTATCTAAATATATATCAATATATATATTTCAAATGTTGTTTTCATTTTAAAACCTATATCTTTTTCTTTATAGTAGAACGTCGAATGATTATAGTTAAGTAATATGAAGTATAGTGGATCCTTCCTTAGCGAACATAATTCGTTCAGGAAAATTCCACCACAAACATACTTCTACTAAAGCATTTTTAGAGTAAGGATAAAGAGTATTTCAGAAATATTTCTTTCTGTAAAACATGTACTACACCCTACTACTTTGAAATTTCTTAAAGTATATTCAAATTACGCAATTATCTTTTGTTTTCACTTACCTAAAAGGGAATCTAATAGTAGTATTAAAATAGTTAAAGTAGCTATAACTATAATATCATGCATTGACAATATTTTAGGAATGAATTGAGTGCTAAAACACACAATTTATCATCCAAATAAGGGGGCTGAGGGACACAGTATGTAAGAAAACATTATTTACTTTTTTTAAATGTATGGGTTTATTTTTGTACCCTTTATATTTTTCATTAAATTTTCTGAAACATAATAGAAAAGTATGAAAATGATAGTGGCATTGAGCCCCCTTATCAAGTGCAAGCTATCTCTATATGGACAGCTTGTGAAATGATTGGAGCATATAAATAATGACTCATTAGGGAGGTCATATCTCAATTCTAAATGGAGGTATAACAAATTTGGACACAAATAACAACGTGTAAAGATATTTTAGTTTATTTTGTTGAAGGAAATCGTTTAATGTCTTGTGCGTGACTTAAAGCTTTCACATAGTAATAATTCTTTGTAAATGTTTTTAAATTTTTAATGTTAATGTTCTTCGAATTCTGATATCTACATCTGTTTTTCTTATAAGATTATAAAGCTAATACTTTTAACTCAGGTATCGGTATACTGTCCATTATTTCTTAATATGACGATAGATTCTTGTGTAAACACATTCAGGGCCGGCTCTAGCAGTTTTGCCGCCCCGGACAAAAATAAAAAATGCCGCTCCTCTCTCCAAGTAAAAAAAAAAATTATTTTAAAAGGATAAAAATTGTTCATAAATGCATACCTATAAAACTTAAATAGTTCTTGCAAAGAAAAAGGCAGCATATACTTATAAATAAATATATATTGTAAACTAAAACACGAAAAAAAAAGCTTAGGATCCTGAGTTAGAAAAGATAATTAATTGCTTTGAAAACCACAACAAGGGAGTTGACTTTGCCAATTGGACTGGGAGAGGGTACGTGATGAATCAGGGAGTACTATATCGGTACTCACCTCATGTTGAAGTCGATGAAGCTCAATTGGTTGTCCCTACTCACGAGAGAGAGAAGATATTAAAATTGCACCACGATGCTCCCACCGCTGGACATTATGGAGCTGATGGTACCTTTTCTAGAATTTCTTCAAAATATTATTGGACTGGTATGAGGAAATTTATTGCCGATTATGTGAAGAGCTGTTCAGAGTGCACACATTAGATATAAAGCCACAAACCAGAAACCTGCTGGTCTTCTGCAGACCCCTGTTCCAGCTCAACGATTCGAGAGCATAGCTATTGATCTTTTTGGTCCTTTACCAGAAACGAGAGAAGGAATGAAGTGGATATTCATAGTGGAAGATTACACCACAAAATGGGTAGAGTTATTTCCATTAAAGCAAGCTACTGCTAAAGAATGTGCTATAACACTTCTAAATGAAGTCTTCCTAAGGTACGGCGTGCCCCGTCGACTAATATGTGACAATGGGACTCAATTTGTAAGTGCGGTAATGCAGCAGTTATGTTATGTCTTGGATATCAATCAAAGTCTCATTCCCGTATATCACCCACAGGCAAATCCAGTAGAAAGAAAAAATAGGGATTTGAAACCTCGCTTGGCAATGATGGTAGGTAACAACCATACATTATGGATTGAAAAGCTACCAGCTATTAGGTTCGCATTGAATACTGCAAAATGTGAGTCCACAGATCACACGGCAGCATACCTAACCTTCGCCAGAGAATTACGAACTTTAGACCAAGTAAATACTGATCTACGATCTGTCATACATAACGATAATTTTGTACCTGAATTTACACCCTATTTAAAACGCTTTGAAGGATATATGTCACAAATTAAAGAAAATATTGAGATGAGTCAACATCGTCAAAAAACATCTGCTGACAAATCACGTAGACCAAGTCCTGACTATAAAGTTAATGATCTAGTATGGGTACAACTGCACCCATTAAGCAAAGCGAGTCAAAACAGGAGTGCCAAACTGATGCCCAGGAGAGACGGGCCTTACATTGTGCTATCCCAGAGATCCCCCACCACACTTGTAGTAGCTAGTTGTGACAAACCTGACGAACCTTTAGGTGTCTATCATGCATCAGCTTTAACACCTTTTCTGAATGTCACACAAACCCAGTCTCCTGTAGTACCTCTCAGGAGAAGAGGAAGGCCTCGCAAACAACCATTGATTCCTAGAGGAACTGCTGGAGCGAATGCCATATTGTCTGATAGTACACCACCTCGCCGAGACGGTCTTCGGCGGTGTAGGGGGAGAATGTAACGGTTACATTTAAACTCTGCCTTCCCTTGACAAATAACGACAGCCAGGTGGCGCTACTTGTTCTTGGGGGAAAGGAGAACGTTTTTTTCCAGAGTTCGTTTTCCGCCGGATGGTCCCCGAGCCATGGATACACGTGGAGTCAGGAAAAGCCATTCCCTCCTTTTTTATGTCTTATGTTATTTTGTTTGTGTGTGTATCTCCTTGTGTTGTGGAACTTCATGAACATTAAAAATATCTTGTTCCTGTAACCATCAAAGGCTGCATTAATTAGTATTTCACAACATGGGAGTATTACAGTATACATTAAGTAGGGAAAGTATAAAGATATAATGAACAGAGTGTTTTGCTTCCAAACAAAAAATTTGAATTAAAAAATCGATATGTTTGAGTTTTTCCAAAATTTTGTCGTAAATTTATTTAAAGCAAAGAATAAAAAAGCCCTTATTTTACTTTTGTTGAAACACTGTATTTAATATATATATAGAATGAGTCGCCATCCGGTATAGTGGTTAGCGACACTGACTGCTGTGCCGTAGGGCCTAGGTTCGAATCCCGGAAAAGGCATGGATGTCTGTAAATGTATCGTACGCGCGCGTTCGCGGCAGGGGGCCGCAAGTCCTCTCCTGAGATTGGTGGAACGGGAAGAGAGGTGGGAAGCCCCTGACCACTCCCAGGGTGTTCTCCCTCAAAATGGGCTCAATACATGTGACGTCACAATCACGTGATGAGGATAGTATGTGACTATGTTTACGTTTGTTTCCCGCTTAACTCAGACCTACCACTTTGTTTATTATTGCTAAGAGTATTTTGCTTCTGCATTATACCCACTAAAATTTTGGGTTAAAGTGTAGTATAGGGCGATGTCAATTACTTTTGGCGACCAAAATCGCTCGCCAAGCAACTTCACTTAGCAATAGGTGTCCGGAAGCTGGAATGAATTCTTTATGTCACCATAATATCTATATAAAAATCACCAAATTCAAAGCCCCCCCCCTATACTACACTTTAACCAAATTTCATATTTATTCATTAATTTCATATATGGTTGCTCGATCACTCTAAAAGATATATGATTGAAGGAAAAAAATCTTTTTTATAACATCCCAGTATAAATTTAAGTGTTTTGTAAACATGATTCAGAATGATGAAGCATAAAGATTTTAAACCATTTCCTCGCTAGTTTTTTTTATTCTGACCACTTTGAATATGCTTGTTTTCAATACCAACCATTTAGAAATCGTCGCCAGCTAAAACAGAGATTCCTACAATTTTTGTGTTCACAAAAGAAACTTCTAAAAGAATTTTGGACAGATGTCTTGAGAAATGTAAATGCTTCAAAGTAAATTTTTGTTTATTTAAAATTAAATTATACTGTGAACTTACATAAAAATATAAAATATATTTAGTTTCCTTAAATTTTACTTATTTTACACATCTTCAGAGTAGTTAATAGAGATATTTCTGTATTTAATTATCTAAAATAAGAATACAAAAATCTGGTATGTAACCATACATGTCATATAAAAACAAGTACTATGTGTGTGTAATGTATCTTACTAAATAATTTTACATTCTCATGGGGGAAAAAATTTTGAAAAGTTTTCATTCACTACAGAAATTGAAAAATATCTTAATTTACTACAGGTTCACTAATGTTTATACTTGATGAGAATCAAATTCCACTTTCAAACATTAGAAATAAAAATTACCTTTTGTAAAATTTTATGTAAAAAAATTATGTGAAACCTTTTTGAAAGTCTTTATGCGCACTACAATTTTACTAAAAAGATATAATTTATCGAGAATTAAATTCTGAATGTGGTAAAAAACTAAGGCATTAAATTTTTTTAAATTAGAATATGTGTATTATAGAATATAAATTTTTGTGCATATATTGAATATAAAAGTCCTGCTCTCTCCTACATGGTCAAAATAAAAAGTCATTTTTGAATCCATAATTCTTTTACAAAAAAAAAATAATTATAAAATATTTGTGTGGTATCTATTTATTATGTGGTTAAGGATTTCTTAACACAATATCTGTTTTTCAGAATTTGATTGGTATTAATTTGTCACTCAGGTGTGCAATTTTTTTTCTATAGATATCAAATGTGCGGGTAAAATTCAATATAATAATTTTGATGATTAATTTCATATAAAGACTATACACTTGTTATTGAAATATTAACATTACGTGTTAAAGAAATCTATGCAACCCCAGCTGAAATTTATTAAGCATAAGAATATATATATATATATTCTGGATTTTAATTTTTACATAAGTATTAAAGTCTAAAAGGTTCATGTATATTGATATCCTGCTTATAAATTTAAGTCCTGAATAAATTTGTTGCATTGAGTTAGTTACAAATATTGACCCAAGAAGTGTACTTAGATCAGTTCTATGATATTTATCGGTAATTAGGATCATGAAACCAAGTATGACTTTACATATAAACATTTGATTCTGTAGGATGTTTACTTTCTAAAAGCAATGGCAATATGCAGAATTTTAATATAACCTTTTTCAACTCTTTATTTACCCTTAAATGTATAACTTGACAAATTATTGTTTGCAATAATCTATATTCATGAAAAATTCAGTAAAAAAATGTAATATTTCAGAGAATTTTTTAAAAATTATTGTTAAGGGGTTAATCGTCCAAAATCACCGATATTTTTGTGTGACGTATGTTGAAAGGACAAATTTGGGGCACTTGTATAGCATTATATAATATCGACCCATTTCTTCAAATAAAAAAAAACACCAAATGCTGCGATATACAGCCAAGAGTGGAAACTGTTCCTGATCATGTTTGAACACAGTAATAATAATAATGGTATAATTTTGTTTTAAGTTTGGATGTCTTTTTGCTTGGCGAAATTAGTCAGCAGTTTAATACATATGTTCCAAGTTTTGGAATAGTACAAGTACTGATTTAGTATTTCTTAGAGAAACCTTGGAGTAAATTAATATTTTGTTCATGTATAATTTGGGGAAATGAGAAGTTTTGTGAAATTTAGGATTGCCTTGGTAAAAGAATCTTGCTTGCAATTAATACAAATTGTGATTTTCATTAGAATGGGACTCAATTTATTCATGATAAACTTTGGTAACTTGTTAAATTAATAATGATTTTAAAAAATTTATTTAAAAACTTTATTAATATATTTTAAACAAACTTCAGAGCAAGAATTTTGAATCTTTTTTCCTGATGTCATTTCATCTTCCATTTTTTTTTAAGTATAAACATAATTAGATATAAAGGATACTTTAGATGCATATCATGATAACAAAATAACATGTCAATACATTTCTCCAAATAAGTTTTAAGTTTGAATGAAATGGAACTGAAGTATATATAACACTATACTTACAATAACTGGTAGAAATAGGTATGCATTAAGTTTTGGTATGTTCAGTCTAAGCCAATCAAATATTTCCATTAAAACAGAAGATAATGCTTTGTTTATTTTAGAGGAACAGATTGTTATAATTTTACAATCACTGTGAAATTGAAAAAAAAAAGAAAACTTTTTGTCAATTTTATGTGTTTTCATCCACCCCCTTTATTTGGATGTAGTTTTAAGTATATGCTTGTAAAGATTTATTAATAAAATTAATGTAAGGAAAATGAAGGTGGTTTAAAAATAAATATAATAAGCTTTAGCATTTAATATGTGATTTTACAGTTATGATGAACAAATGTTATACACAAGTATCATATAGGTAAATGTTATACAGGTACATATGTATTTTTAGGACATGAAAAAAAAAGTGTATTGAGATATTTTACAAAAAATAGTTTGTACATTGCCATTTATACATGTTTCTTTTATTCAAAACTTTCTATAAGTTAATGATTTCAGTATTCTAATTCGTTTTATGTAAATTTAGAAAGTTGATTGTGTATAGAAGTGGTTTTTATAACTCTGCCAGTTTTTAAGATATGAAATTCCAAAATTCTTGTGATATTTCATATAATCTGAACCCATACTAAACAAATTTTCAAAAATACTATGAAAAGTTTTGTAAATAACCTATACAAATGTTAGGCAGTATCCTGATTTTGCTTTCTAGTTCCTATGTGTGATATATTTAAAATATAGCTGGTTCTTTTTCTTATATATTTAATTAGTTTTAAATAACAGACAACCCAATTACATGTCCTTTGAAAAAAATTAAAACATTATTTCCCTTTTTCTCTTATTTTTACTTATTGTACATAATTTATTGCATTTTTTTTAATTTGAGGAGAATAAAATCTCGCCCCCCCCCCTTTAAAAGCAACAAATTTTAAGATACCTTTTATGAAATTTCTTTTTTTGTGGGTATTTTTACTATGTACACATTTTTTGTGAAGCTGTATTATATCAGTTACATGAATTAAGAGAAAAGAACAATTTCATTATTTACTTTATGAGCTGATTGCTC
Organism: Trichonephila clavata; assembly: GCA_019973975.1. NCBI lineage: Eukaryota > Metazoa > Arthropoda > Arachnida > Araneae > Nephilidae > Trichonephila > Trichonephila clavata. The sequence goes on along the minus strand of BMAO01011469.1, from coordinate 402,338 downwards.
TGAAGCAATCTAATATGGAATAATGAGAACTAAAAATATGTCTAGGTCTAAAAACTTTTATGCGGTGTAGAAGTTTCAGCTCAATTGAAACTCTTGTTATTTCTTTGGAAATTAATTTGCCATCAGTAATGTTTTAAAAAACTAGTTTTTGCCATTAATTTCTTTGTAAACAAGAAAAGACCTTTTCAGATCTTACTTTTGTAAATGTATATGAAAAAGAAAAGAAAAAGCATTAATTTGATAAAATTAATTTTGATAGTGTTCAAATTAGAATAAATAAAATTCACAAAAAACCTTTAAAAAAATATTTTCAAATTTTTTTGATTATTATTAATTAACTGTGGCGGTGTTTAAAAATGTAAGTTTTTTTTTCATAAAAACCTAATAAGATTCATAAAGCAGAGAAAATTTTAGAAATTTTGCGTAATTTGACTTTTTTTAAACTATTTAATCTGTAGTTTAGGAGATGATTTCTTTAATTTTTTTTACTGTATCATTTTATTTGTTTGAGTTGATGACATATAATACTCTTTTGTTGTAAATAAATTGAAAAGGCCATTTATAAGATTTCCAGAGAATTTTTCAGATATTATCAATAAGATATAAAAATTGAGGTGTAATAATTGTATAAGATATTATACAATTTTAATATTTGCAGTTAGATCCTTATAGTATAGTGTCACATTCACAGAGTCTGATTTATACAGCAGATCATGAAATGGTTTGTTTATGTAATGTTAAAATTAAGTGTTATTTTAGATACGTTTAAGTATTGTAACCTGTTTCCTCTAACCATGGGACTATTTTCAGTGTTTATCCCAAGTATAAGAAAGTCCTGTCAGAAACAGTTCCTGTTTTATTTTTCTAGCAAAAGGGCCACATTTGGGAAAAAAGTGAGTATTTAATCTTGATTTTGTTTATGGAAAATGTAGGGATAAGAAACTATTTTTAGATTTTGCAAGAGAAACTCATCTGATTAAATTAGAATTTTTTTTTACTGCAATTGCAATGTTCTGGTGAAAGTTTGGGAAGAAAAATTCTATTTTAGATGGTTAATCATGGATTTTCAGAAATTCCAGGAATAACAAGGTATGTGGTTCAACTAAAACCATACATCATAGCTTGTCTCAACGAAAACCATTCATCTTGGTTTGTGGTTCAGTTGCAGTAAACTAAAATTAAATGAGATTTTTCGTCTCACTTATCATTTGATCATGGAAACCAGAACAAAACAGACCAAAGCTTATTTCTATTTATCTTCTGGTACAGTTGCAGATTGGGGGCAATTTGTCATTGTAGTTATTCTATATTATGCAGAAGCAACAAATCGAATTCAGTGGGGAAGCAGTACACAACAGATCTTGTGAGGTTCTTGTCAACACTATAAATGAATGAATAGAGCCTGGACTATGATTTTTCCAAAAAATGGAAGGCATTTGAAAATTTAGGAAAAGAAGGGTTTGATCATTTGACGTTAAATCATAGCCTTCATTTTGTAAATCCAGTAACGAATTGCCACACAAATACCATAGAAGGCACTTGGAAGCATGTTACAGATTCATTCCTTACCTTCAATAGAAAAATAGATTTAAAATTTCATTTGTTGCTGTATATATGTATAGAAAATCATGCAAACAGAAGGGAGTGGATTGTTTCAATAAGTTTTTAGAAATTGTTAGGGACCTCGACTTGGCTGAGAGAGACTTAGGTCAAATTCTGTAAAAGGGGAATTTAATCAAGATTTTTTATCACAATCTATCTTGCTGACAAGAGATGACTTTGGTCATTGTTTGACAATTTTTTATACATAAAGTTAAAGCAAGGTAAATTAATTCTATTTATATTTATTTTATTCAATGTAAGCAAGAAAGATTCTCCTTATATTTAATTTATGACTTTAATTTTAATGTTAATTTGCTTTAATATATTTCTCTTCTAGGCTTATGTAAGTTAGTTTTCTTATTATCTTATTTTATTACTTTAATTTTAATGTTAATTTGCTTTAATGTGTTAAATTTTAATATGTTTCTCTTCTATGCTTTAATGATGATAAATAGAACAATTTGTTCATTACTATTCTGAATCACTTACAAAAATAGATTTTTATTCTTAAATTCAATACAGTATTGCTAAAATAATCATTAACTATTTGCATTTAGTTCTATAAAAATTTGTCCTTTCACTACTTTTTTAGTTTAATATTATGTAGGAAAAAATATTACATGTTTTATTTTTATGCTTCTATTAAAGTTAGAAAGAATCCCACCATTCATTTTCGTACAGAGGTGCGCGGGGGGGGGGGGCAAACTTAGATCGAAGACGGGAAGTTTGCAAAACTGTTTAGTCAGGGGGAAGGGAGGGGGGAGCACAAGTATCGCGGCGTCTAAGGGGGGGGGTGCAACCCTGTGCTTCCCTTGGCGACTGCTGTCGTCAAAAAAAAATTTGGCGATTTTTGAAAAAAGTCCGTATATCTCGAACTTGTTCCTGATATAATTAACATTTTCCGTTCATCGACTCTCTAGTTTCTGCCGTGTGATAGCTCGATTCTCCGATCACGTGAATGTAAAAATTTTATGCTTTGATTATTTATAATGTTTTAATAATCCGTTTTAAAATTTCCAGATATTTACCATTGTAGTAGATTCATTATTTTTTTAGTTCCTGCTGTGTGATTGCCCACTTGGCCGATCTCGTGAGTGTAAAACTTTTTCTTGTCGTTAAATCGAAAGTTCTATTGATTGTTATGAAAAATTAGCGTAAATATATGAGGTAAATTGTTTGGCTAAATTTTTAAATGATTGTGAGAATAATAATAGGAAATACAAATTTTCTGGAGGTGTTCTTGTAAAAGAAGGGTGCCCTGCTAGGATCCAACCAAAGGTAATAACACTATTCTTAATAAGAAAATGCATTTATTTAATCAAAGTAAGTAAAAAATCATTATTAGAATGTATTATCTATCGCAAAAAATTTTATACGAATCACATGCAAAGATCTGCGCAATATGTTTAGATTTAACTTTCCCTTAACTTTTCCATATCATGAGTGAAATTGTAGATTTAGATATTTAACACATTTGCTAACATGTGAAGCTTCCTAGACATATAAAAGAAAAACTAGTTGTAGAAATATCAAAGATTCTATATTCGAATTATTAATGGAATATCTTGGTAGAATCACTCTTTATCAAGACTATTAAGGGATCAGTGTAATATATTTTTCAAAGCATAATCAGGAATTGAGTCCTCAAAGCATTTCAACTGGTTTTTAAAACTTGTATAGAGTTCATTAAAGCTAATCTTGAAATGGGTATTGAAAAATCTATTAGAAAAATATTAGAATATGTATTCAGGTAATAGGAAATAAGAAGTGGTTAATACGGTTTTAAGACATGATAAAAACATTACTCGGTTAAAGTGTAGTATAGGGGGCCTTGGAGATGTCAATTTCTTTTGGCGACTAAAATCGATTGCCAAGCTATTTCCCTTACCAATATGTGTCCGAAAGAAAGAATGAATTAGTTATCTCACCATGATATCTATATAAAATTGCCAAATCCCCATACTACACTTGAGCCCATTACTCAATAGTTTTTAAGCAAAAGGTTGACAATAAGCTGAGAGAAAAAAAGAAATGATGAAAACTGTTCTAAAATATTGTGTATGATTTAAAATACTGTGAATTGACTTTGCATATTTTCTGTAAAATAAAGAAATGTTTAAAAAATTTGCTTAATATAAAAAAATGCATAAAATAACAATTGAATACAATGAAATTAATAAAATTAGAAACCTGTGTTGCTCCCTGACCCAATCGATCAATTTAAAACATTGTCTGCTTACTCGTATATATACATGATAAGATTTGGGCTAAAAAAACAACTTTACTGAGATCACTATGTACCCTAAGCTTAACATTTATAAAAACAAAATATAGACCTTTATAAATCGTTTCTAGGTTTAAAAAGAAAGAAGGGAAAAAAACATTTTTTTAGCGAAATGATTTTATGTTCATTGCAGCAATATGCGTATAATATTAATTGGATAATTCCAAATAAGTTATAATGGCTAATAATTCTATTAGGGATGTTTAAATCAACAACACCTTAAAGTAAGCCGCTTTTCAAGATTTGGCTGTGAAATAAGCAATTATGTGCTGCCGAGCCCTGATTTAGGGATGCGAGAGGTTCCAAAGATGAAAAGGCGGAGACAGAGAGTCTGATTGCCTTCTTCTCGGAAAAGGGAATGATTTACTTTTGACATTTATTGGAGGCATCTGGTCAAAGTGGTTCAACAGTATCGGGGCTTAGAGGTGTGGTCTTCCTAGAAAACTTTTGGAAGAAGCAGTTTGTTCCATTGACGCAATGCAGCGTAAAATCAAAGCTATCTTGAAAGACTACCGCGTGACATAGATCTATAGTTATACTGAGAACAGCAATATTTTCTTCATCAATTGATTTATCTGTAAAGCAGTTGAAATGATTAAAGATAAAAATTTCCAACACATCATAAGGGGAAAATCAGATATATAAACGAAGCAAAGTTTTTATAAGAATGTAAATACGCATTAAAAATAGATCTATCATAAAATAATTTGAATCAAATATAAGCCGAAATTAACTATGCAATTATAAAGAAAGACGTCGGAATTTAGTGAAGAAATTTCTACGTAAAGTTCAAAAAGTATTTTTCATGTTTTTTCCCGCATTCACATAAAATTGAATAAGCGAAATATTATATAAAGCTTTGCAATAAAATTCCATGTGTAAGAATATTAACAATTGTAAAATACAGTTAGATCATTTTTACAAGTGGTAAAAATACAGCAAAATTGCATTTCATATAATACATCAATATCTTTTTATAATCCTGTGAAAAACTTTTCTTATTAATATATAATTAATTATTTAACGTATATTCAAATTTTGAAACACTAGCAAGTAGTAAATCATTTGAAAAATATTTCGGATGGTACCAAGTAATGAGATACGCACATTATTATTTATAAGTTCTAAAAAACATGTCTACTTTGCTAGAAGGGTTAGCTATCCAAAATACTAAATATTATAAAGTAAAGACAATTGCACAGGAAAAGCAAACATATACAATATTATAAAATTTTTCATGAAACTAGTTTAGCTGTTAATATTTTTGTTTCTTAATCTTTTTTTTTAAAAAAAGAAATACGTATATTTCAGAATACGGTGAAAATTGTTTAACACGAAACTGATTATTTTGGAATTGAAATATTTTTTCGTGTTAAAAGATATAGTAAAAAAAAAACATATTTTACCAAAATTAAGTTTATTAGAGTACATTTTATTTATAGATATAAATATAGTATTTAATAAAAATCAATGAAAGAAAAACATTCATAAGAACTTAATGAAATTTAATGCAAAATTTAAATTTTTTGAAAAACAAAACATTTATTGAGTTTTTGGAAAATAATCTGATGAAAGAAATTTACTAGTTAACAGTGGCGTTACGTAGAATATTAGGGCCTCCGTGCAAAATCAGATTTTGGGCCCCAAGGCATATCTTACAAAGAATTGCAAAACCGTAACACACCGGGCTTTGCCCCCCCCCCCACACACACACGATGCGGGAGCGTACGTTACGCCACTGATATCAAACATCGTTTTGCTTAGAAATCTAGAAAATCTTTCAATTTTGAATTTCTTTGGTAATCTTTCTCCACGAGATACAAATACTATAGACCCAGACCTAGTTAGAGTCTGATAAATTAAGGCATTTGTGCAGAGGTGGATTAAGCGGCCCCAGGCGTTTGAATGGGCCCTAAACTTGAGCAATTCATACCATAAGATTTGTACAATTTATACGCACAGAAGGCTTCACACACAGCTCATTTATACTTCTTTATATTTAGAATAGTAAGCAGGGACGTCTTGAGGCCCTGGGCCCTTTCGCAAAAGTAGACCCTGAGCCTCTGCACAAATGTAGGCCCCAGCTATGACGCATAAAAGTAGACAGCGCGTAGCATACATTGTCAAATACTCGTACAAACCCCAAACAAATAAATGTGTATAACTTACAATTGCACAAATAGGCTAGGCCTATATAGGGACGACGGTCATCACATGTAGCCAGTTGACATATTGTCCGAAATTCCAAGTTTTTCGGAGAATATACCACCGGAAAAAACATTCGAACGTTGAAATTATTCGAAGCATGATCTTATTAAGGCTGAGTCGAAAACGAGATGAGGCCCCCAATGTGGCCGAAGCCCTGGCCCATGCCTTAAGACGTCCCTGACAGTAAGTATCAAAACTTTTTGCTAAATTTGGATAAAATATTAAAAATTATACAGGACAATCATTTGATAATGCATTCAATATGTCCAGGTAATACTCAAGTCTACAGGCACATATTAAACTACAGTTCAAGCACAACTTTTTTTTTTGTGCCAGTCACGCCTTAAATTTAGTAGAAAATTTTTTGCGGGCTGGCAAGGTCGACTCAGCCTTTTATCCCTTCAATGGGTCGATAAAATGAGTATCAAGCTTGTGCTCGGGAACTAAGGTTTCGCGCCAGACTGACCACCTGACTAGAACATGAGGTCATGCTTCTCAGTGCCCAAGGTCACGAAAACTGAGATGGGCACAGTAGGCCTTGGCCCTCTAGTGGGATTTTGCACCACTGAAAGTTGAATTTATCAACCCATCATTGGCGAATATTAATGAAATTCTGGAAAGAAGTAAACGTGCAATATCGGCGATAAAAGTTTTAGGTACATGATGGGCAGCAAAAGCAGGTGTCGTACGAGCTATAAGACTTGGTTCTACGCATACAAGAGATACCCTGGCCGAAATCCGTGAGGCGAATGAGGTAAAAACGAGTTCAATAGTGAAGGCACAACTTCCCTTTTGAAACAGATGGACAAATAAGAAATTTACCTAATGACCGTGATTTGGAATGGAATATCTTACTGCTGAGAATAATTGCTACAAGTAAATAGTTGCAAAAAGTTGAGTGTGAATTATTAAAAGGATCTAGGCTACCAAAATATCTAGAACATTATATCCAAAATTTCGGAAATGAATTTGGAAAAGTCGTTTATGAATTTGAAAGAAGGGAAAATTTCACAGTGAATTCATTTTATGTCATATGCGATAGGACAATAACATTTGGATGATTTTTTACGTGGTAGAATTATCGGACGACTAGAATGTGGACGTACCCAGCTGGAAGTATCCGAGGAACTTGGAATCGCCCAGAGTGTCATCTCCAGGCTTTGGCAACGATTCCAAGATGATGGTAATGTGAGTAGATGTTACAGCACAGGTCGCTCCCGAGTTACAACGCCGAATGAGGACCGGTATTTGGCAGTTACTGCCAAAAGAAACAGACGGAGAACAGTATCAGACCTGTCTCGTCAGCTCTCTTCAGCTACTGATACGACAGTTTCAAGGCAGACCGTGTACAGACACTTAGGGCACATTGGTCTATATGCTCGTAGGCCTGTCAGATGTGTTCCCCTTACCGTAACTCACTGTCGCCTGCGATTAACCTGGAGTAGAGAGCATGCATTGTGGAAACCGCAACAGTGGTCTTGTGTGATGTTTTCCGACGAGTCTAGGTTTAGTTTGCAGTCTGATTCTCGCCGGACTTTCATATGGAGAGCGTCAGGTACCCGTTACCACCAAGAGAACACCATTAAACGACACCGTTACGGTGGTGCAGGATGGCTCGTTTGGGGAGGAATTATTCTTGGTTCCAGAACTGACCTGCATGTTCAGAGTGTAACAATGACAGGCCACGTCTATCGGGATGTCATTCTGGAACAACATGTACGTTTGTTTCGGGGCGCCATGGGTGCTGAATTTCTGTTTATGGATGACAACGCCCGTCCTCACCGTGCAAACATTGTAGACGAATGCCTTCAATCGGAGGATATCACCCGTATGGATTGGCCAGCATACTCACCGGACTTGAATCCAATAGAGCATGTGTGGGATATGCTTGGACGACGAATTGCAGCCCGTTAACCCCCTCCCACCTGTCTACCGGAACTTCGGAGGGCATTGCTTGATGAGTGGTGTAATATTCCCCAAGATCAGATTGATAATTTGATACTCAGCATGCGTAGGTGTTGTAAGGCCTGTATTGCATCGACCGGGAGACATACTCCGTATTAACCATCATACTAACCATGTTATACTGTTTTTTATAAATAGGTTCTTTTTTGAAATTTGCTCCAGGGAGTAAAAATCGCAATTTTTATTAATTATGTCAAACCTATAGCATCTATTTTGCTCTTTACCTTTTGTTTAATAAATAGACTTTACAAATAAGTCAAATTTGTTTTGCTTCTGTCTCTTTCTTTGCCTGAACTTCATTATCCTTAATTTATGGACATGAGTGTATATTTAACAATACCGATACCAAATGTATATCAAGTGAGTGATCTTTTTCAGTTTGAAGGCGCGTTAAAATTATTTAAGAATGCTATGGGAGAGGAGACAAGATGAACAACCTTGACATATTACGTATAAAGCAAGATTTTTTGGGCAAAATAGACACGGGAAAAAATTGATGAATTTGCCAAAAAGAAATCAAGACATAACGTTTAACAGCAAAATTGCACAAGCTTTTTAATAAAGTTTTTAATTTTTTTTAAAGTTAAGGTTTATGTTGAGCAATTGAGTTTTAATATAGCTATACATTTTATTACGATATTTTAAGTTTAACGAACCTTTTCACTATTTTAGTGTTTTACTCTTGAATTCATGGACCTCAAACCTTTTACCGCCAGGGGCCTCCAACTAACTTAATCCGCCTCTGTCTTTGTATTGGAATCAGATCTCGAACGCCACTTATATAAATGTCCAAGTCTCAATGTTATTTAAAAAATTATTTCAGGATATTACTGGAATCTGTCATTAAATGTAATTTTCTAATATATAAAAGAAAGTTTTTTTTAAAAAATTAAAATGAAATGAAATTAAGGCATCAGATAATTCAGTATTATAAAAAGGTTTTTTTTTCGATTGGAAAACACCCTAAATTGTATTAAAATGATTTCGTCTTATATATGAATTTCACAAACTCCCCAGTTATTTCATTTCATACTTCTGTTTCAATAAAATTCATCAGGTTTAGAAAGTTTAATTGCAATTTTTATATTCATTTGCTTGCATTAGAATTTATATTTGGGTTATGGTCAGGCTAAAATGGGCTTTCCAAATGAGCTATGGTTTCGAATCTTGATTTCCTTCACGACCCTTTGTTTTGAATATTGTAGTATGCTTCATATTAAATGAAATTGGTCCTTGCAATCCTTAGACGGTGTAATATGGATGGAAGGAACGAGATTCGGTGTCACATATTTGTCACTAGCGTTTCAGAAATTCGAGGTACTGCGTCGCCTATCCAAATTAAAATTTTCAGTTGTCTGTGATTCCAAACCATTCATTTATAGTACTAATATTACCTTTAATGAATATGCTATGTGTATAGAAATCAGTAATTCAAGGAAGAAAGTTTTGAGAAAATCCCTTAAATAGTATAAATACTTTACTGTAATAAACTAAATTTTCTGACTTATAAATTAATGCAGCATATAATACGAAAGTCATTTATAGAAATCATTTACATTATTAGGAATAAATGTATGCATTCCATATTATATTGTCAACCACGTTGAAATATTTAGTGAAAACATGCACAGATTATCCAGAATATAAACGTTTTTGACGAATGTTAACATTTTGACTTGAAAATAATAAATTAACTTCAATTTTTTTAATTAATGGTCGTTACAATAAACGTCATCCTATTGATGCGAGCTGCTAATTTATTTTTCACTACTTTTCACAAAACATCAAATTTAATTAGTTAATTCCATTTATTTAGTACTTAAATCCGTCAAAATATGTTTTATATTTTTTTTAAAAAAAATGTTAGTAGAACTCAGTGGCTTAAAGTATACCCCCGCATCGCAGGAAGGCCCAGGATTCAAGGGGCCCCATAGACTGACTGATGTGGAACAAGTAATCCTTTGTAAGATCCGGCTTGGGGCTTAAAGTCAGACTTTATAGGGGGTCCCTAATATTTTCCGTGAGACAATTTCTGGTACTTAAATAACTTTATAGAGGATCACCATTCCTTTGTAACCTTCACAACCAAATTTATAAAATCTGAGAAGTCCTAAGTTTTCGTATGTATTCTAAGGGGAAAAATTTCTTGGTGCTCATCTTAAAAAAAATCGCATCTATATTTATATACGAAATGTTCACTTAAACTTTTTGCAAGATATAATTTAACAGAAATGTGTTTATAAATTTTGTATAACATTTTTTACTGTTCAATTTTATTAATTTAAATGTTTTAATTTTACTATTGCAAAGTATTTTATGCGTGCTTCAGCATTCGATTTTTAAGAAATTTTGTATACGATTTTGCATCTTTAATTTCTAAGTAAAATATAAATATTTGTCATGGATAACACTGTTTTCGGCTTCTTGATTGTACAAATTTCTGTGTGCATGTGAATACTTGGTACATATGATGTTAATTGTATTGCGATTCACGATTACTTGTAACAAATGAAGCTCTTATTAGTACCTAGCGAATTTTTGAAATTGCATATAAAACTTTATTTTTCACTTTTTTCTGTAAAGTAAAAATTTTAATGCATCAAAGAAAATTTTGTTATGGAATTATTCAATTTTTTTCAATAGCAAAAAGTATGAACACAAAAAGAATAAAAACTGATTGGCTTTCTTCCTTTTTCACTAGATAACTTTTGAAGAATGTACATTATAGTTCTACATTCTTTAATATAATTGAAAAAGAAGAAGGCTTGTGTATTCTGTGAAAAAAACCTAAAATTTTAAATTTATCTGCTATTTAAGTATTTCTTAAAATTAAAAACAAATTTAAACGATTCAGAGAGAAAATCCTTCCTTTCCTTTGTGTATATGATGTTGTGAACTTTACTTATTGAAAATGTATGTTATTTTTCAATTTTTTTCATTTTTTCAAGTGTTACTTGAAAATAAGCTTCAGGTTCCATGAAAAATGCATCTTAAACTTACACAGGAAACTATTTCTTCTTGGTAATTTTTTTAATAACAGTATTATTCATAATAAGCTATTTTCCTGTTTGAGTATTTCGCCACTACTCGTATCTGTAATAAATAGATTTATGTAATTTTGTCCCACTCCCACTTTTTTTTTTTTGCAGGGGTGTTTCTTAAAAATAATTATAATATTGTATCATTTTCATGTTCATGCTTATTTTTTGTATCGTTTCCTGTCTATCCCGGGTTAAATAGAATCTCGGTAATCACTAAAGTTTACTCAGGAAAACTCATACACATACATGTAGCTTTACTTTCCTCTGTTCTGCGTGAGTGAATATTAACGTCGCGCTGTTCAGACGAGGGCTTTTGGCAACGAACCTTGAAATTTTGAACCATGGTCAAGTGACGAGGACGACGCCAGAGCTGGCATCCCCTCTCCTAACTACCACACCACACCAACGGGAGGACTTTTGAACTCTCAGCAGATTTGACGTGCATTGCTCCCCTACACGGTGGGTCTTCAGTGGTACTGGGCTCGAACTCATGACATACCAGCCACTAGTCTGCTACCTTGTCCACTAGGCTAACATGGCCACTTCCTTTATTCTGCAGATCATGATAAAGGGCTGATGTTAAAATAGCTTTGTATATTTAAAAACATATATATTTTTACTTGATAAAGTCCAATCAAAGTAGGACCCTCGATGTTTTTTTTGTTGCACCAGGGCGTTTGGTTACCTAGGTAGGCCCCTGTATATAACTCTATATTAAATAAAAAAATATTAATAGTGTATTTCCAATCCGAACAGTGGAGAGTAAAATGTCAAATCAGGTGTCATCCTCCTCAATTCATCGTGATTTAAAATTACGAAGTTCGTCACCTCTGTACCCCTCACTTTGTTTCGAAGTGCGATATTAACAAAACAAAAGAGACCAGCCAACGGAATTCATCCAGAAATTAACGAAAAATCTATTTGTTTACTTTTTTTATAATATTAGTTTCTGTTCACATCTATATTTTTTATTGCAGAGAGCGTAATTACTGTTGGATATTGGATTAGGTTTGTTTTAAAACGTTTCTAGCCTTCTGTAATAATTTTTAAAAATATTTTTCAAAAATTGATTTTTACAATGTATAAAGGTACTTTCCCTCCTTACGTGTTTTTAAAAAATTTATATTTTTTGGGGAGAAGGGGAAATAAAAATTTTAAAAACAATGAGTTAAATTAATGATTTTAAAACATTCATTTTTAAGTAAGCAACTTAAAAAAAGAACCAACAAAAAAGTAAACGAAAAAATTCATATTTTTTAGAAAATGTAAAATATATATATGTATATATGTACTACTTCTATGGTCATTTTGCTTTGACCTTTTATCTCGCTATAATCTTACATGAAGTTTTCACACACCGTCGAATAGTTATAAAAATAGGCTTCTAATAGAAGCATGACTTCGATATAATTTTCTTTTAGGTGTATATTTTTCTCACAATAATATTTTCATTAAATTTCTCACAAATAAATTGCGTGGAAAAACTTAATAAAAGTGTAATAATGATAATATTTGATGTACAGCATAGAGACATACATAATAGCAATTATTTTTCAGTATTGATTAAAATGTCTATTTTTATGTTATTAATACTTTACAAAAATTCAAAAAAAATTATTAATCCGTTTACATTTAAAATATTTTGCGTTGTAATCAAGATATAGAGTTAAAAAATATCTAGCCAAAAAGAATAAATCAGGGAAAAAGAAATGAGAAAAACGGTGCTCAAGTTTTTTTAACAAGCTGACTAAGGCGCGTTCGTGTTCAAGTGCCGGTGTCGTAAATAGCCCCCCCCCCATGTGAATCATGAGATGAGTAAGAAGTTTCAAAGGAAAGTATTTTAGGGAGTGGTCCTAAGCTTCCTTCCCTTTTCCTGGTCTAGGAGGATCCAATTATCATGTTGTAGAACCACACTTTCGTCTCTTTCATAGCAATTCTCCAAATAAAATATCAGAAAAGTTAATTTGAATAGAGAGATGATAGAAAAATCCGAACTATGAAAAAGCATTCACTTTGAAATAAAGGTAAATAGTGAAAGAAAAAAAAAGAACGACAAATTAAATTTACATTCAACTATTATTTTGATTAAATTCTTTTTGTTTTTAATAGAAAGGACTGACAATTATTGGAGTAATCCAATATCATCCATTTTCAGTTTTCATGTCCTTAATTTAATGTTACTGAGTTACACACAGCAAAGATTTTGCCACTTTCTTCTAGTAAAACTAAGGTAGTGATTTTTCCCTTTTGTGAGCATACTTTGTCCAGGCATAGAATGTTCAATAATACATTAAATTTGAAATAGTATATGGCTGTGGAAATTATCTAAAATCTGAACTTTTAAATAACTTTAGCAATAAGTTTTAAAATTTTAATTAATCCTGAATTGTACACAATTTATTAAAATACTTTTAAAATTTCAGAAATATAATCCCTGAGTTAGAGTTGGAAAGACAGTAGTGTTTTAAAAAAGAAATTTAAAAACTGCATTCACATATTTGTTTAAATAAAATAAAAGAAACTGAATACACAAAGAAGTATAACATTTCAGTCAGCATTGAAATTCTAAAAATCACAGCTTCCTGTTGTGAATGTGTGGTGGAGTGGAATTTAGGAGAATGAAATGTTATCTGATTAAATCCTCCACATAAAAAGTATACAAAGATAGCATGTCAAGTTATTGAGATTTTATACATATATTGATGGAAATTTTATGCATATGAAACAATTTTAAAAAAATTGTTCAACACACACACAACAGTAAATTATAAGATCAAATACTTCCTCACTAAATTTTACATATATTGAAATAAAAAATAGCTAAGAGGAATAGTGAGCAAATATTATTCCTTCCTATCAAAAATGTCATTTAAAAATGAATATAGCTGCTTCAATATATTAAGATGACAAAGATTTTGAAGTTCAAAATGTAATATATATATATATATATATATATATATTTTACAAATAAGTTATTATATTATAGTTACTGTGGTGAAGGTAGTATGTTGGTCAGGAAATATTTATACCAAAATAAACAATTTTTGTTTTATTTTTTAATAATGATATGTTTTTAATACATATATAAAGAACAAATTAAAATTCAGTATTCATTTTTTTTAAAAATAATAAATCTGCAACCCTTTTAAATTATTTTGAAGTACCTTCATATTTCTCAAAAGCACAGAGCATCTTTTTCTATTGTGATCTTATTTAAGTCAGGGCAGTTTTGTTACAAAAACTGCTGAATTGTTCATGGTGCTAAATACTGGCTAAGTTGCAGCCTTAGTGCCAGGAAGAAAAAATGGGGAACTCTGACAGTTTTAAACATTTGAACAATTATAACTTCAGGTTCTTATTAAAATATGCAGTTATATTTCCATTTACCTCTGAAATTGGCACATCTTATTGGACTAAGTGAAGGCATTTCTGGACAGTGTAGCATTGATAATTAAAAAAATATATGCTATAAATTTGGGACTAAAACCGAGTAGTGAAAAATTGAAGCAAGCACTGAACATTCGGAACAGTCCCAAGAAATTTGGGATAATGTACAATCAAGTTCAAAGGAAATTATTAAAGGAATTAAACATGAGAAAGAAAAAAATGTATTAATCCTTCTTTTTAACAACCCCCAAATTAAAAAAAAAAGATGGAAGAAAAACTTATACATTTTCTTCATTGAAGTAAAATTTTCAGGAAAAATCAATCTCATTTTTTAAAACAAATACTTAATTTGTATATCTCAATACATCAAATTCAAATTTTTATTTCAAGAAATTATAATTCAATGAAAGAAAACAGCCACTGTTCATGTAATAATATATTCTTATTATTAGAAATCTTATTTTTTTAAAAAAGAATTCTGTAAGAAAAAAGCTTTTTTTTTCAAAACCTATAACAAAACCTCGTTTTCAATGGAATATGTGTTCCAAGCAAAATATACAGTAAGGTATTTTGAAAATTTAGCATTATTTTCCTGCCATTAATAATTAATCTTGAAATACTGAAAACTTATTTTAAAATTATCTCTACTCAATATAGCTAAAAAAAAAAAAAAATAGTAATACTGTTTCATGAAATTTACTTTAAAATTTTTTTAAAAAAAAAGTACATCAATACTACTGAAGATTGAAATGATTATAATACTATACTTTTTAATAATTTTTTTAAAATGTTTTCAGTTTTATACTACAGAATTTTAAGTTTAATCACGTTTTAAGCATAGCTGAAATATGAATCTTATTGTGAACAATGGTTATAATGAATTTTGAGCAAAGTAAAAACAGAACTGAAAAATAAATTATCCCCTTTATACATTCGCTAAATCACAATATAAACATAATTTTGGACTATTTTTTAACTGAAAAATTATATGGAATTCAAGTCAATTTTTGTTTAGCATAAGCTGAAAATAATTTTAATTCTAAACAATAATTTTATTATAATATAATTTTATTTAAAAGGCAATGCATGTAATTCCTACCATTTTATAACAGTCAATATGATATAGATAAATATAAAACACAATTTTCTTCCTTTATCATTATTATATATATATATATATATATAATTATTATATTATATATATACACTGGTGTGCAAAAATTAAGGACGAGACGGTTTTTTCAACATAACTTTGTACAAAAGCAGTCCAAATCAACACATTTAATACCGTAAGATCCCCAATACGTAAGGACATGAGTAATGTAAGCAACACTTACTAAAAGAGAAATCAGAGGGATAAAAAGAAGCTTTATTGGAAAAGTAGCATGGAGCGCAATGCGACTGAAAGCCGAAACATCCCTGTGATGGGTGTCCAGCAAGAAATATCCGGTCTTTAGAAGGGGATATGATCTCCCCTGACTGCTAGGCAGGTTTCACAGCGTCTGCCCATGCTGAGAATGAGGGTGTCAATGAGTTGTTGAGTCATTGCTGCCCATTCGTCTTGCAGCGCCAATCGAAGCTCCGGAATCGTTACTGGTGGTAAGGTACGAGCTGCCAAGCGTCTGCCTAGAAAATCCCATACATGCTCGATGGGATTGAGATCCGGAGATCGTGCCGGCCAATCCATACGTTCAATATCCTCACTCTCTAAGAGCTGTTCGGCAGCTGCTGTGCGATGACATGGTGCATTGTCGTCCATGAAAAGGAACTGCAGACCCATAGCGCCTCTAAAAAGACGCACATATGGAAGAAGAATCTCGTTACAATAACGGGTCCCGTTGACTGAACCTGCGTCGAAGATGTGAAGGTCTGTACGACTACCAAGCATGATGCCTCCCCAAACGAGAACACCGCCACCTCCATACCTGTCCCTTTCAATGATGTTCGAGGGATGATTGCGGCTTCCCCGCTCAGATGAGTATGCGATGAGAATCGCTACTCAGACTGAATCTGCTCTCATCTGTAAAGTGTACTCGTCCCCATTCATTGTCTCTCCAATTCCGGTATTCCCGGCACCACAGAGAACGCCTTCTCCGATGGGCAGGCGTTAGAGGTACACACCGTACAGGGCGTCGTGCAAACAGACCACCACCGTGCAGTCTTCTGGCCACGGTAAAACGCGATATCGGTCGTCCAGTCGCCTGTGTCGTGTGTCTAGCGATTTCTCCCGCTGTCTGCCGCCTGTTCCTTCTGGCCTGTAAGGCAATATACCGGTCATCTGCGGGTGTGGTTCCTCGTGGACGACCACTACTGAACCCCCGGATAGCTGTTCCTGTAGTTTGAAATTGTCTCCAAAGTCGTGAAACGATGCTGTGAGCAATTCCGAACTCTGCAGCCACACTTGTCACACTGCGACCTTCCTCCAAGTTCCCAATGATTCGACCTCGGGTAAAAGCATCCAGATGTCGTCTAACAGATTGATTATTCGCCATTTCTCGCTGAGGCAGCAACTCGGTGTGATTTTAACTGCTATACGGTGTGCAATCTCTTTGCCAGAAATACTAATCTTACACCGACAACATGCTTTACTACTCAGACACTCCCCCATTACGTCTACCTGCATATCTGCGCATGTGCTACCGTACACCACCTCACTTAATCTCCTGATTGGTCTTTCTGTCCGCTGTGCCTCTTCGTTCAGCTGATATGCTAATTTTTCGACTTCGTCCTTAATTTTTGCACACCTGTGTATATATATCAATATTTTTCTAGTTGTTTCTTAGAATCTGTTTTCTATCATTTAGCTTTGTGGGTAGTATAATTTTGTCTTTTTACTTTTTTTCATTTTATTATACTATATATATATATAAGAATTGCTCTAAATGAAAATATGATTTAATTTCAGCTGCAAAAGTTAAAATGATTTTGTAACAATAATCCTCAAGTGTCTGTTTAGAAAAAATTTGCTAAACCTGGTTCAAATGTTATAAGGATTAATAAAAATTTACTAAAAATTGCAAATAATCAAAAATATATCAATAAACTAAAATATTTTACTCTTCTATTTTAAGTCTACAATATAGTTACAGTTCTACATTTGTTTTTCCAGTTTCATTTAATATTTTTTTAAAAATTTAATCTTAATGTTTATTTTATAAACTTACCATATTTCTAATGAACTTGTATACAACAAAATAAACAATGAAAACATATTTATATCTTAAAATTCAAACAAAAATTGAAAAAACATTGAAATTGTTCAGTAGTAAAGTTATAAACAATAAACGCCCAATATTTATAATATAGGTTATTAGATTCACACATACTGAAACACACACTCAACATAGCATACTCAACAAAGCATATCCAAAAAATACAATATATTGCATTTTTTTATTGTAATTATATTGAAAGTAGCCAATAATTCATAAAGAGCCAAATATAGCAACCCCAAAACAGAAGAATTTGAATTCCATCGCTGTAAAAAATAGGAATAGGTGCTGCCAACGAAATCGCGCATTACACCTCCGGCCTTATTTGTCCCTTTTATCTATCAGACTTATTACTTAGTACACATTACACACTAGTTACATATTCCAAAAGTCGCCAAAATACGTGATAAGCAAGCAATTGTGGCAACCTTGCTCTAAGTGAGCTAAAAAATTAAAAAGGTATTTTAGAAAAGATAGAGTCTACTTCACAGAAGGTAATGCTGCTGAACGAGCTCGATTTGCACCGGAAACAACTGTTACTGCTTTCTTCCGACTTTGTAATGAAGATGAGTTTGCCCGCACTCTTTTTTATCATCAAGTTCCAAGGTATACTTGTCCACTTGGGATAGTAAAAACAAGAAGTGGAGTCGACGAAAAGTTGGTCAATCTTTATCTGACTATCCTGGAATCAAGTCAACTGATGCAATTGGTCGAGTGTATACGGTTCATCCCAACAATAGTGAATGCTTTCATTTGCGATTACTACTTCATGAAGTACCGGGCCCTACATCTTTTCAGTATCTGAAAACATTTGAAGGAAGGATTTGTAGCAATTACAAAGAAGCTTGCCAAGTTAGAGGTCTTCTAGAGAATGATGAACACTGGAATGCGACTTTAGAAGAAGCTGCTTTTATGCATTCACCATGAATGCTTCGTGATCTGTTTGCTGCAAGTATGTGCTGTATCTAATCCCAATCAGCTATGGATCAAGCACCAGGAAAATCTTTCTGAAGATATTCTGCACTAAGTAAGAATTCAACAGAGGAATATGGATTTGGAATTCAGTACCGAAATCTTGAATGAAGCTCTTATCATCATTGAAGACAAGGTTAGATCTTTAGGAGGATCAGATTTGAAATCTGTCGGACCTCCTCAGCCTAATCGAGATTCCAGTACTATTGATGATGTGCTTAGAGAAAGAACCTACAATGTTAGTGAAATTAGAAGATTCTCTTGGAGGAAAATGAAGGCAAAATGCTACCAGATCAAAGAGAAATATTTCAGAAGATAACAGATTCAGTTTTTCAAGAGACTGGTGGTATTTTTTTCTTAGATGCGCCAGGTGGTACAGGGAAGACTTTCCTGCTCAATCTCATTTTAGCAAAGGTACGAGAGAGTGGTGAGATTGCCCTGGCTGTTGCTTCTTCCGGTATTGCAGCTACTTTGTTGACAGGAGGAAGGACAGCTCATTCAACTTTTAAGTTGCCCTTAAACATTGCTGTCATAGAGACACCTACATGTAACATTTCTAGGCGTTCAGGAATGGCAAAAGTTTTAAAGTGTTGTAAACTCATAATTTGGGATGAGTGCACTATGTCTCACAAGGCTGCATTTGAAGCCCTTGATGTCACTCTGCAAGACCTAAGATCTAACAATAAGAGGATGGGGGGTATCACCTTGGTGTTAGCTGGTGATTTTCGTCAAACTTTGCCAGTTATTCCGCGGGGAACTAGAGCAGATGAAATATCTGCGTGTATTAAATCATCATATATTTGGGCTGACATAAAAAGATGTCAGTTGAGAACAAACATGCTAAGTTATTTAAGTGGGGATTCCTCTTGCCAGTTTGCTGATAACCTTCTTCAATTAGGAAATGGATCTTTTACGTCTCTTGATCCTGATGGGGCTGTATCTTTGAAAAATATTGGGAGAATCGTTAATACAAAGGAAGAACTTTTACGAGCTGTGTTTTCAAATTTACCTGACTTTTACCTTCAAGATCATGTTTGGCTATGTCAAAGAGCTATCCTTGCCCCTCAAAATCAAACTGTAAGCATTATAAACAAACTGCTTTTATCACAAATCCCAGGAAATGTTCAAATATATAAATCTATTAATACTATTTGTGATCCAAAAGAGGCAGTCAATTTTCCAGCTGAGTTTTTAAATTCTTTGGGACTGCCTGGTATACCTTCGCATGTTTTGGAACTCAAAATTGGTGCCCCAATTATCCTTCTTAGAAACCTTGATCCGCCTTCATTGTATAATGGTACTAGGCTTTCAATTAAGAAGCTAATGCCCAATATATATGTTATTGAAGCCACTATTCTAACTAGGCAAGCTGCCGGTAAAGATGTTTTCATCCCTAAAATTCCCATCATTCCATCTGATGTTCCCTTTCAATTCAAACGACTGCAATTTTCGATTCGACTAAGCTTTGCTATGAGCATTAACAAAGCCCAAGGACAATCCCTTCAAACTGTGGGGCTGGATCTTAGAAATCCTTGCTTTTCCCATGGTCAGCTTTATGTGGGTTGTTCACGAGTCAGTAGTGCAGAAAATTTGTTTATCTTTGCTCCGAATGGTAAGACTGTTAACATTGTTTATCAAGAAGCTCTTCGCTGAAGTTATAGATATTAGGGTATACCTTGAAGCAACTTTCTCAAATTTCCTTTTAATATTATTTATTTGAAGCACATTTGCAGTTCTTTTTTAAATAAATTATAAAGACATGTTCTTTCAAAATTAAATTTTATTTTTGGCAGCACAATTTGTATTCTGTTCTTCCTCAGTATTATTTATAGTGCTTTAATCAAAGCTCAGATTATTTCTTCTGTTTTGATGTTGATATTAAATTGGTTAATCTGTTTCAGGTTGAATATTTTTCCTTACACTAGGTTGGGTTCATTAAATAAACATTAGCTTTTGGAATGGAAAATACCCATGTAAAGAATAGGCACTTCAGGTATGATACTGTGCACTTCAAAGTGAATTTTTCAAATTTTGCTTTACGTTTTTTTTTTTTTTTTGTTTAATTTTTAAACTTATGTGATATGTTATATGACCTCATGTCTAGCGTTGAATGCAAAACTGTATTCTTCACAAATTTTGTGGAGGTGGTCATAAATTTGAATATACATTACATTTATGTTAATGTGGCATATTAACAATTGTTTTTAAAGAAAATCGATTATTTTCAATGAATTGCAGAAATATTCGTCAAAAAATTTTTTTTTCTCTGTTTAATTCAATCATTATACTTTGAATAAAAGTAAACCTATTTTATCTTCAGATAGTTTTTTGTTTTTAGTTCACAGTAATTTAGTTTCTTTTTGAGTTGCAGGCTACCTAATGTGTTATGAATCATAGTGTTTTGTAAAATGCTTTATGATATCTATGCTAATTTTTTTTCTTTTGATTTATTTCAGGATATGTACCAGACTCATCAATGCAACTTACAACTACTTTTTTGTTACAAATAAAAAAAATGATAGCATGTTACTTTTCTCTTTTTATTCAAATATATTTCTATTAAATTATTATTTACTTTGAGGCAAAATTGCAATTTGTTTAAAATTATTTATATTGTGAACATTCATTTGAAAAAAAATATTTTTAATTTTTGGTTATACTACTTTTTATACAGGGTTTTACCCTCACTAAAAATATTATAATTGCTAAAATAGATAAATTTGTTTTTAAAACTTAACCCGTGCGAAGAACGGGCATTTCACAGCTAGTACAATATAAAGTCGTACCATTGTTAATTGGATTATTTCGTATCTCATTTCTCAGTTTTTAAATAGTAAGTTTAAAATTCTAGATTCTTTAGAAGTCTTTTTAATTACCCTTTCCCTACTTCATCAATTCGTGTTATCAACGATTCACATCTTCTTCCATTTAAAATATCAAAGTTTTATGTCTATAAGTTTTAATATTTTTACTTCACTTTTTGTGTGAACATCATCATTGCAGCATATTACAAAATAACTTACACATATTTTTATTGTTATAAAAATACACAAAAAAATATCTTTGATGAATTTACGAAGTTAATTTGATGTCTAATTTAAGTGGAACTCTTTTTAAAAATTATAACAAAAGAATATCTTTTTATCCATACATATGGATATTTATTTAATTTAATGTAAAACCAAAAGTAATAAACATATAGTTATACATGAGCATTCAAATGTTAACAATAAGCAATTAGGAAAAACGAAATGTCTATTTTACAAGCTGTGTATTTAATTTCGAATTTTCCTCAAAATCTACTTTGTACTATATCCACTTGATTTGTAATTTAAGAACTACGCTGAGTATTTATAAATGCAAAACTAGACAGAATTAACATTTTAAAAACCAAATTTTTTTTTTGAAATTTTGTGACAATTATTTAAATTATCCATAATTTTTGCAGAAAAAATGTACAATTTTCATTAAATCTGAACATATAATATCGAAAAAATACATTCTTCTAATAGAAAAATTAGTTTTTTACAATACATATCGAATACACTGCGGAATTTGAAGAAAGTGTACCTGAATCACAGTTACATCACATTTGTTTACAATTTTAAAATTCAATTTTCTAGCGTTCTTTTGATCGAATTCTCATAAATAATACATCTACAGAAGCAGCAAAGTGCCCTCTATTTTTAAAAGTAAAATTTAAAAAAAAAATGCAAAATTTAAAGCACTTTCACGTTCCAGTTACCTTAATTGATTAAAGTTTCTAGATCACAGGTTAATGTAAGTGCGAGTACAGCCACTTCAAATGTGAAATGATGAAACATTAAAAACTGGTGTAATCGCCACAACTTTAAATGCAAGCATGCAAACGTGCATGCCATGTGTCGTACTGGTACCGGATATCAGTATGTGGGATGGAATTGCATGTCTGTTGCTCTTGGTCGGTCAAATTTAGGTTGTTTAATTATGGCTGTGGATGGAAGCTGATATTGCCATCCAATGATGTCCCATTCGTACTCGATTGGAGAAAGATCTGGTGATCTAGCAGGCCAACGTAACACGTTGACACCCTATAGAGCCTGTTGGATTACAACAGGGATGAGGGAGCACGTTATCCTGTTGGTAAACACCCCTTAAATTATGTTTATAAATCACACAGCAAAAGACTGATGTACTGGTTTGCAGTCAGGGTGTGTGAATTAACCTTGAGAGAGCTCCATCAATCAAAGAAAATTACACTTACCAGAAAGAAAAGAAAAGAAAGTAAAGATATAAAATGAAAACCCCCACTAGAAATGTATCGAGTTGCAAGAGAAACCCTAATGTAGAAATACTTTGGAAAATATTTTTAACAATACCATTATTGAATGCATGAGGTGAAAGATCTTTTTCAGTTTGAAAACGTTTTAAAAATAATTTAAGAAGTACTATGGGAGAAAAGACAAATTGAACAACATGGCCATATTATATACAGGTTTAAGACAAAAAAATTAAAAAAGGTTTTAGACAAAATATATATGGCAAAAATAATTGAGGAATTTGCCAAAGAGAAATCAAGTTGTATAGCAAAATTGTAAGCTCTTCAGTAAGGTTTTTAATTTTTTTTATACACAGTTAAGATTTTTCGTTAGCCGTTTATTATTATCAATACGTTTTCTTTTGAGAATTTTCAGAAAACAACTCTTTTCACTATTTTAGTTTTTCGACTCTTGAGCCCATGGGCCTCAAACCTTTTACCGCCAGGGGCCTCCAACTACCTTAATCCACCTCTGCTCAGATTCATTTAGAATATTGTCAATTGGCAAGACATAAAACTTTTAACGCGTGTCTCAGGCTCAGAATCTGTTAGTTGTACATGCTGTTTGTTCGGAAATGTTAAATTACTCAATTTTACTTAAACTTTTTGTTCAGCAAAAAATTGGCTTTTCCCGGTGCTATCTGAAAATGGAGGAGCAAGCTATAGTGTTGGAGAAGAAGTCATGGTTTATAGCAGGAGTCGGCTACCTATGTCACACGTGCCAAATGTGGCACGCGGTACAATTCTCAGTGGCACTTTGCACTACTCAACAAATTTGTAAATTTTTGAATTGTTCCAAAAATGCTCTACTGTGCGGTTCGCTGAATCATATTGGTAGATTGGTTTGACACGCAACAGCTAAAAATTTGCCGACCCATGGTTCATAGACGTGAAAAAACTATTCAACGGCTAGTTGCCCAAAATTCGAGTTGATTCTCCAAAAAAAAAGGTTTTTTCTTAACTGAAATTACTTACTAGAAGTTAATAACTGATATAAAAAATGGTAAAATGACAACTAAGAAGGAACACAGGGACTATTGGTCGCTGAATAGCTATGATGTGATGTTTGCGGAAAATAAAAGTAAACTCATTTAAACTGTTAAAGAAGGCATTAGTACTATAAAACAGTGGTCCCCAACCTTTGGTCCGTGGATCAAAGGGTATCAGGCCACTCAAGGAGCATTAAATTATTTCCATTATATTTACTGGGATGTATTTTTTTGTGTTTGTGCGATTTTCCATGGAAATCCCTTTATATTTTATGTAAAAAATCACTTTATAATTATATTTTGGTGCAACTGAATTTTACTCTGAAGGCATGTTTAAATAGAATTAAATTATAAAATCAAAACAATTTAAAATATAAATAATCAACGTCTCACCCTCAGCGGGCTGCCGTAAAATTATCAAACGTTGACCGGTCCGGAAGAGAAAACTGTTGGGAAGAACTGCTATACAGTATTACGTCATGGATTCTTTTTTCCCCCAATGGAGCTGCAGATTGGTATTTTTACCATTTTCAGAACTAGTACATTCCCCAGAGGCTGGTATTCCTTTTTAATGCGGCACCATGTAGGCGACACCAATTGCCGCCGGTAATTTTGACACCCAGTTTGAAGATGTGAACTTGTTCTAGGAATTTAATTTTTTAAGAGCAAAATTAAATTCTGGATCCTGGGGTGTGATAGAATTCTGAAAAAACTTTCAACCAAATACAAAAATGTTACACGTTATGATATTGAACTGTACATCTACCTACTTTGAAACGTGAACCTTACCTACGTGAAACTTGCCAGAAAAAACAGAAAATTATTTTTTTGAAAAAAAGGTATTGTAGTACAAAACTTTGATTTTTTTTCCGAATGCCAATATATTGGCACTTGCAATGAGTGAGAAATAGGATGGTTTCTATGAACTTGGAACTTCTGAAGTATATGCGAAATCACAATTTTAAGTAATTTTTTTAATGACAGTCTCATTATTTTGTCAGAATAACATTTGTACTTTTAGGAATGTAAGTCACTGATATATAAAATCCTTATCATGACCTTTTTTCATACTTTGCCTAAATATCTTTAGGCATTCTATACAATGCCTAGGCAAAGTATGTAATAAATCTCATATTCCATACTTTGCCTAAAAACGTCCGGCATTGTATAGAAAACGTTGCCCCCCCCCTACGCATTCTATAGAATGCTGGCATTTCATACTTTGCCGGTAACAGATACACCATATCATTTAAAACAATCTTTATTAATTTATATTTTTGTATTTATATATTAATTGCTTGATAATTGTAATGTGCTTACTGTAAAAAAAACGGAGAACGGGTGTAAAAAACGTGGGATTACTGACTTCCTCTAGCTACTGACTGCAGCTGTTGTTTTGAGAGTCCCAGAAATCAAATTGGAAGAACTGAATGAAATGATCCTCGTCTGCTAATTACTGTTTTAAAATCATAAGCCAGCTTCAATTAAATAATATTCACCTATCGAGATCACAAAAATAAGTGAACCGAAAGGCAAGAATAAGTGCAATGGTGATTGTGTCATGGTTTTTGTAGGTTGCTGCGATTGCAGTATCATCAACATAGAAGTTTACCTTTATTTTATTGTAGGAGAGAATGTCATTTAACATTAGGGCCTAACAAAAACTTTTATTCAATTTCTGGAGTGACGTGGAAGCTGTGAGAGAGGGCGCTATTTCTTATTTGAAAAGTTCCGTTATTGACATAAGAATTTAAAATATGAATAAGGGAAGGTGAATCTATTTTTGATTAGTTTGTAAATTTATCTTTTAAATGCTTTTTGCGGATATCAAGAAAACAGTTCCAGTGGATCTCCTCTGTGGAATCTACCAGTGATACATTCTGTGAAAACAAGAAGAGAATGGTTAATAGAGAGAAATGTAGTAAAGCCACATTGATTAGAGTTCATGAAATTGGTGTTATAAATAAAAATTATAGCTTATTAAGAGTTATGCAGTTGCTATTTCTCTCTCTCTCTCCATGTTGATGCACATTTTTCCTGCTTTTTTAGTCCGAAAAGTAATAGCATTTTTCCAGTTATTTGTTAAGTAGTGAAAAACTAAAAATTTTATTAATGAGATAGGATAGCTTTAAATGGCAGATTTTTAATCCTCTTATTAGTTATTTGGTCATAACCTGAGGCTTTATTGTTGTTTGAGCGATGATTTCTTCGTACCCTAGATTAGTAGGTGTAAAATTATAGGTGAGGGTAGGGAGAGGAGAAGTAATTGTGTTGTTGACATCATTGTCAATAGTATGGTGTAAATTGTTGGGCCTTTCACTTTCATCAAAATTTTTGTGGAATGTTTCCGCTGAAAGTGTGACTTTTTGTTACCGATGACACAGTTAGGCGAAGATATTTTAGTGTTTTTTACGCATAAGTTTTTGTGTTTTCTTGCGTGTTTTGAGCAGTGCGTTTGGCATTCCAAGTGTTTTTAAAGTTCACTTTTATTTAAAGCGTGACGTCTATTGCATATGTTTTAAAAGCTAGGTTTAACATGTTTTGATACTGTTTCTTAGTGCGATTTTTCTGTTTGAAAGAATTTAATATGTGGATGGGAGTGTAAATGTCATTCGGTGTTCTGATTGGACAGGCGACGTGTCTAATTTGCAGAACGGTGAAGTGAGCGCACTTCAAGTATGTCAGTGATTTTAGACTAATCTATTAGCAGTGACGTCTTAAAATTTCTTGAGGCACTGGGTTCCTATGCAAATGTAGGACCCCCTGAGACCCTTAAGCGCAAACAGCATATAACAAACGCTGTGAAATACTCGTACAAATGGTAATCTGAAACAAATAAATGCTCATGGCTCGCAATCTTACAGACCGATTGCCGTCTTTCAACTAAATAAGTAATGGTGGTGCATGATAGTAAGGTCTAGGCCCAGACATCGTCGATGGTCAGCCCATAATAATGCAACCTTAGAACTATTGTAAGTTAGCATATTGTTTGAAATTCCCAATTTTCAAAGATTATGTCCGGGAATAACATTCGATGGTTAAAATTACTCCTATCTTATTGAGGCGGAGTCGAGAAAAATATGAGGCACTGGGCCCGGGCAAAATTGGCCTATGCCTTAAAACGCCCCTGTCTGTGTGCATATTATCGTTAATGTTAGAAATAAAGTTTTTCCAGAGCAGATGGAGGCTACTTTATAGTCAATATTGTAGGTATCTAAATTGAGAGAAAAATTAATAACTGGATTATGATTGGATGATAAATCTGAAATACAGTGGAGGTAATTAAATTCTCTAATGAGAGGAATATCAATGGTGTTTTCTGAATTATACCTATAACGTGGGTGGAGAAAAATTATATTTAAATCAAGGGTGTCCACAAATTTAGTGATTTTTCTGGCGGCTCGCCTTATGTACTCTTTAGCAGTGGGAAGATGAAGTCATCAGACAACCTATTGGCTAATGCTTCGTATGACGTCAAAGAACCATTTAAATTTTTGGGAAGAAATCAATCTTGACATTAATAAATTATTTTAAAATGCCCAACCAATCTTGAAAAAAAGATCTTTTCATCGTAGATAGTTACATACTTAAAATTTATAAATCGATCCCCCCCCCCCCAAATTATGTTACGGGAGCGTTTGACATGTTTTTCCAAAGCTAGTTTCTATCTCTGGGGATAAGCTAATCATGATATTAATGTATTTAAAAATGTTCAACAATCTTAGAAAAAGAGAAAAAGTTAATCATGTTAACAATTGATTGCGGTGAGGTGCTTATATTATTTTAAGCTTATTTTATTATGTTTATACCAGCGTTGCACGGGCTGTTTCGAATGTATAACGTTCTCTTCAGGAAAATTTTTCCTTTACAGTTCCAAAGTAAACTTTTCCCCCGTGATTTCCATATTTATCTTAATTTCCCTTTTCCTAAATTTCTCCCACCACCAAATCGGTTTCTTTCCCCTCTGTTCGATTTCTGTACAAAAAGAAAAAACCTCTCTGGCATTTTAAAGGAAAGTGAGTATGTAATTTGCGGATACACAATTTAAATTATTATTTTGAGGGCTTAATTTTTAGATTAATCTTCCAAATTTCACGCGTTTGAACCAAACGGTAAATGTTTTTAAAAAAATGTAAGGAAAAAATGCATAAATAAATCCCTCAAAAAAAAAAAAAAAAATGAGGATTATTACACAGAAATACAATCATTTTTTTTTAAAAATCCGTAACTTTTAATAAAGTTTTTCAATCTTTGTTGAAAACTTAGATAATAAGTTAAGTCAAGTTTCGAAAGATCTTACAAAAAGTAGAGGGAATGCGATTTTTTAAATTACAGGGTCTATGAGCAAAGTGTGCACATTTTTAGGGCATAAGCTTGATTGACCACGACGATTAGAAGGATCTACAAAGCGATCAGAACATTCTGCCCATGAAAATGTGTTGAAAATTATCCATTTTAGAAAAGATCTCAAAAAATGTTAAAAATACTTGCACTGTAAAAAGGATGGGATAAATTCAAGTCGTAATCCCGTGATGAGGTTACATACATTAACACATGCATCGTGCTCAGTATGTAAATTTTTTATACTTATGCTGTCAATTTATACAAGTACATTATTCTAATACTCTAATTTTTTGTTTTAACTTTTGTATTGTACTTTATTTGTGTTTATGCGATAGAGGAATACGATTGGTCACTCATATGGACATTGTTTTTTTAATTGCGTTACTTTTTTAAAAACATTAACAAGAAGTTTACCTTTTGGGGTCAATGTATATAAAATATTATAGTTAAGTTAATAGGAACATTTTGTATTAATATAAATGCTACCTATCCTTTGATGAAAATGAATTTTCTTTTTACACAACGAATTGCATGCAAAATGAGTATTTTACAATATAGTATGATTTATCAATACTTTGTGAAGTGTTCAAAGATATTTGAAATGATCCCATAATAAAAAATAGCATTTGACACATTAGATCGTCTGACTTAGTAATTATCACCTACAAATGTTCGATCTTTTAAAGATATAAGTGACTCCAAAGTTCGTGAAGGAGGGAATTAGTTGTTCACATAAAAAAATTTTAAGAGGGAAAACAAAAACTTCTGGTTTAATATACCCAGTTTTAATTAATAATTATATTCTTTTTAATATACATTATTTATTGACAATTTTAACATTGAGTGAATATACTATAAGTAAATAAAACATATTAATTTATATTCGTCAAGAAATTCAATAGTATTCAGTAAATGTATTTTTTATATTTTATTCAGAGACTTCAACTGATATTGATTTATTGTGTATATGTTAAGAGTTATTTCTTCTAAGACATCTGTTCTAAAAAAAAAAAATTTCGGTCAGCTTCAGCTTTAAAATTTGCATTAATACTGATATATACATACATTTGCATATATAACATCGAAGCATTGTTACTGTATTATACATTTTGAAATAACTGATTAACGAGGGTGAGTCGGAAAATAAGTTTCCCCTGTTGACTGTGGTCAGAGTTGTGCATGAAAGTCAAAACACAGAATGTGAGACATTAATGATAAGACATAACTTTATTTTTCCATACAAGTACCAAGTACATTGAGACATTTATCATACAGCTTGAAAGGCTTCAAAGAGCCCTCCAGGAAAAACCCAGAGCTTTGGATACCGAAGAAGCGTTTAACAGCTTGTTTGACTTCAACATTGCTTCCAAAGCGCCTTTCGGCGAGATTAGTTTTCAAAGCCGGAAATAGATCAAATTCACAAGGTGCGAGATCAAGACTGTATGGCGGATGGTGTAGGCGCTCCCAAACAAGAATTGCAATATGGTTTTGCATTGCCGTCACCGAGTGCGGTCTCGCATTGTCATCCAACAACAGAAAGCCAGATCTAAGAAGCCCCAGGCCGCTTTTTCTGAATCGCCTCTTTTAATTTCGACAGGGTGTAACATTACTGCATAGCATTGATAGTTGCAACCACCAAAAAAATCCAACAAAGCTCCTTGGGCGTCCCTGAAAAATGTGAGGAGCACTTTACCAACAGAGATAGTTATATAAAAATTCCCAAGACATAGTAGATTCTTTCCAAAGATATGATTATGTTGTAACGTTTCAGGTATGCAAAGTTATAAATATTTTAAAAATATTGTTGCATAAAAAATATTCAAAACTAAAAAAAATTCTCACAGTTCAGTCAAACTAATATTATCATACAATTTAAACAAATAAAATAGCGAATACTGTATTAAAAATTTAGATGTCTTTCTAACAATAATGCTAAAATGAGTTTTCAAGAACAACAAAAAGTAGACTTTTAAATATTAGAAAATAACACTTAAATCAGTCTATTTTTCCATAATTATAAAAAAATAAAATAAATTCAATGCCACAAATTTTGCTAATTATTGAAAGAACATATTTCGTTTCAAATGTTGCACAACTTAACATATTACAAATAGATAAGTAATCTATGTATATGATAGACACTCAAGAGCCAAAACATTATGACCCCCTGTCAATAAAGAGTTGGCCCACCTTTGGCGCGCAACACAGCTTCAACCCACCTTGAAATGGATGCCACAAGTCCTTGGTAGATGGCCGGAGAGAGATTGTACCAGATGTTCAAGCAACGGTCACGTAAATCCGAGATATTGCGAATTGGTGGTCTTTGAACTCTGAGCTACCGTCCCATGACCTCCCAAATGTGTTCTATCGGATTGAGATCCGGTAAGTTAGGCGGCCAGGACATTAACTGGAATTCAGCATCATGTTCCTGGAACCACTCCAACACAATTTTAGCCTCGTGACACAGGGCGTTGATCTGTTGGAACATTCCACTTCCAGTTGGAAAAACAGAGGCCATGTAAGGGTGGAACTGGTCCGAAATGATGTTCAGCTACCCTGTAGCATTCATGGTCTGCTCTACCACAACCACGGGTCCCAGAGACGCCCAAGAGAACGTCCCCCAAAGCATAATACAGCCACCACCGGCTTGTGTATGACCTACTGTACATTGAGGGAGCAACTGTTCGCCTGGAAGACGGCGTATCCTGACACGGCCATCGGTGTGATGAATGACAAACCGTGATTCATTTGACCAGGCAACTCTCTCCCACTGATCCATGGACCAGTCGCGATGTTCCCGGGCCCAGCGCAGGCGTAGTTGGCGATGACGCTTGGGCCGCAAAGGCATACAAGTGGGACGTTTGCTACGTAGCTCCATATCCAACAGTGTCCGCTGAACAGTGTGCTCCGATACTATTCTACTTGGCCCTGCACTGTATTGGGCTGTCAGCTGAGCCACTGTCCGGCTCCGGTTTTGCTTCATCATGTGAGACATGGTGCTTCATCGACGACCTTTTTCTTTGATAACGTGTGGACGTCCAACAACATGTCGTCTACTTATAGTTTCACCGTCATTCATCCACTTTGCATAAGTACAGTACTAACAACTGTAGATCGCGAACAACCCACGAGTCGTGCAGTTTCGGAAGTACTTGTTCTGAGCCATTACAATCTGCTCTCTTTCAAAGTCGCTTAGATCTGCAGCCTTTCCCATGACACACAGAAGTAAGTGAAAGAATGATTTTTCAGATTCTCCAACAGCAGTTAAATACCACTTCCACCTGATCACGTGCCTTCCACGTCATCCAGACGAGTTCATTGCAAAATGTAGGGGTGGTCATAATGTTTTGGCTCTTGAGTGTATATAAGCAGCAAAAACAATGATGGAGAGACAGTGGAGTAACACAAGAGTGGGTTTGGGGGTTCAAACTACTCTCACAGACCATCAGAATTTTAATTTTTCTGTTTAAGAATGTTAGCATTTACAGTTATTTTAATATTTTCAAAATTTAACAATTAATTGCAAAATAATATTTACATCAACTGGATACAGTTCCAATTCTCCAGAATACAATCCACCTTCTCTTTATAGTCCAACTTCCCCAATTCATCACAAAAATTATGAATTACAACATGTTTATTAAACCCCATTTTATTAAACAATAGCATCGTGTCAATATATTTTAAGCAAAATAGGAAACAAAAAAGTTTTAAAATACTCAGAAAAATACATACATAGCAGTTTTCAGTTTTTGTTTAGCGAGATATTTTGTAAAATTTACATCTATTTTCTCAAAATCTGTATAAATTTAATTTGTAGCTGTTCTGCATAACAAATATCCAAATATCAAAGTAGACCATATATCATCATAAATATAATGTGAAAAAGTTATCTATATGGTTTTGGTGTGCATTTGAAAAAACAGCATTTTACGTCATTTCGAAAGTTTTCATCCGTGTTTTGTGTGTTCACATGCAAGCATAAGTTTCTAAAACTTTTAAATTTCAAAGGTTTCTCTACACTGGACAAATGACTTCTAAAACATCCAAAATAACACTGTTTTTATATTTTTAAACATGATATTTATGTATTTTTATGTATCTAACCAGCTTCTTGCAACAACAAATGGTATTGCACATCTGAATTATCTGTAGGTACCATTCATTAAGAAACTTTTGAATATTAAAGTTTAAATACTTGTCTATACAATAAAGAAACATTTATATTAATACTGAAGTGGTATTTTAAAAAGATATTTAGTTTTTTTCAAAAACAAACTTTTATTTATCATCATTGAATTTATTCAAAGTTGTCACTTTTTGACACAACATAGGCTACTTAGCTAACTTTTTTTTGCAATATTTTCAAAATATGACTTCAGTATGCATACGAATATATAATGTAAACTTGTAGTGTATTTATTTGCATACAAGTAGATTTAGAAAAATTTCATTTTTTAAACACAATTTTAAAAACGTAATTTTTAGGAAACAGTAATTTTTCAATGCAATCTTACCTCAATAAATATCTTGAATTAATTTTTAAAATATTATTTCATTCCTTTATTTAATCTTTTTTTCTTTTTGTATCGGTCAGAAAATGCATATATTGTTTGCATAAATAAAAATGCATGCCAAAGTCATGGACATCCAAGATTTAAAAAATAACTCTGCCCAGACTAATATAATTGTTTTGAAGAGCTGTAGAATCTTGCAGTATTTTCTTCTGATTTTTATGAAGGGACACGCTTCTGTTTTTAAAACGAATGCAAGTATATTTAAACTCATATTGGTCTAATTATGCAAATATTTTTCTAAAGAAAAAAAACACACATTCAAATTGTGAATTCATTTGCTCAAGATATCTTAAAATTATTAAAGTTCGATGATAGCAAAGAATTTCATTAAATTCTACGAAAGCATGCAAACTTCCCTCCAAAAACAGATAAACAGTCATACTTACAGTTAGTCTGTTAATTGCGTATGAATAAATAAAACCATTTAAGGCTTTGAAATTGATTCTTTGATTTAAAAGGACGGTGTTTATTTTTTTATCGGTCAAAAGGGGGCGTGGCACGCCAGCTAATTATTTTTCAAAATTCATTTTGACATGCTTCTAATTCATAAAATGGTAAACATTTTATATCACTGGAAAGTTAATGAATTGACAATTTTAAAAATGTCGAAATCTCAAAATAGATAATTTCGAGATTTTTACCCTAATGACTGCCCTAAGGGTACCTAGGGTTATAGGGTTTACCCTTAGGTACCCTAATGGGTAATAATATTTTTGAAATAATTCGATTCTTGAAGAAATGCATGCAAAGTTAGGGAATAGAGGCCAAGAACACAGATTAAGAGTATTATATAGCGTGATTCTAAATTGTTTTTACAAATTAAGAGGAGTGATAGTACCTATCTAGACCAGGGCTTCTGAAACTATGGGTCGCGACCCCGAACGGGGTGGCGAGAGATTTTAAGAGCAGTCAGTAGGGTAAAAATCTTGAAATGATAGATTTTGAGTTTTTGATATTTCTGAACTTTTATTGCAAAAATTATTGTAGATCCCTTAAAAGCGCTAGAAACACAGTTCCATACATATTTTAAATTAAATATTGATTTCCAAAAAATAGCTTGAATTCAAAAGCCGTTTTGGATTGGCTTAAGTGATTAATGATCATCTGCCACTTAAAGTCCAAGAGGAATTTGCTGAGCTTTCGAGTGACTCAAACTTAAAACTACAATTTCAAAAAAAGCTCTTGACTGAATTCTGGATCGGAATTGGAACTGAATTTCCCACAATCGCTCATATGGCGTTAAATGTTCTTCTGCCATTCAACACCACATATTTATGTGAAGTTACTCTCAGCTTTAACACATATTAAATCCCAATATCGTTCATCGCTAAAAAATGTTGAAGAGGTCTTACGTCCAGCAGTGTCAAACATTCCACCAAGATTTAATTTGTTATGCAATAAAAAACAGGCACATCCATCTCATTAAATTGTTTCCTTTAATTTTAATTTAATACTTACCACTCAACGACTGCGTTCGAATATATTCGAGCGAACTAAGACGATCAGAACTCAATTTTATTAATGTTATTGCAAAAAAATGCAATTTTGATGAAAAATAGGATATATAATTTTTGTAACTATAGTAAATACAATTTTACAACTTTTTCTGCAATTTTTAATTTTAGATTTTTGTATGTTTCTAAACGAATTCTAAAACTATATATTTTCATATGTATATGTATATTGTTACCTAATAAATTAATCATAAAAAATACTAATTTATCTTTCTTTCATATTTATATGGGGTCGCCAGGAAACTCGCAATCATAAATGGGGTCGTAAATGAAAAAAGTTTCGGAAGACGACTCCAAAAAAGAAAAAAGTTTAGAAGATTCTAGACGACTAATAATTACAAAAGAACATTGGGTTTAATTCCACTCTTAGAGGCAGAAAAGATGAATATTAAAATTCCAACCTGCGTGAACTTGTCCCTGTCGAAGATTCCTGGTGTCGTGAGTAAATTTTGTCCGTGGCAACAATTCTCGCCACGAGATCTTCCACTAGTTCACAGGCGTCTCGTACATTAAAGATTTCATGTTTCCCAAGAAGAAAAAGTCCAATGGGTTGAAGTCAAGTGAGCGAGGACCCCAAGCCACAAGTCCGATTCATCATGTGGGATATATGTCATTGAAGAAGGTACGAGCCCTAATGGAAAGATGTGCTGGTGTGATCCATCGTGCATAAACCACATGTCTCTCAGGATGGGAAGCGGAACAGCCTGCAGTAAACTAACATCATTTCTTTCAACATAGATAAAATAAATTAAAATTGTAGATATATTATTTATCTTTTAAAATATTTATTAAAATAAAGAATAACCAAGAGGAAATTTAAGAGTCCCTTCAACATAGTTTTAATAAGTAAAAATTTTGATGTGTACCTTTTCCCTATACCGCTCCACTTAACACTTCAATATCAGGGGTATAATTTGTTACTCAATTGGACACATGAACCTATGTGTATTTTATCAGTGCATTATTATTATTAAATTATCTATGTTTTTATATATGAAAATAATAATTCATTCCGTTTTAAGTTTTCACTCCAATAAATGTTTGTAATGGATCCAAATCTTATATAAAGATACATATTTATATGGGCGGCCCGTGGGACTATAATGTTTCTCCGAAGTAGCCCGCAAGGTCATTTGGGTTGGCCACCTCTGATGCAGAGCCTTCTTCAAGGATTGAAAATATAGTAATTCGATTGCACCAGATTTGGGCTGGAAGGAGGTAGATGGACACTGATATTCAATGAATTATCGAAAATCTTCAAGAAAACAGTTAACGAGTTTTTAAAAAAGCAATTTTTTTAACGTAATTTAATTTGTAAAAAATATAAAAGAAGAGCGCTTTTTTAAAATTTTCTAAAAATATGGCTCATATTAAGCCATTCCGTTAAGAATATTTAATTGCGTAATTGTCTTATTCCGAAGATACGTATTAATAACTTCGACCACTTCTATCAAATTAAGATATTTTAATGCAACAATAAACGCGGTAATTGTGATCTTTTCAGTAAGCCTCTTTAAAAAATTCTTCTACAAAGAATTAATAAATAATATAAAAGGTAAGTTTTATTGCATATATATATATATAAACAGTAAGATTTTTAAAATTTATATCATTGTTTAAAATTAAAATAGTAACGATAGATAATTATAAGATAGGCGATTCTGAAGAGTCATGCATTAACTTTTAAATATACGAACCAATTAAAAGTGATATTTTATTTCTTTTCAAAGTACCACACACAGACAGAATTTACATATTAAAAACTAAATAATGTTTTAGAAAAATTCTCCGATTTTTCACTTGAATGATAGAAATAAAAAGTCAACATTTTTATAGATCATGTCAACTTAGAAAACAAATATTAAGCTAATATTCTCAGTCTATTCTACAATTTCTGTCAAATAATGACCACTTACTGTCACATAAATTGATATAGCCAAAAAATAAGTGGTTTTATCTTTAGTTAAGCAGTTGTATTTTTTTAGGTAAACATTATAAATTTTTTAAAAAATGCAGAGAAATTTTGGATGTTTTACTTAATTCAATATTTACATGATTTAACAAAAAACATATATTTTAGTTCTACATTCAAAATTTCTGTTTATTGTGAATATATTGTTCTGTTTTGTGAATTTTAAACAAAATGGTTTCATTTTAATAAAAAAAGTTTTATATGTATACACTGTTGGGAAATCGATACTTCAAAAATTTGACCACATTATTTGTGAAGCAAAATAAATTATACATTACTAATAATGTCTACAAACAAATATACATACAATGACCTAAGCAATTTTCTTTATAAGTCCTTTTAGCATATTAGTTGCGAAAATTCAGAATTTGTGTGAATTTATCTATATATCCCTTTTTCCACCTGACTGTACAAACATTTTAAAAAATAACATAGGAAATTCAAAATATACATCTGATGCTAGAAAACTGAACACATGAGAAATGTAATAAAAATACTAAATACACTATTTAAAAATTTAGAAGCTTATTATACATTTCAAAACTTGGAAGGACTAAAAGCCTAGTGTTGCAAGTGTTTAAATTCATAAGTTAATTTATGCTTTTTTCTTTGAAGTAACTTTTTTTGCATACAACACTATCCTCTTAACTATTTACATCATTAGACTCTACATATACATTTCAAAAATGATGTCCAATTAATTGTGAAATATTGGTGCCTTGAAATGCAGTCTGTGCTTTTGTGAGTTTAATGTTTCCTTTTCTTTAAAAATTCCAAAGATGAAATTTTCCCTTTTTGTTTGCTCAAGAGTATGATACTTATGTATTTACACCTTTGATCAGTTTTCCCAAATAAAAAAAAATCAAATCTTAAAATCAGACCTCAATTGTTCCACTTGATAGTGGTTGAAAATTACACTTAACATTGCCATTAGTTATTTAATGCTCTAAAGTTATGAAATCATGGCCCCACAAAAAGCATTACAATGTAATTCCATTTTCTCAAAGTAGAAAGAGTACTGTTTCTTCTATAGAAATTTCAGTACTTGTGTTTTAGCCCACTGATCAATAAATTTAGAAACGTTTTGTACCAAAACATATTTACCTAAATATCTAAATTTAAACTATATTGGACTTACACGAAAAACATTCCTAGACAGATTCAAACACAATAATAATAATAATGACAGCTTCTGTTGATGTCTTCTTTTTTTTTCAAAATTGTTGATGGTTGACTTAACTAGCATACTGCATTTGCTTACACAAATTCTTTTTTTCAAAAAAAAATTAAATTTCAAATAAATTACCGGGTGGTGACCTGGCAGTTTGTAAAAGTGAGAACTAGTTCTTTTAGACTTTTTATGGTGCTTTAAAAATGAATCATTTATTTACCGTAATACTGGGCAAGTTTTGCTTTCTGACACGAGTTTTTTATAACTTCCTGCTAGTTATGGATACACTGTAAGTGTAATCAATGATCTTTGTACATTGCTAGTGGGCATTTTGACATTGCATCACAATTATCAAATGGAGAAACAGAAATAAGGAATTATAGAATGAAGGTTATTTCTAAAGCAAATGGCTTTTCATGTAATGAAATGTAATTTACATGCCAAATTTCAGATTTAAGCAATTCCAAAAAAGGGAGACAAAAAATGAAGCAGCTTGTTATGCAACAATACTGGTAAGGAAGCTGGGTCAGATAAAATAAAACCAGATTTACTGTCTATGGAGAAAAATCAAACTAAGAACTGCCACATAAAGTGTAAAAAGCCTTTCTGTTTTAACCACATATTTACATTTATAGCTTCTGAGCTGTTTTAATGATGAATTGGATGCTAATTAATTAGATGAGTGATCAAAAATAGATTGTTTGAAATATGTAAGTTTTCAACAATTTTTAACAGAATTTTAATTTTTAGGTTTAGCATATGAAGTTTAAGCTAATATATATGTTACTACTAAAGATCAAAAACCATTAATGTGCACATTATCTAACTCGCAGATAAACTGATTTGCTTTGTTAATGTGTGGAATCAAGAGTTTCTGCATTCTACCAAAGTAACGTGCACATTATCTGCTTCCCCATATATCAAGTTCAAATGTTTGGTTTTTTTTCCTACTCCTTCCCTCTCCCAGCACTTTCAGTTTGGTTTTACCAGCTTCTTGTCACTGGCAGTTGTTTAAGTTTTTATTATTTACGGAATACGAGAATTATCACCGACTTAAATTTACAACTTGCACACGAGGTGGCTAGAGCTAGAAGAAGTTACATAAGAAAAACTATAACTACAAATGAGATACAGGCACCATCTATTGGCATAACAACAAAACCATGTTAACATTCACTTTAAGTTTTTAACACTTTCCCTTGTTAACTGGATTTTGTAGGAACAGTCCCATTTGATAACACAATGTCAATAGTCTTGACTTCATCAAGGGTTTTGTCAAAATGTCTCTCAGAGACTTGTTTCTCAGTTGACACTAGCTTCACCATTTAATTTTCCCTCTAAAACTTTCTCACGCACAAAGAAGTGTTTTATTTCTATGTGCTTTGTCCTTCGATGATATTCAGGGTTGTGTGACAACTTTACTGCTGCCCTGTTGTCCACTTGAAGTGCGGGAATTTCCCTCAAGTTCATTATGGCCTGAATCAGTCTGCAGAGCCAAATGACTTCTTTGGCTGCCTCTGATGCTGCTATAACCTCAGCTTCAGTAGTTGAAGTGGCAACAATTGCTTGCCTTTGGCTACACCATGAGATAGCCTCCTCCAGCATATATCATAACATATCCAGAGGTTGATCGACTTGTTTTGGTACATCCACCAAAATCTGAATCACTATAACAAATGAAGCACACCTTTTTTCTCTGTAGCATGGTATGTTATTCCATATCCAACTGTGCCAGCTATATAGCGGAATACTCTCTTTGCCCTGACTATATCTTCTGCAGATGGGTTTTCAAGTGATCTCGAAAGAAATCCTACAGTATATGCTAGATCTGGCCTGGTACCCACCATCAGATACATAAGGGCACCAACAGCTTGCCTATATGGAAAATCAAAGTTTTTGGTTTCAGACTTTTGCAATCTGCAATCTTTTAACATGGGTGTAGCCACACACAGGTTTGGATTCCTCAAAACCAAAACACTTAAGTATCTTTCTGGCATATCCTTTTTGACTGATCGTTATTGAGTTGTCTTTATGATGCTCAATTTCAAGACCTAGAAAACAAGAAACTTCTCCTACTGAGATCTTGAATTTTGTTTTCAGCTCCTTGATGAACATTGCAGAGTCCTGTTGGTCAGTTGCAGCAATTAATCCATCATCAACATATAACACTATTAACAATTTCCTACCTTTTCTTTCCCAAATGTAAAGGCATGGATCCGCTTCACTTGCTTTAAAACCAAGATCTGTTAAAAATTGACCAAAACACTTGTTCCAACAGCGTAGTGATTGTTTTAAACCATACAGGCTGCGCTTGAGTTTACATACTCTTCCTGAACCATCTTTGAAACCTTCTGGTTGTTGCATATATATGGTTTCCTCCAGATCTCTATAAAGGAATGTTGTTGATACATCAAACTGAGTCAAGTGCATCCTTTCTTCAGCTGCAATGCTTAAAACTGTCCGTATTGTTCCTAATTTGGCTACTGGACTATATGTTTCACTGTAATCAATGCCCTGGCATTGACTGAAACCTCTCGCAACAAGTCTGGCTTTATACTTGTTGATGCTGCCATCTGGATTTGTTTTGAGTCTATAAACCCACTTACAGTGTATTGCTTTAGCCCCAACTGGTAAGTCTGTTAGCTCCCAAGTATGATTTTCACTTAATGAATTCATTTCACTTTCCATGGCTTTCTTCCAGTTTGTGCTATCCTTGGAGTTAACTGCTTCTTTGTATGTTTCAGGATTATAGTCATCTAAATATGACTCTGCTTCCATAATATGATCCTCAAACCATTTTGGTTTATGCAGAAGTGAGCGGTTCCTCAGCTGTCTATCTGATATAGGTTCAGCATCTTCTTCACTATCACTCTCAGAATCACTTAAGTCTTCTTAGCTTTGTGTACTTTCTACAGGATTGTCTTCAATTTTTATGAGATGCTCTTCATACTTTCCCTGATTTGTATCTTCTATTATCCCATTTTCTAATTTCAATTCTGTATGGTCATCACACTTGCCTGCTTTTTCTTGAAATATTACATCTCTAGATAAAATTACTCTGTGTTCTTTCTTTAGCCAAATTCTGTATAGTTCATCTCAATCATATCCCACAAGGTACCCTTGGATGGCCTTCTTGTCCATTTTCCTTCGCTTCTGAGCTGGAACATGAGCATAGCATGGAGATCCCACTATGCGCAAGTGTTTTAACCGGGGTTTGTTTTTGAGCCAAAGCTCATATGGACTTACATTTTCTATTGATGACTTTCCTGTTCTGTTTAGTATATATATGGCAGAGTTAACTAACTCAGCCCAGATGGCTGCAGGGAAACTGACATCAGGATTTGAGTATTTGAATGTTCTGGCCATTTCAATAGTGGTTCGTATTTCTCGTTCACTGGCTCCATTTTGTTCTGGGGTGTAAGGTGCTGTCAGCCTTTGAGTGATTATTCCATTTGAATGTAAAATTTCTAGAACAGCTTTGTTATCAAATTCTCCACCATTATCACAGAGGAATTCTTTCACAGAATATCCCAATGTTCTTGTATGTGCAAGCATGTGCTCTAAAACCTTCTTTACTTCTGACTTCTCTTTTACTAGGTAACCATAGCGAAACTTTGTAAAGCTGTCTTTGAATACAACCAGATACTTTTTCTTCTGGACTGACTCATCAAATGGTCCACAAACATCTGCTGAAATCAGTTCACCAGGCTCAGATGCTTTCTTCCTGGTGCCAAATGATGACCTGTGTGCTTTGCCATAAATACAGGGCTCACATAATTCTTTATCTAGCTTGATGTGGATGCCTAGTTTCTTTTCAAGCATGTTTCGGATGTGACGTTTATCTTGGTGGCCCCATCTTTCATGATACAACTGTAGCAAGGAGCTATCTGCTACAACAGTATGAACTTCTGTTATTTCTTTCGGCAATATTGGTTCAAAATTTGCTTTCAATAAGGAACCATTCACACTGCGAGAACCATACAGCAACACATCACCGTTGACTTTTAACCAGCACTCTGTAGGAGTCGACACAAATTCACTGTTTTGATTTCTGTCTTGAGCGGCAAGTACAGAGAATAAATTTCTATTAATCTTTGGAACAAAACCAAACATCTTTCAGAAAAATTTCCTGACATTTTCCATTAATAGTGGATTTTACTTTTATTGTGCCTTTCCCAAGAGCAACTAATGTTTCATTTCCAGCAGCTTTAATGCCACAAGGACTATTAAATTTTATGAAATCAACAAAATATGTGTAGCAGTTTGTGACATGCCTAGTAGCTCCATTGTCAATCCAATATGATGTAGGGCTAGTCTCTGATGTACAGACTTCCTCAGATATAGACATTAATGCTATGCTAGCTGACACTGTATTTAATTGTGTATTACTGAATTTATTCTTTGATGGTCTTCCATCTGAAATCCATTTTCTGCAGTCTTTTACCCAATGTCTTTTTTGCTTACAGTAATTGCAGCTATCTTCTTTTCTTGACTTGAACTTATATTTGCTCTCTTGTCTGGGTTTTTCTGATTTTGTAGCTATAAGGGCTTCCTGGGCTTTTTTGCTACCGTCTTCCACTTTGGTAAAATTTCTTTCGAACATACAGAGCTGCACTGTTAATTCTTCAAATGACTTCTTGTCATCTCCAGCTAACAACATCCAACTGGATATAAAGGTTTCAAACTGATAAGGCAAAATATGTAATACTTTACATACTAACATCAAATCTGGCAACTTGCTGTCCTCTCTAGCCTCAAGTCCATTATTCAGTTCATTCCAAAGACTTCTTAGCTTTGCAATATGTGTTGAGACATCCTCTCCTGGAACCCAGCTGAATGCAAAAAACTCTGTACAAATTTTAAACAACTGATCTTTTGAAGTTGCTTCAAACTGCTGCTTTAATGATTCCCATGCATCAAAGGCAGTTTCCTTGTCCATAATCTTCTGATACACAGCATCAGTGACAGTACTTGCGATCATTGATTTTGCATAACTATTTGCTTTTCTGTACAAATCGCAGCGTTCTTTATACTGTTTTCTTACAGATTCTTGAGCATCAGTATCTATGGATTCTGGCCTTTTCAGCTTGCCATCTATAATCTCGATCGCTCCTTCGTGGTAATCGAGTAGGTCTCGTATCTTCCGTTTCCACATCGGCCAATCTGTTTCTCCGGTCAAAGGCTTAATATGACGACTGAAATCCATACTTATTTCCTTTCTAGAAATTTAGATTTTCAGGTTTCTTAAATAATTTTTTAAAATATTTCTAGGCTAAGCAACAACGGTCATCTTCTGTTTCTTCCTCGATCTCTTCAAAAATGGCGGCGCGATCACGCTATCTTCCCGCCAAATTGCCGATCGGCGAAACTTTGCCGCGACTTGTTGCCTCCAAGAAATAAAGTTCTCTCTGCCTTTTCTATCGTAAAAGACTCATAATCTTTGATACTTCAAGCACAGTTAAAGCTTGTGCTGGTACTCATAACCTGTTTAAGTTTTTATTATTTACGGAATACGAGAATTATCACCAACTTAAATTTACAACCTGCACACACAAGGTGGCTAGAGCTAGAAGAAATTACATAAGAAAAACGATAACTACAAATGAGATACAGGCGTCATCTATTGGCATAACAACAAAACCATGTTAACATTCACTATAAAGTCATTATCTTTAACAGCAGTTGCATAAACTTATGTTGTGATTTTTTTTAAAAACAGATTAATTTAACTCCTTGTATGCAAGCAATCACTGAAATGGTGAGTAAAATAAAGAAACGGTTCTTTGCAAATCTCTCAAGTGAAAATTCAAAATAGTGTTTCAGTGACACAAAAAAAAAGTATGATTTCATACTTGAAGGATCTTTAGGAATAAAAGTTTCTGAGATATAATCACCTCCAGATTATCGATAATTCAAAGGTATGATGTGTTGACAGCACAAGACTGAAAAATTCATTGAGTCATCAGATGTTCTAGAACATGTGAAAAGGTTTTTTTGCCCATGCCAAATTTACGACATTCTACTTATTTTGTCAATTGGCCATATTGTAAGAGACCAATATTTAAGCAATAAAACACACTTCTTGCTATCAAAACCCAAGATA
The DNA here is from genome assembly GCA_019973975.1 of Trichonephila clavata. Classification (NCBI taxonomy): domain Eukaryota; kingdom Metazoa; phylum Arthropoda; class Arachnida; order Araneae; family Nephilidae; genus Trichonephila; species Trichonephila clavata. The sequence goes on along the minus strand of BMAO01011469.1, from coordinate 358,700 downwards.
AAATAAAAATGCTTTTGGATTTACGTCCACCTTGTCAAAAAAAAAATATATATAAAATGCAAGAAAAGGGATTGTTGTAAATTGATAATTTCGTCCCTTTTCAATAGCAGATGTCAGGTGAATTTAATCCATTACTAATCTGAATTAGACTGAAAGTTTAAGCTTCTTGAATACTGCGCCCATTTTACTAGTCTAGGTCAAATTGATACATTATTAACATGCATAGAAATGCATGTAAAAATAATTTACTATACATTTTCAGTATACTTCTTTTTAATGAATAGTCAACATATGGTGTTAGTGCACAGAAATAATAACAATACTATTAAATGGCATCTGTTATCACTTTTCTCTAATTGATCTGCAACATATGACGAATATCATATGTAATATGTGACTATTCATTGACATAGAATGTTACCTTGATCATGTAATGTGAGAGAATGTTGATTATATACAAATTCAAACTTGGACTGTGAATCCAGACAGGTTGTTCTCATTGAGTGTATTTTATTGCTTGATTATTGGATCTCTTCCACCTTGGCCAATTGACAAATAAGTAGAATACAATATGTCATAAGTTTGTTATGGGCAAACTTTTTCTCAGCCTTATATATTCAATATATCATACCTTTGAATTATTTGACAAACATGAGGTGATTAAATCATGGATACTTTTATTTGCTCTACAACTTCAAGTATGAAATTATACCATATTTTACTGTACATAAACCACAGCAGAATATTATACGTAAAGCAGTTTTTTCAAGTGCAAAAATAAAAAACGGTGCATAATCGTAGCACCATATACAAGGTAACTCTGAACTTTTTGAGATATGCACAGAGGAAAAGTTACAAAACAAAATTAATAGTTTAATTTGAAAATACAATGTATTTTAGCACAGCAGAAGAATTTTTACTGGCTTATTTCAAGTTGTTTAGCATAGAATAAATTTTTGAGAAAAGAGAAAATGGAGTCGACACGAGAACATTATTGTGCCATGATATTCCATAGTTATAAAGCGGGATTAAATCAAGAAGAATGCTTTTAATGGTTAAAATCACCATTTGGTCATGAATTTCCATGTCCTGCTACTGTATTCAGATGGTTTAAAGAATTTTGTAGTGATTGCAATTTTTTTCAAGATGAAGAACACACAGGAAGGCCAGTCTGCAGTAAACCCGGATAATGTGTCTACCATACGAAACATGATAATGGATGATAATCACTATACCTACCAAATGATACACAAGGAACTTAAGATTGGATTCACAGAAATACACAAAATTATTCATGAAAAATTACATATGAAAAAAGTAGTTTGCTGTTGAGTTCCCCACACTATAACAAAGCGCCAAAAAGAGGAGCATGTCAGAATCATTAAAGAAACCCTTAAATTGCAAAATGATGGGTGGTCATCGCATCATTTCTAAAATTGTAATGGGTGAAGAAATGTACATACCTTTTTTTGAAGCTCCAACACGTCAAGAAAGCAAAATATGGGTGTTTGAAGATGATCCCATGCCAACAATGGTGAAAAGACAACAAGTAATAAAAAAAGTAATGCATGCCAGTTTCTTTAGAAGTACGGGATTGGTCAAAGTCATCAAGTTGGAAGGACAGAAGACAGTAACATCAAACTGGTATACCGCTAATTGTCTTCCGGAAATGTCCTAAATGTCTTCTCTATGACAATGCATCTTACCATAATGCTGGATTAACAGTCAGTTTCTAAAACAAATTAAAGTGCAGGAACATCCACTTTATTCTCTGGAACTAGCTTTGTGTGACCTTTGGTTATTTTTTAATCTGAAAAAGAATCTATGCAGACATTGTTTTTATTCAGAAGAGATTGATGTGGCTATAAAAACACTTTTTTCATCAATTCCAAGAAATGAATGGTTTGAGGCATTTAATCAGTGGAAAATTTGTCTACAAAAGTGCATTGATGCTGGAGGAAACTACTTTGTACACTTCTAAAATTTTGTAAATACAACTTTAAAAACCTAGGAGTATCTCAAAAATTTCAGTGACTCTGTAATATGCGGCAATTTTTATGACGAATAATCCCAAATTTATACTACCGATAATGTAGTGTCAAATAAAAAAAATACACACAATGATTGAAATTAAAAGTATTAAATTATACAATTTTTTTTATAAAATTCTTTTCTTATATAATATATTAATAAGATTATATTAATTTCTTTCTTATATTAATTCTCTTCTTATTTTCTTTTTATAATATCTTATCAGATATTTATTGTTACCATAATTTCTTAACTTTCGATTTTAATATCTGTTAATTCTGACATCTAAAGGTTGTAATTTCATTGTTAGTCATGCAGGTAATAGTTGCAGATGTGGACTTCAGAGCATTTTCAACATTCTCATTGGGGTGTGCTTCATCGAGTCCATAATTAAAAAGCTTTGGGTTACAGTTTTCTAAATAAGCCTTGTTTTCCCCACCACCACAATTGAATATTTGATTCATCAACGTTAAGCAATCTTCTAGTTTCCCGATTGCCTACTTCGGTAGCCTTTTTTTAACACATTTAGTTCAAAATCAGCCGTGTAATTTACATGCTTCTGCTTCAACATGATATATGAGCTTGAATATTTTCAGCATGAAACTGCTCAGGTCACGACAGAATGCGAAATGACTAGCAACTGTAATATCTTTCCAAAGAACGAAATGGGTTCTTGAACAAAATCGGACAAAACTGACTGTAGCTGATATATCGTAGAGTAGGTAAAGCTTTCAGCGCCATATGCTATTTAACACATAAATCGCATTTCTTTCAAAACTTCACTGTACGCATTTCTGATGGAGAATGTTTTTTTATCATATTTTCCACAACAATGTATGATACGAGCAAGGAAATCTGAAATTTTTTTTAACACATAATCTGTGGATTATATACAGGAAAATACGGTACTTTTGCTTTGTCACTAAGGTACTATTAAATTTCGAATTTTTGCTAGAAAGATTTGCACTTTATTTTACTCACTAATTCAGTGATTGCTTGCACACAAAGAGTTCCACTTAACTGGGTTTTTTTTTTTATAAATCACAGTACAACTTCATGCACTAAATGGCAGAAACAAATTTTGAAGACAGAATCAGCTGTGATATGCACTGATAACCAGCACAGATTATGAGGAGTAAAAACAATCATTAATGACAAGATACTGAAGAAACCAAACTAAAAGTGGAGGGAGGGCAAAGGAAAATAAACTTTTGAACTTGAATGATATGGAAGCTATTAATGTGCACATTACTTAGATAAAATGCAGGAGCCTCTTGATCCAGCACATTAAAAGATCAAATCAGTTCATTTGCAGATTAGATAAGTGATGGGCACATTAAACAGCTTCCGAGCATTAGTGGTAATGAACGTGGCCTTGCGAAAACTTAGAAAACTCAGACCAAGTGTGCAGTATTCCAGAAATCTCTCTACCAAGATTTTGTAAATATTTATTGTAAATCTTTTTAGAAAAATTGACAGTAATAATGTAATTACAACATGTCAATAAAAATTTTAACTAAGACTTATATAATTCAAATTAATATTTTCAAAATCTTGGAAGAAATCAAGATATTGGTCACAATGGGAGGCTAAAATAATATTAATAATAAAATAAAAAAAAGAGCAAATATGAATGAACTAAAATATGCTTGCTACAACAATTACTAATAATGTATAAAATGAACTACATAGAAAAGATTTTTTCCAGCCTACAGTAAATCTTTATGATTTGGATCAATTATACATGGTACTTATGTATTATTCCAACCTATTGGCAACATTAACCCTCTGAGCGTTCGTCCCTGTCCTGAAAAATCATTCTGAAAGCATTTACTTCTCTTTTGGGAAGGTCTACAGGGGAAGATTTTATTACTCAGTTTGGCCTCTTTGTTAATTTAAAGCCGGAACAACACTCTTTCACAGCTGTGACATTGCCTTCTGCGAATTTTGGGTGGAAAGAGTGGGGTCCACATGGTTGTGATCTGTTAAGTCACAATAAAAGTGAAGAGTTAAAAAAAAATAACTCGAAAGAAAGAAACTTGTTACAAAAGTTGAAAAATATTTGTTTACTTTAAACAAAGCTAAATTTTTAAAAATTAATTTAAGAAAAATAAATCATTCTGGTATTATGATTTGAGCCAGGAAAAAGCACCCTGTATTTGTTGTGGAATATGAGACTAAGAAAACATAAGTACATTTTAATGTTTTTTTTAAAAAAAGTAACTATGTTAAAAAGAGTAAAAGTGACCATCTCTGTCTCTTTTTGTAAACAATAAGAGAATAAATGGAGTATCATTACATACCATGATTAGATTTATGAAATAAAATCAATCCTCTTCTATTCAATTATATTTTAAATTTAAAGTAACATAAAGAGGTATTTCAATACTTTTAATTTATATATATTTTAATCCTATAAATGATGTTTTTATGTTAAATGTGTGAATTTTTTCAAAAAAATCTAAATTTTATTTCATAATTAAACAACTTGTACTAAGCAAAAATACCTTCTTTACATCAGCATTTGTGACGGAGCAAAAAGCAAATTTAGTCAGTTTTTTTATTATAATGAGAATATATTTTTCTTCAAAATGTGAAAGTATTTCTAACCATTTTCTATTCAAATTTTATTTTTCTGTTTCTTTAGTGTTAAATGGAAAATTCATCGATAAATATATCTTTCACACAATTCAGTCATTACAAATTCTATTGAGAGAAAAACTTCTCCCAATTAATTTTGTCTTTCAATACAGTACACTTAAAAGAATTTTGTTCAGTGCAGGTAACCAACAATTCTGCATTGTATTCATATCAAATTTTTAAAAAAATACTATTTGGAAATGTATTCTGTATTCAATTTTTTGAGTATAAAAAAATAATGCCTACTGTGGAGAAGACAGAGAATGAGATGTGATGTATGGTTTTGAAAGAGTATTTTTGAAAATTTAAATATTACGAAAGATTATCATATGATTGTAAATGAGTCTTATTTTAGAGCGTGAGCTGTGGGGTATCAAAATAAAACATTTTACTTTTAAATAGCCAAGGAGTTTATATTCAATATCCACTTGGTAAAATTGCTTACAATTTCTATTCAAATTGTAAAGAAACTGAAATATAAATATCTGACTTAATGCAGTCAAAAATATTCATATTATGTGAGAATACTATTCCTACACTTATTTAAGTACATTTTATAAGCTGTAGCCTAAAGCAATTTTTTTTTTATAAACAAGGCACAAAAATTCAATTATAAAAATATATTTTTCATTTTAGAATATATAAACCATACATGGATTGTAAGACCATTTCTAAATTACTAAGAGCTTTTGGAAGAGCAAAAACATATAATTTTGGATAGTTCAAAATTTTAATATAATACACAAATATATATATTAAGCAAATACGTTTGAAAAGAAAAAATTAATTTATTTAAATCTTGTATTTCATTAATAAAATAAATCAAAGTTCCACCTGAAATAAACATAATTGAAAGAAAAATGTTTAATTTAAAAATGGATAGCATATAAACGTTTATCTAAGGGGTATCCCCGAAGTGACACAATCCTATTTGGTGAAAAATAAAACTTATTGCTGGAATCATACAATTCCCTAATGAATGGGTGAGTCCGAATTTTTTCTTCTTCATGTAAACTGTTTGGATCGAAATGGCTAAATAGGTACATTTAATAATTTGCATAAATTAAAATTAACTGTTATAGTTTATATATAATTTTTTAAGGTTACAATAGGTGTATTTCGGATGCACAAGTTTTAATAGGAGTACGATTAATGAAAAGTAGTACAAATATATCTGAAGGATTATGGTTGGTTACCTTAAATATTGTGAAACACAACAAAGTATATTGGAAATCAATTTCCCAATTCGTGGTAAGAAAAATGTATGAAAAAATCGCAAGACTTTATTTTTATATTTGTAATTATTATAATTTTTCCTGAAAACTCCAATTTTTTCTTCTACGTCAATCTGTTAAAACATGAATTTAAAATTATATATGAAATTCTTAACATTTGTAACAATGCCCTCTGTAATTTTTTTAATAGTACATGAATGCGTAATGTCCTTCAATCATTACAATACATTTATGTTGACTATTTAATTAATATTAAGTATAACTTCACGCACAGATTTTCTGAATTTTAAAATAAACATTTCAAAAACTGTTGTAGATATGATCATAATTTTTCATTCCTGTGTTTTAGCCTCTTAGTATTGCTTCTACTTAAAAATTTATTGTATATTTATCAAATATTTTAGCATATTTTTTGCTCTTAACATACAGTTTTAACCTAATTGTATGAACTTGATGAAATGAATTAAAATGCTTAAGATTCTATATGTTAAAATTTTAATTTAATATTTTATTTGAAGAATTGTTAGTACTTATGGTAAGTAATTAACTCCGTATGTGCATGATACATAAATATTTTTTCTGAAATTTCAAATGCAATTTCTAATATAAAATTCCTAGTTTTGTATGAAAATCTGGATATTTTTTGAATGTTAATTACAATAGATATCCAGATTTTAATTACTTGTTATTCAGTTAGCTCTTAAAAAATATAAATATTTAAAAATTTTGCATATAAATAAATATTTTTTTAAAATAAATTTAAAATTGATCTTTATATTTATTTATATGCATAAATGCCAACAGTAAATGTATCTGGATATTTTTAATCACTATTTATTCAAATATTCAAGTTTAAAAATATGAATTTGTGGAAAAACTCTCTCATTCATGTTCTCTCTGAAGTAAACTGAAATTCAAGCATTTTTTATAAAATTCAAATATAATTTGGTGTATCTTAACAATACGCAAGATGTCCTGCACACCTGGCTTTAAAATTTAAAAAAAAAAATGAATGGATCTGAATAAGTTTTTTCATTGTTATTTTTATTAAAGCATAAGAATTTTTGAACAAATAATTTAATGCAAAAGATTAAAAATTATTCATTTTTAGTAGTTGGAAAGTTTGGTTTTAAACTTTGAAGTGTTCGGTTTCTTATTAATTTTTTTTTTGACACCTTATAATGAAATAATCATGTCTTAAAAACTGAAAGCATTGGTTAAGAGAAGAAAAATGAAGCAATAAAATATAGTTCTAGATATTACATAAAGATATATATATTTTAAAAACCTAATTTTTCGTTTGATCATTTTAAGGTGAAGAAAATAATACGAGTTCACCAAGCAAACAGAATATACTTAAAAAGTAATTTTTCAAACTATATAAAATAGCAGATTACCGTCCCAACTTGTTAAAACTTCAAATTAATATAAAATCAAAAGTGAATTAAAATTTTTTATTTGTGCGTTGGAACTTTTCAAAACTTGAAAAAAAAGGGTTAAATTGCGAAAAGAACAAAAAGAATTTATTTAATTCAAATGCAATAATATCTCAAATCAAGCTAAATTACAAACACTAACTTATAGTTCGTTTACTAAGGGAACTAAAGAAATTCTTTCCAGCTTTTTTTACGATTGCTCCAGGGTAAAAACACAGGGTTCTCTGCGAGCCATAAAACTTCCTGTCAGTGTCCATTGTGTCCTAACAACCATCCCTAATTATCTTTCATGGTGTTAAACCATTAAAGGGGGGAAGAATTTCAGAAAAATATGGCCTACCTGCTTTTGAAGCACTCTCTTGAAGTCAGAAAAAAACGTGTGGTGCATTTTCAAAGCATCTCTAGACATGCGGAAAAAGACATTCAAATCGCTTAAAGGGTTAAATGCAACGAAGCACATGATTGCCAATTCTGCACATACAACACATGCGAAATTTGGGTTGCCAACTTGGCGTCAGCTTGAACATTGGCGATTGTTGCGATAATGCATAAGTACCTTATATATAATACTATATTAAACCCACAAAGGTAAAGCATGCCATAATTTGAGAGGTCAGAAGGTTAAAAAAAAAATCTGCACATAATCTACATAATTTGTAAAAAAGCTGATTTCTGCACTTTAGTGGTAACATATAAGTAATAATTCTTCAGTTATAAGGAAAGCTTTATTCTATCTTTCTATTCTATTATGTAGCAAACATTTAAACTAAATTTAGAGATGAAAAATACATGGATTAATAAAATAACTCTTAAACAAAATTTAATGAGCATGAGACTTTTCTCATGCACAAAAGTCTCCCCTATTAGAAAATTAAGCATTTCTTTCATATTTGTGTGTATCCATTGACACTTTGTTTAATAAAAAGATCCAGTAGTTTTGGAAATAATCCACTAAAATTTCTTCCTTAGAAGGTATAGGTTTAAAATTTTAATCACTGTTCACAAAAAATATATGAAGAAAATTAAAACCTTATAAAGAACATTGTGTTTAACCTCTTCTTTCTCGCTCCCGTCGTAATAAAGAGGTGAAATTTCCCCCGCTATTTCTCATGCCCATGATATTCCTGGGCGAGATTGTTCAAAAGTTAAATGCTAAAAAGATTAAAACTATCTATCTTTTATGCCCGGAATCATATATATTTCTCACTAGATGGCAATACCAGATTATTAGTAACATGTTTAGAAATAGTTATTTTATTTTAAACTAAATGTTAGCACAATCAAACATATATATCAGCGATATGTTTTTGTAACCTTAGCTCAGTTACTTTTCGTGAATACACGTAGGTTGCGTTATGTGATAAAATATATAATTTTTTAATATTGTATTCATTATGGGGTTTGTCAGGAAATGAACTGGATTGTAGTTTTAGTATGAATAAACCTGAGAGTGATTCAGAAATAATTTATTTTTTTGAAAGTTCCGTTAATGAATCTGAGAGCCCTGGTGATGGATTAGTATTACTGTGCAGGATGTTGTCCTTTTCATCTCATGCTTTGAAATTACTTTTGAGAGGAAAAATTTCTTTTGGACTTTTATATAATGCATAAGTGTAAGAAAATTCTCCTTTATGTTTAAAACACATGTTTTCTAATTTTTTCTCTTTGATGAAACACCAAAATTCAGTCATAATACCAGTAAATGTTGGATTTCTTAAAAAATTAATTTTTGTATTTCAAGCTAAAAACTTACCCACAATTTAAAAGCAATTACAGAAATTGAACATACATTTAGTTTTACATAATTTTCTTGAACAAAAAAATAGGCACATTTATGACAATTTTCTTAAAAATTATGCAACCGTTAATGGGTTAGGCACATGCAAGAAAGTTTTCATTTTTTCATTGGCTTTATAACATAGAATTTAGTTTCTGATTTGGTGAAAATGGTCAATGGGCTCATACTTTTAAGTACTAAAATTCCTAAGAGCAGTTTGTCCTTAGGATATTTATATTGAGATAATTATAGACCTTTTTGATATAGTCTACATATTAGATCCCTTTTTTAGCAAGAAAATCTTTTTTCCTATGTAATCTACCATCATACACTGCAATTGATATTTTTGATATATATGGACTTTTAACATTTCCCTTTCTGATTATAAAAACAGATTATAGTAACAATCAAGAAAATAATCACCAAAATTTTCTGATTAGGATGTTGGAAAGAGATAGACAAGTCCATCTCCAAAATACACACATGAGTGTGATCTTGAAACATATCAACTTAACTTCAGTTAAGTTCATATGCAAAGCTCTCTCATGAGTATTTTACCTTTGCACTAATTTGGCATCAGTTCACTACATGCCAAGTTGTTATTTTCCAAGTTGGACAAAAACATTACAATATGGTTATCTTATTTTGTAGTGTTTGGTTCTGTGGTTGGCATCATTATTACATATATTATTTTTTTATTGGATAATTTTTATGGAGGTAACCCTATAAAATTCAGATAATTTTAATCAGAATTTGTTTACAAACTCAACCATTTTCATACTTTGCATTGTCTAGATTAAAGCATTCGTCTTTTGTAGTTTATTCAGACATTGCTATTTCAAACATTATAGATGAGTACCAGGATCTTTTTTAAAAGAATATGAGGGCTTTGCTTTCAATTTTTATGAATGAAAGGATTGCTGAATTCACACTTTCTATCCAATTTGTTACCTAAAAGTTCTGTTTGTTTTTTATTAAATTATCCTTATAAAATTCTGTTCACATAAGATTCTGTTCATTTCGGATGTCATGAAATTTGATGACCGTATGTTTTATTGCAGATGTTAAAAAGTGCAAATTTATGTGACTACAATAATAAATCTATATCAGACATTCTTTTTTCAAAGGTAGTACACAAACTGCAAAATTCCATTTATTTTGCTTTTAATTCATGCATTTTTAAAAGCTCCTTGTTCAATGAAATTCATTAAAGGAACTCAGAATTTTTGGATGTATTGAAAATTTTGCAAATTTTTTTTCAAATATATTTGAGCCTCTATTGAAAATATATTCAAGGAATACATATTTGAAAAATTGGGGACCTAATAACTCCACACAACCAGTTTTTTCCTCCTGCAAAAATTTTTTTTTCAGGCTGACATTTTTAAATAACTATTATTATTATATTATTATTGATTTCATCCATATTTCATTTGCCCTATTTTTTCTGGCATTTCTAAATACCTTATTTTTTTTGTTCAAATCCTGGTATATGTATTTTCTAAATTTGTTTCCCACAAAAAAAGAATAAGTACATTTTTGCTTATTTTATATATATTTTTTTATAAAAATTAATGCAACTGTACTCTTTTATGAGAAATAAGCCATTCAATTAAATTATTATTCATGTCGAGTTCTAAATGCTCTAGGCAGCCATCTTAGAATGAAAATTATAGGGTGCCAAAATTTTACTTAGCACAATTTCAAAACTGCAACAAAAATACATTTGGTGCATAATGTACTGTTAACAAATTAATTCCTTTACTTTTTTAAAGAAGTTTAACTATTTTCCATTATAAGGCAATCCACTCCATGAATGATTGCTTTGTTTCAAGCCTTTTTATATACTCCACCTTCATATATTATAATTTGCTTTTTCCTTTCTAACTTAGTCTTTTTATCAACTTAATTATAACCTCCACAGTGCAAGATCAATTTTTCTCGCAATTCAACCAAATTGGTTAGCATATTCTTGCAATGTTAACTCAGTATGTACCTTTTACAATATACAAAAATGTCTGTTGGTTTTTTAAATTAAAACTTAGTTTAGTTGTACTACAGATAATGTGTCTATCAATCCAAGTAAAAGCTCTTCTCAGTTATTAACCCTTTCGGGATGAAGGATGCAAACGCCTGCATACCGCCAGGGCCAGAGGTTTCTGTTGCGAGTGTCACTCACAAGCCGAAGGGTTCTGTGTAGTTAAGCCAAATTCCATGAAAATACCAAAATTTAAATGCATTGTTCAATATTGTTCTACATATTATATGAACAGCATATGCTTTATACATTTTGTATTAATATTCTTTATTTTCTTCAGCCATTTTCTGTTTAAGTACATGTCTTTAAACATTTTATAGTCAGCACTTGTAAAAGTCGACCTTGTAAAAAAGTAAGTAAAAAAAAGATAAATTTTTTCTACCAGTTCTAATTATTCATTAAAAACTAGACTGTAAACCCAAATCAAATGGTTTATAGTAAATAAAAATCTTATCTTCTCTATAAACAAAAACCACATGTTCATTTCTTCAGCAAACGTAAAGAACTCAATTTGAAAACATTCCCTTCATGTCTAAAACAAAAACTACGTGTATGTGAGTAAAATTTTTCTCATTTCGAGTAGAAGGTCCGATCACCATATATCCTCAAATCTTTTGGACATAGCATGCCATCTATTGCCAAAAAACTGAGCTTAAAAAATGTCCCACGTGCTTGGCAAGCATGCATGTCGTTTGGCCTGTGAAGGGAGAAACTAGCTGGTGTGTCACTAGTCTCCTGACAGTGTTTTATGCCAACATGCATATGCGACGTTTGTCCCAAAGGGGTTAAATTTTTTCATTGCTTTTTTGATGCTAGCATTTAAATTGAATGTTTTAATTTATGAATTTGTATAAAATTTCAATGTTTCATAGAAAAGATAGCATAAGAAAGTGTCAAAAATATTTCACGACTCTTCTAAATAAAAAGAATGTTTGATAAAGGATTAATTACATAATTGCACAAAAACCAAATTTTAACAATAGGAAAAATAAAATATGAACAGCTGCTTCTGCATAAAACACAAATATTTTTTAAAAATTCAGAAACAAGTAATGATGGGTAAAAAACCCTTTAAGTGGCCCTCATATTGTTTGTAAAGTTTTCAATTAATAAAAATTACCATATTCAAAATGTAATTTTTTATATTATCTACAATTTGTTCTTATTGAAACAACAATTAATTTTTAAAACATAATATAACTATTTTTCTGAAAAATTAATTAAAAAAACTAGTAAAAAATTATGTCTCTAAAGTCTTCATACACTTAGAAAAATCTCAACATAGTTTTAAATAAAAATTTCTTTCTAAATTTAGTACTTAGTAGAATATCTTTTAGCATACACAACAACTTTTAAATGTCTTGGTGTAGATTTCATTAGTTTTTAAAATTTTCTGCATCAATGTTTCTCCATTCTTATGTGATTGTTGTTCTCACTTTACATTTTGTTTTAATATGTCAGCTGTTTTCTTACTTTAACTTCAAATTATCCCTAAATATGTTCTACTGGGCTTAAATCAGGTGATATTGGAGGTGTTTCCAGAATTTGGGGACAATTATAGAAACACCAGAGGAATATGCCGAGAGCAGTGGGCTTGGGGTTATTATCTTGTTGAAGAATGAGATCATCTATGATACCCAAATTTTTGATGGATAATTTTAAACTGTTCTGTAAAATATTCAAGTAAATCTTATGATTCTGAATATCATAAAATAATACAAAATTACCTTTTCCTGAAGTTCATTACACACCCTGCACAAGAATACCTTCGCAGCCATGCCTCACTGTTCCAATTTATTTTTGGCATTAAGATTCAAAAAATTCAACAATGGCAGCAAATTAGTTTGGAGAAGAAAAAAGTTTAGTTTGGAGGTTTGGTTTGGATAGAAGTTTGGAGAAGAAAAAAGAGAAATCATCTAGAATTTAATTGGTACAGAGAAGCCTGGACATGGAGGTGTACGGAAGAGTAAATGGGTTTCAGAATAAGGTAATTTGGTACAATTTTATAATATTCAGAATCATAAAATTTATCTAAATATATTTTACAGAACAATTTTTAATTATCCATCCCAAATTTGGGTATCATCGATAGCCTCATTCTACAACAAGATACTGACCCCAAACCCACTGCTCTGGACATACACAACTAATGATTCTATAATTGTCCCCAAATTCTGAAAACACCTAAATCAACTGATTTAAGCCCAGTAAACCTATTCAGTGATAATTTGAAACTAAAGTAGGAAAACATATGAAATATCAGAGCAAAATGTAAAGTTAGAACAATAATCACAACAGAATGGAGAAACATCAATGCAGAAAATTTTAAAAACTAATGAAATCTACACCAAGACTTATACTCTGTTTTTAAAATGAATTACATTATTTCAATAAGAACAAGCTGTAGATATTTTTTTAAAAAATTTCTATCTCGATGCATTCATTTTTATTAGTAGAAAACATTAATTTTTATAGAAAATTATAAGTGTATGAACACTTTTGAGAGCCACTGTACTGAAAACTTATCTTGATAATATTTGAATTTATTTAAGCTCGTTTCTATAAAAGGTTATTTTGGAAAAATCTGTAAAAGATCCATTGTAATTTCATAATCTGAGACGAGAATTAATTATTCGAAAAGAAAATGAGTACATTACAAGAATTAATACTTACATGCAAACAACTGCAGTTTATTTCAATTTTAGTATGTGTGCTTTCCTCTCACTTCACTTTGTCATTCATTCACATACGCTAATTCTTTTCAGTGGGTTGGATGTCGGGCAATAGTTACCCCTTGTTAACCTCAAAGTGTAATGGCAATATTTTTTCAACTTTTTAAAAATAATAGATAAATATGCAACTAAAGAGTCTGTTATCTTTTTGTTATTTGCGTAGGAGTCTTGTTAACACATTCTTTGTCTCATCTAAGATGGTCCATATCCTCTTAAAAGCCCGTATTAGCTGATTTTTCATTTAGATCCCAAAGCCCTTTCGGGCTTTCATCTCCTGTCTTGTGGTCAATGATAGCATGATTGATTTTAACTTCCTCATGTTTAATTTATAGTTTTAAGAAATTATTAGAAAAAATTAATTGTTTAGTAAAAAGAAAAATAAATTAAATTAAAAGAAATATATTATAAAAGATTTTAAAAAATGTATTATATTGAATTCAAAAGTTTTTCTAAAAGCTATGAAAAAATTTAGATTTACTGATGATCAGAACGTTGAAATGAAATACTTGCAAATCCCTCGGCTAATGGGAGCCTCGGGAGGTTGAACTGCCTGACCAATGGAGTAGCAGCTTTTCGTGTCATGTTGTGAGAGTACAGAGTTGAACTTATTGTGCTCGTTTCCCGCGTGGCAAGAGGGAGTGTTCTGATTGGATGTTGCGTTAATATGATGGCTTCTGTCAGGAGTGGATCGAGACAGTGCTATATGCACCCAGATAGTTTTTTAATACAATGCTAACGCCATCTGTTATGTAATATGGAAACTAAAATAATTAAATAGTTCTATACTATTTTTGTATTGCTGTATTAGTCGAATGATTTTTGCTGAAGTTCTTATTGCATTTTATTTACATTTTGGATAATTTTTACTTTTCATTTCTTGTTATTTTTGCCTTATTTTATTAATTGTTTTATTATATTTCTTGATATTTTAATTAGTTAAATTGTTTTTTAATTTTCTGTAATCAACTTTTTTATACTAATTGTTTTCTTAAATGGAGATTGAAATGAATGTACATAACAGAGACTTAATCTGCTCATTTTGCATAAAATAAAAACTTATAATGCCCGCAATTTTTATTGTTATTTTCGAATGTATTTCTACATTAAAATACTAATTTAATTAAACATGACTGAAAATAATTTTTTTTAAAGTCGATGTATAATTTTGCAAAATATTGATAGCATTTGTTACAAGATTATTTAGCTTAATCATTTAACTATTGGCACAAATATGCAATTAAAATATGATATCCTGGTGATTAAATTTGATTTCAATATATTCTAATGAGTGTGTTGAAAAAAATAGCTTAAATGTTGTATTAATATAATATTAATACAATACAATATAATGTAATATAATATATGCATATATAATATAATATTATACATTATATTATATTGAGAAAGTTATGCTTAGAAGGTACTTTTAAAAAACTACTTGATAAGTTGACATATTACTTAATTCTTTTGAAAAAAGAATAGAATTTAAATCTAGTTAAATTAATTTACATGTTTTTAAAAATTTAGGTTATTTTTCTAATATTTTATGCTTAAATTTTTCTTCACGCAAAGCAAAAGTGTAGATATTTTAATGAAAGTTACAAAATCGAATATATTTGGCTTTTTCAGTCATATTTATTTTATAATACAATAAATTATTTTTCATTAACTAAATTTATTGCATATTTTGAAAAATAATCATGAGATACATTCACAAAAATAAATAATATTTTGGACAACAGATGGCGCTTGCATTGCATTAAACAAAACTATCTGAGTGCATATGGCGCTGTCTCGATCCACTCCTCTTCTGTCCCGGGGGGGGGGGAATACCGTCGCAGTATCCAGGTTAGTGAACTTCCAACGACCCTGTACGGTCAGTAGAGCACTCCGATTTGTCGTTGCTATCTAAGAGTGTAAAAGTGAAGATTTCTTACGGAATTTTTGAATTTTGACTAGATAAAATTAAAAAATGATGGAAAAAATTTAGGAAGAATGATATTTACTAATTTAGTAAGATGTTTCTGCAGGGCCGGCTCTAGCAAATTTGCCGCCCCTCTCCCCGAAGTAAAAAAAAATATTATTTAAAAAGATAAAATTGTTCATAAATGCACACCTATAAAACTTGAATATTCCTTACGAAGAAAAAGGAAGCAGTACATATATAAATATTTATTGAAAACTAAAACATAAAAAGTACCAGTGTCTTTTTCTGACTTTTAATTCTGAAAACTTTCGATAACCTAAGCCATCTAATCTATCTTGAAAAGTTGTGAACTGTAATAAATATTTTATTAATTTTAATTTTGAAAAACTCTTCTCTACACTTGCCAAACTTACTGGCAAAGAAAGTAAAATTCTTAATGTAATAGCAAGATTTGGAGCAAATTCTAAAACTGAAATAAATTTTAAAACTTCAACTAGGCTTTCTTTTTTGCCTTTAAATTTGAAACTGACATTATCTTATCTACTGGTTCAAGCGCATTTATATCCACTGGTTCTCTATCGGTCAACATCATTTCTAAATTTTTACAGTTTTTAATTAATTAAAGTTTTAAGGGTATCCCTTAAATCATATATATTGTACAAAAATTGAAAACAATTACTGTGAGTACTCATTAAATTAAATCTGAATTCCAAGGCATTAACTGTTTGGTCCATGGTAAAAAAATAAAACTCTATCTCTTGAATTTTAATTTAGAATATATATTCCATCGGATCATCTTGTGCTTCATAATCAAAATTCACCTTTTTTCTGTCGAACTCTATGACATCGCTGCATCACCTCAAAGTTAGCAGGTATATCAAACTCAACTGTCAGTTCTTTTGCATCACAGTGCATTTTTATCAAAAGCCACATCTGATCGAAGATCCTTAAAAAAAATTTTACAATTTCTTGAAAGTTCCATAGTAGATGGTAGATCGTAATCTTTTAGCTTGCTAATTGGATTTTTATGCAATTAAAGATTTTATACCAAATAATGATGGACAAATAAACTTGAATTGTTAAACAGAAATTTAATATTCCAGAGGCCTCATCTCTTATAGAGTTGTCCATTTCAGCATTATTATAAGAACTAAATAAAGCATCATAAATACCTCCCAATTGATAACTTAAGGGTTTAATAACCTCTATTTGGCTTTCCCAGCTATTTACACTAAGTGGCTTTAAAGTTATACCCTGTATACATTTTAATAATATAACCCAACGAAAATATGAAAATAATAACTATTTGAACTATATTAAATAAAGTACGGGCTCTCTTTTATAAGGATTTTTTTGCCATTGCATTAACGACCAAATTTAAAGAGTGGCTACTACATAACACATAGATTGTTCATGGATTTAATGTCCTAATTTTAAATTGAGCCCCTGATTTCTCGCCTTTCATATTGGCTCCTTTATTGGAAGCCTGCCCTCGCATATTTAGCAAGTTTAGTCCTAAATTTTTAAGTTTCTCAACTATTAAATTTGAAAGTTCTCTTTCAGTCAATCTTTCAACTAAATGGAAACCTAAAAAACTCACATTAGTTTTAACGATAACTTCGTTAGGATTAGATTTCTCAATATATGTATACCTTACCATAAATGTAATTTGTTCGATCTTGCTGGCATCACACACGGGTGCAATATAAAATTATCGAACAATATTTTGTTTGTTTAATTTTATGAATAATGTGTAATTTAATATCCATATATAAAATAGAAATTCTCATTCTGAATATTTTTTCCTAGATAGTGTACTTTAACTTCTTCCTTTTTTAGGACCCTTCGGACTAGGGTTTCTGATTTCCAGGGTTTTTCCATTCCCGGGAATGTAATTGTCGTTCCCGGGATTCCCGGGAATACATCAAAATTTTTAAAAAAAGTTTTAAAAAAGTTATTTTTAAATAAAATCAATAATCATTTTTAAATAAGGATACATATAAATTACAAAATTAATTCTTATTTATATAACGAGCTAAAAAGTACAGAAGATATATAATAAATTGATTATTCATTTTTGAAATAAGATTTCAGAAAGCATAAGCAATTTATACTTTTATCACTCAGGCATGGAAAAAATGTTCCAGTTAAAGATTTTGTAACTTACAAATCTCATAGAAAAGAAAATAACATTTGAAAAATAATTACTAAAATTAATGTTCCTTTACTGACTCACTGCTTTTGAAAATTAACCAGTCAAAGTTGAATCGGTTATTGTTGCTACTAAGAGATAAATATTAATAAATACTTGAAAACTCATTTGCTGCTGAAGTGCCGATTATGTACGTTAAACATATTAATTATTGTATTTAAGATATTTTATTTGTTTTACCGATTTCTTGTTTATGGAATTGCTGTATTATTGTTACATATAAATATAAATAAATCTTAATATAAGAATCTCACACGAAAGTTAAGTTTAGAAAAATAATAAGTAAGAAAAATTGCGCAATTTCTTATAAAAATATTCTCCCCCAAACAGTTTGTAGGTTCATTCCCTTCTTCAAATTGCTGATTCAATTAAATAGCTCATAATAAAAACAAATATTCGAAATTTTTTTTAAAAAAAAGATTAAATAAATAACAGTTTTAAGTATTAGTACTTACATTATCCACGTAAATCTAGATCTTAGAACTTCGATCACATAGTTGTGGTTGGCAACGAAATGCGATTGCTTTAAAAACCCAATTATTTCTTGTTCCCGAAGCTCGATACACCCACGGCTAGCTGTGGAAAAATTCTCACCCCCTAAGTTCTCATATTACACACTTACCGCACAGTTGGGGTAGCGAATATTCTTTCGTCCGGAATTTCAGGGTGAATGATTGCAAATTGCCACAGTAGGGTCACTTAACGATGTCCGAAATAGAAATCTAAGGTTAAGTCAAAAATAGCTACCTCATAGATAATTCAAGCACCGTGTGATTCCCGGGAAATCCCGGGAACGAAGTCTAATTCCCGGGAATGGAAAAAGTACAAAAATCTTATGATTTCCCGGGAAAGAAACCCAACTTCGGACATGCTCCTGAATTATTTGATCAAATTATTTGTAAAAAAATTATCATTATTCGAATCGTAAAGTTTATTACTCTTACCCCGAAGAGCTAAACAATTTCGGGAAATCATTTTTAATGTTGCTACAGTGCCCGCGCCAATAATTAATCTCCGCAGTAATAAATCTTGGCAAGCCACTGTGTCAATTGTTTTAGATCATTGTAATCGCTGACTAAATTCAATCCAAGACTTTTGGTTATGACTATGGGCTTTTGATGTTCCATGTTCATTTAGAGTTTCAACAAGGTATTTCTGATTTTTAAAACCTTCTGTGGAAAGGGAAATAATGACACAGCCAAAAAGTTTCCAGAAAAAATTAGTATACACAGTTTTTTGTAAAAGAATAGACTAACAATTTACGTATAACTTTTTCACCGTTTCTTAAAATTCTAGTATAATATTGTAAGTTATATATATATATATATACTAGCTTTTACACGTGACCTCGTTCGCGTTGATATCATAATCATTAGCATTAGAAAGTAAGTAAAATAATAAAATAATTTTTTATTGCTTCACTGGGACCATTAAATTTAAAAATTCTAAAATTGAACTGAATTAAAAAATTCAATAACTGCTATTAATATTTTTAAAAGTTGAAAGAGTCTACGTTTAGTAAATATTTCCTCTTTAAAAGAGCTCAAAACAGAATATTATTCTAGGATGCTAATGTATACTATATTATATGTTCTTCCGTCAGGTGCAAATATGCGAAGGGTTCGGGCATTGGACACATGCGAACAGGCAACATATAGTTGGCCACGGGAAAAGGATGGCTTTTCCAAATGAAATGTTTACCTGTAATTTTTACCTACAATGTTCGCCCTCGCGTTTGTCCATAGTAACAGTAAAACTGAGTTCGAATGGAAATTAACTGGTTTGAATTGAAATGGTTGGTCAGGGAGGATACTTGGAATTCGAGGTTTGATAACAGTTCTTCTCTCCCTTTCCTGACACCTGTTAATATAGTGGCGCCAAGTACATTCTGCATCAATGTTGTCGTAATCATATTCGTTTTCATAATGAATTTTTCTACTTTAGTCCTTAAGAGCTTGATGATTTAATACAGGCTCTGATTTCATCCACCGGTGTACCCCTCTGGATTACAGGGAGAGTTTGTCGGAAATCACCAGCCAATAAAACTGCCCATTCCTTCCATAATATCTGTATTCTCTCGTAAATCCTGAAGAGTTCGATTTAACACTTCTACAGCATTGTACTTTCATCCCACACTAAATGCTTACATTGTCTAAGCATCCTGCCTCGAAAGCTATTGTTGCTGAAACGTCAGACGGGTGAATCTTCATGTGCAACATTAAACGGTAATTTTAAAACGGAATGTGCAGTACGACCGCCGGTCAGTAGTGTTAGGCTATACCGGAAGAATCACAGCAACTGCTATCTTCTGATGGACTTTAATAATACATTTAGCAAAAACGTTTTTCCGGTTCGACTTTGTTCAGGAGTTAATTGAGGGATCAATTCTGTTACTTGATCTGGCAATGCTAGAAAATAGTAGTCTAATTCTCGAGCAATTTCATTATCGAAGTTATTTCCGTCGATTTGTCACGGACTAATCATTCCAAATCATATAGCTTCTCTCTCTCTCTCTTACCAACCATTATTTTCAATTATTACTATCGTTTCATTGTAGATGTGTTCATTGAAAGTCATATCTGCATGCACTTGATGCGGGAGGGGTGAGCCATATAATAAATATTGTCGTATAATAAATGTAACGTAATAAACGTTCTACATTTAACAAACAAAAAAACATTTAAAAAATTGCTTTCAGTAAAGATGCTAAATTACTCTGTTTCAGTGGTTAAAGTGTAGCACGGGGGGGGGGGGGAGGCTTGGTGATCTAAATTTCTTTTTAGACCAGAATCGATCGCCAAGCTACTTCACTTAGCAATAGGTGTCCGGAAGTGAGAATGAATGCGTTATCTTACCATGATATCTATATAAAATCGCCAAATCCAAATCCCCCCCTTCCCTACACAACACTAGAGTCCTGAAAAATGCAAAAAAATGAAGAAAAAATAGGATTAAAACTAACCGAAAAACTTGTTGTTGTTGTCTTGTATGACAAAGTGCAAAGGTCATAATTGAGGGTTGCCAGAACCCCGAGAGGTTGGGCTTCTGATCAATTTAGTCGCCTTTTACGACACGCATGAACTTACGTTGGGACTATTCTACTCCGCGGTCACCACAGTTTTTTTTACAAATTTACCTTGAATAGAAGAGGAAAAGCACTTTGGCTAAAGGAGTTATTGCAGTTGTGCTGGTAGCCAAAGACGAAGGAGAAAATTGATCATGAGTTAATTTTGGCGTCCTTGGCGAGGATTGTCCACATAATCTGTTAGGCTTAATGTATGACGCCTCTAATTAAGCTTAACGTAGTTGTTTTAAAAAATATTTTGAAGCTAGAAGTATTTCACACTTTTCAAGTTCTATAAAAGTCTGCAGCATAAGACATACGCAGATTGTCAATTTAATTATTAAAATTATCCATAAAGATCCCCAATAACCGGAAGTTTCATAGCAAGCTATTTCGATATAAACTTGATTAACTTGACTCCGTTTAACCGTATCAAACATGAATGTTCCTGCTTATTTGAAATAAGATAAAAATCCAATTTAATTATCAAATGATCCAAGTGAAAGCATGACGATGAATGGAACAACGCTTGATGAAGTTTTTTTTTAACCTACAACTCTTTTAAATCACATATTTCTACTAAACTTGTAGAAGAACCGAAAAACTTAAACTTTTTGTTACTTGAATTGCTTTTTATTTATGAAGCTCTCATTTATAATTTTTAAAAGTGCATCCGAAACAGCTGATGTCATACTTAATTGAGCAGTGAGCTAACTATCATAAAAAAATTTATGACACGCGTCAGCGTATTATCATGTGCGTGTTACACTATGTCTCGTGGAAAGCATCGGTCGCCAGTAACCAAAATAACGACTTCATTATTTCAGCTTGGCATTCAATTTGACGTTTACCTGTATATTTTCCGTTCCCGTAAGAATACGAGAATAAAATATACCCTATGTTACTCGCTGATAATGTAGCTTTCCATTGGTGAAAGAATTTTTGAAATCGGTTTTGTGGTTTAGGCGTGAAAGCGTAACAAACAAACAAACTTACATTCACATTTATAATATTATTACAATATATATCTTCGACCGGTGTCGTCATAAGAAAAATCATACTCTGTCAATATAGCTAAGGGAGTCCTTTTACTAAACATCTATCGGCATCTGATATAATAACTGGTCAGGTTCTTAGACCTGATCTAAATACCACCGTTAAACTGTCGTGATCTTTGGATTTTTCTGGAGGAGTTCCTACAAGAGCAGTGCCACTATTGGTTCTGTTGACTTCATCTGCAACATACGCATCATGAAAATCTAAATCAGATTTTAATTTTGACTGCCTTCCTTTTTTTTCTGGTGACTTGTAAGGAGTTCAGTAAACTTCCAGCCTTTTTTTTAATATAGGCTAATTTTTCGAGTTTCTATCTTTTTCATATGGCACTAGATAGTTTTTACGCTCTCCCTTGGGCATTATAAAATTTCAAAAAAAAAAATCAAAATTTTACAATTAACAAGACAAATGAGCCACAGTTTTTTTTAAACTGGGAGCCCAAGTTCTCTTACAAATAAAATTTTGCTTCAACGATATTATTTCAATTTAATCCAAAAATAAAATTTTACAATCCATATACTCTTAACTATAACTATTGATACATATATACAAATTAATTTCATTGACATTAAAATGACCTATTTTTTCTATTAACTCAATAATTCTTTTGTTTAAAATCATTATTGAATTTATATGATTTATTTACTACACACTTAATTTATATATATATATATTAATATATATATAATATTAATATATATAATATTAATTTATATAATATTAATTTATATATAACAGTCTAAAATCACTAGGTTTCTTGAAAGTATAGATAATATTTCAGAAAATATATTCGTACTAATTTTTCCATAACAAAAAAAAATATTTTTAAAATTCGGTCAAAATGCCGCCCCGGACATGGGTCCGGTTTGTCCGGCCCTAGAGCCGCCTCTGGTTTCTGGGTCTGTGTGTATATGGTGTTGGGCGTGTATTTCTTGATCTTTTGGATCGAGTTACCTGAAGTGTCAATGTAATTGAAGAATTTTTTCGACAGTTTTTGGATGAACGTTCGAATAGTTTTAAATTTAATTGCTCTTCTGAGGTCAGAATTTCTCATGTACCAATCGGCACATAGAATCTGCCTCAGAGTTTTCTTCTGGATGCGTTCGAGTAAATTTATGTGTGTTTTAACTGCGAATCCCTAAACTGGGCAAGCATAAGTTATAATAGGTCTTAGAAGTAGAGAATAAGTAAGTAGTTTGTTAGATCTGCTTAATTTAGATCTTCTGTGAATTAATGGGGTCAACGAGTTAACTGTTTTAATAAAGTTCCCTCGTATGCGTGTAATGTGTTGTTTGAATTGAGCTTTTTATCTAAAGTAACACCAAGATACTTGGTGTGCTGAGACCACAAGGGACGTGTTCATTTTGTAAGAAAATTTTTACGTGTGTGGTACGAATTATCTTATTGAAGAAGACGTACTCCATTTTTTGCAACATTGAGTGCAATTTTCCAACGGGAGAACCAGTCCTCCAGCGCTAAGAGATGTCTTTTGAGTTCTCTGGCAATGAGAATGGGTTCAGAGTGGGTCGCCAAAATTGCGGTGTCGTCTGCGTACATACACAAAATTGTGTTGTCGTGTATCAGAATGTCGTTCACAGAGATATTAAATAATAGTGGCGAAATTAATGTCCCATGAACTACCCTGCTTCTGTGGGCCTGGGGTCGAATAAGTAGTGTTAATTCTGACACAGAAATTCCTGTCAGTTAGGTAAGAAAAGATTAATTTTATCAGAGGAAGGGGGGGGGATCATATTTGATTAGTTTATAAATGTAACCTTCGTGCCAAACTTGGTCGAAGGCTTTTTAAAAATGTCTAGGAAAGCCGCCTTAGTCGATTTTTTTGTTCTCAAATCCGGACATTATCATCTCCACCACTCGTAAGAGTTGGTGGGAGGTCGATAATCCGGGTCGGAAACCGTGCTGCTCAGGGAAGAGCAAATTCCTCACGTTGGGGCGTGATCGTAGAGACTGTTGAGGATTATTTTCTCAGTTACATTGCTGAGAATTGAGAGAAGTGAGATTGGCTGGTAGCTGAGCGTTTGAGTCGGATCTTTTCCCGAAAATCTCCGCTTAAGATCTAAATGTTCTGATCATTTCAGTTCAGTACAGTGGTAACACTTATGTATAAGACTTGGTCAGAATGTTCTAATACGTTTCGAGTTAATGATGTAGTTCTCAGTTGCGGGGCATCTATAATTTTCTGCCTTGAAGTCAAGGTCTTTGAAAAACATTCAATCCGTTTGTTTGAAGAAATGGGTAGGAGGAGCTTGTGTAAGTGAGTTTGCATGTAGATTAGCAGGATTGGAAACGCTGGGTTTTAGCTCACTTTGAGGATATTTATATAATATTATTAAGATAATTACATAGCATATCATTTACTGAAATGCTGCTATTTAGGTGGAAGTATTAGCAAAAATAGGAAACTATTTTGTTAGAATAAAAGTGGTCGGCAAGAATCCGTAAGTAAAATATTTATTCTAATTAGATTCTTAACAAGGTCATAAATTTCAAATAAGGTTTTTGAAATACTCATATTGTTCTGATAATTGTAAGTTTGAGTATTTTTTTAAGCAGTGTAGTCTCCCAATGGATCTAAAAATGGAGAAATATGCAAGTACTTCATTCTCTAAAGCAGTGATTCCCAAAGTGGTCTATATAGACCCCCAGGGGTCTATGACGATCTGTAAGGAGTCCACGATAGTAAAAAAATAATTTGGGCGTCCATGAGGTGTAAATGGGGGTCTATGATTGTGACTCTCATTAAACCAGATCGTGACTATTAAAAGGAAATTTAATCAAGTGGAAACTAGACTAACCTATTTAACAGATTTATTTACTAAATTTAATGAAGTTTATTTGCAGCTACAAGGCGACAGCATTAAATGTGTTATTAAGACCACATTTTACACAGCCTTTCTTGCCAGAATTAAGCTGAAGGAGCATAATTCTGGACGTCACCAACATTTAAATGCCCTTTTTTAGATTTTGAAACTAGGTTTGAGAATGTTTTGACTATCGTAGTATCACAGAAACAATGAATTCAAATGGTCACTTTGAAAAAATATCAGAGAATTAAGCACTAGGAATATGCACTAACGAATATCTTAAAGTAAAGTTTAGAAACGTTGTCAACAATTTTAGCTTTAAAAAGATATAACTGTTATTCATTCCCTATTATGGAATATCTTGAGAAAGCTTTTGATTGTTTTTTCGATTGAGAAGGTGCGCTTGCCAATCACCAAAACAAAAAAGAAAGAAGAAAATACTGGACACCATTAACCGAGGAGATATTTAGGGTTAAACCCTGATAAGATTGATGTCAAATGTTGAAAGTTTATTATTGCATCCCCAGATTCCTCCCTCCCTCAAAAAGCACTTGTTTGTTGCACAGTTACTTTATGTAACAGTTATTTTATGCATTAGTTAAATTTTAATTTAATTAACTAACTAATTAAATTAACTAACATGTGTTTTCTTAAATTTTGAACTCTTCTATACTTTACTATACTTCACTACAGTTAAAAATTTTAATCTTTTAAAGTAAATAGTTCTGTACCTGCAATCAAAAACACATTTATGTTAATAAATTTGCACAAATTCCATATTAGAAAAGTAGGGGGTCTACCCCAAACTGAAAAACCTGCCAAGGGGTCTATGAGGCTAAAAAGTTTGGGAACCTATGCTCTAAAAACATAATGAGTTCCGACAAATTAAAAAAGGGAAGTAACTTAATAAATATAACAATAATAAACTTGACGGAACTTATAGCCTTTTTATTCTCTGAGTGTTCTCTTTGTGAACATCTTATCAAACATTCGTTACTCCAAGACATTTATTGAATTCAAGAAAGGGAGTAAGAATTTGGTCCTGTGGAATTAGGGAATCTTTTTCCGATGAAAAAGCTGCATTTGTCTCATGTGTATAAAAACATTTATTATAATATCCGAATTTTAGTGTAAGGAGATCGCCGTATTCAGATTCCAGTTCCCTAAGGTATTCTTAAAACTGACGATGCGTCAATGGATTGTTTTTAATTGGATTAATTACCTAGACAACAACTTTCATCACATGAGACATATTTAACACTTGTACAGATAAATTCTCGAGGTTAAAAAAAATGACAAATGAGCTTTTCAGAATTATTTGAAATGTTTCCTAAATCTTTTATGGGATCAAAAATTAATGTAACAGCACCAACATTTTTTCCAACCATTGAATGGGCTCCATCTGTCAATGCCTAAAATATTTTTCAAATATATCTGACGACTTTGCGTGCAATTTATGACAGCATCCTTAATACCTCTCCCGATGGTTGTTCCTTTCAAACTCACAAATTCGAGTAGTTCTTCAGTAACATTCCTTTGATTATCGACACCTTTAATAAAAGTAGCAAGCTGAGTAGTATCATTTATATCTGATATTTCATCCAAAGCCAGTGAGAAATACATATACGTAGCTTGTAATTGTGTTTAGCGATGCGCAAATCTCACTCGAAATGTTTTATTTTCTTCTTTCTACATTTTGACGTGTGTGACAGACTAATTTGAGTAAAGAGATTCAGTTTTTCTGGACAGATTTCTTCAACTGCGGCAATTAGAAAGTCTTTAATATAGTTACGGTATGCAAAAGGCTTCATATTTTTAGCAATAACGTCGGATACTCGAAAGCTAGCACCGACAATATAGTTTGATTGGGAAATTTCCTTAAGAAATATGTATTGTTGAAGTGTCAAATTGTTTTTTAAAGATTGTAACTTAGCTTTCCGTTCGCCAACAGTAAGTTTATCAATTTCTCCATGTTTTTGTTCATAGTGTGTTTTTAGGTAGTATGATTTTACAGTTGAAATTTAATGACGACAAATAAAATATACAGCATTGTCTTTTATATGAATAAAAAAAGTACAAATTTTCCCATTTTTTCCGAAACTGTCTATTTTCATTTTTAAGTTTCTTTTCTCCTTTTCAATTTTTCTCTGCAGCCATTACGAATAAATATATCATGGAAATAAATAAGATAATTATTAATGTGATAAAGAAAACACAGTAAGTTTATCTTTTACCTGGATCACACTCACAAACTACAATCACAACAAAGTAGAAAGACGACCAGATTATACTTGGGGGAGGAAGAATATCCCCTACAAGGTTCTTAACTACAATGGATTTGTGCTGCCATCTGATGAATAACAACTATCTGTCTAACATCTTCGCAGTTTATACTTGTGTCACAGAATGCCTGCATAAAATTGATTTAAATTTAGATTTTCAAAATTTTTATTTCAAATGCAAAAAGGCAATTAATCATAGAAGAGAAAAGTAAGCAAAGAAGCAGAGAACAGCAGTGTAATTATTACACTGATGGACAAAAAAAAAACCATTTTCTTTTTGCCCGATGGCCAAATGTTTATATTTTCTTATTGCTTGGAAATCAAATAACGGGAAAAAATTATTTCGGAAATAATTGCACGGGCAGGGGAGGGGTCAAAACACGATTTTTTTCGATTCAACCGTCTATAGTCCTAGTCTCTAAAATAATATAGACCGTTATAAACTTCAATTGGGCCGCAAAAAGTTTTCAAATGAGCCGCGGGTTGTTCATACCTGTCCTAGAAGTTGATTAAAAGTGCATGAGAATCTGTCACAACAAAATGAATAGTTTTTCCGTCAAACAGTATAAGCTTGAAAGTTCATGAATAATATATTGGAGAACCGTGTTATGTCAAAATCCTGTAAATAAAGACCGTGTAAAAAAAGTGTTGGGTGTAATTATACCATTATTTATTTATAATAAATATTACTTCTTTGAGAGTGAATAGTGATTTTTCATGACTAATTGAATAGTTGATTATTAAATTATTTTTCCGACTATTTCTTTATTTAAAAAAATAATCCGTGTTTTTTTGTCTTTTTATTAGAAAATCTGTTAATAAAATGTATTTAAAAATAAGAATAAGGTATTCATGGAATTTAAGATATTTAAAGAGCCCAAACAAAACCCTTAACCACTGTGGCGGGTCACTTTTGTGTGCTGTAAAATTTTGTTAAGTTATACTGTGAGATAAAAAATAAAATCCGGATCCGAATCATTCAGCCTTTCCATAGAAATAAACTAATGGTGGGTGTTCGTGGTGTATTTGATTTATCCTATCATGAACAGATGGATATAAAAACATTCGATTGTGATCGTAATCCCTTGCATACTCATCTGTATATAAATTAACTTTGAATGACGATGAAAACCTAATTTTGCTCTGTTATAATCGAGATTTAATTTCAAAACATTCGGAAGATTCAATTAATTCATTTTGAAGTAAAATTACAGCTGATTATCTCATAATAGCCACACAAAAAAAGTTTTAAAAATTTTGTAACAGTTTTCTACTTATTTGCGTGAATTCGGAATTTAACCATTATAAAAAAAATATAAAAAGCAAAAAAAGATCGAGGCCTTTGAATGTAGATTACGAAATGAGAGTGAAATTATTATTTTTACGACCAAATATAAACGAAATTATCAAAAATCATCCAGCTCAAATTATTTTTAGGCCATCGTATAGTGGTCAGTGAAGCTGATGCGTGGCAGACTTTCGAATAGAAGGCATGGATGTTTGTGTTGTAATCCTTTCTCTCTTCTGTCTGTGTTGTTTACCCCCGTGTTATACGTTCGGTGGTGCACGGGGTTTATAAATGTTAAAAAAAAAAATGTATTTTTATAACTAATTTGTAATTAATTGCTCAATAAACATTTTGTTGTGTTTGCCGTACATATAATTTTATTTATCATTGAAAATTACTTTCATGAACTATTTTATACGTAGTGTATATTATTTATTAGAAAAATTCTTTTTAACTTATTTTATTGTTAGTGTACCGCCAAATTTTGAAATTGTTGAAAGAGTTCCGTAGCAACAAGAAAAAAGGTTGTGAGAATCATTTTCTAGAACATAGATTCTCAACGTGGGCGATAACGCCCCTTGTGGGCGTTTGAGGCTTTCAGGGGGGCGTTGAGATGGCACAGAGGGACTTGGGCAGATAAACCAAATAAGACTAAAAAAATAAGCTGATTATGTACTAACGAAAGTAAACTTTAATACTGTTTACCTTATGTTTATTGTATGTATTTAAATCATTCCTATATCACATGTACGAAAATTCACATATTTCGGTAGTATGGGAAGTGGATGAAAAACTTAAAAGATTACATTACATTCAGACGTACATTAAATTGAATGATATAGTGCATTTTAATTTTTGTAGTGCACGTGTTGTCTTTGTCTGTGAGCAGTAGGAAACATGTTTCGTCCACTACATTTCATTACGTATATTATCCTAGAAACATAATTAAATATGTTAACCAGGAATTAACATGATTCCTTAAAGGCCGAAACTGTCAATTTATATTTATTTTTAAAGCAATAGTTTATTATGAATTACTTCGTATAATCAAAACCCTGCCTGTCTTTATAACAGATAATCTAAAAATCTTTTATTCCACTCTTTTAAATGAAGAAGAAATTCAGTAGCGTTTCAATTCCAACAATATCACACCTATGACTAAAATATACAATATTACACATTTAAATATATTTGTGGCAATAGATATTTCAGAATCGCAAGTAAAAAAACTGGGACTTTAGAAAAAAAATGAAATTAAAAAAATATATTCTTTTAGGAATAGGATATTTTTTAAAAATTAACGCTTGTTTTCACCATGTATTATGTACAATGTTATTTTTCTAGAATGGGAGGGGGCGGTATAGAAATATTCACTAGGAAAGGGGGCGATGTCGAAATATTCCCCATAAAAGGAGGCGATATCGAAATATTTATTAGAAAAGGGGGCGCCAGTTAAAAAAAGGTTGGGAACCTATGTTCTAGAATATAAGATGCTCTCTAAACTGTTTCTTTGAACTTGCTATTGATTTCACCGATAAATCGGGTCAGGAAATAAATACACAATAATTAATTCATTTTTAATAAATATTACTTTTTTTAGAGAGAATAATGATTTTTCATGACTAATTAAGTAATTGATTGTCGAATTATTTTCCCGACTATTTTTTCATTTGAAAAAATAATTCTTCTTATTAAGAATTACTCCGCGATTCTTCTTATTAAGAAAATCTATTAATAAAATATATTTAAAAAAATAAGAATACGGTATTCTGGAGTATAAGATATTTAAAGAGCCACCTATAAACACCTCTTTACTCCAAAAGTTAGAGAAAATGTTTCGTTAGATCTCGAGATGAATGTTTATCAAAATTAAAGTTTATCGTACAATTATTGCAGACAGACATCACACACACACAATGCTGATTTTTTCTTTTAAATTTTCTGAGCAGAAATCAACAACTTTTTCTTTTTTTCTAGGATTCCTGTATGAAAACCCATTTAAAATGGAGGATGCAAAGACTATCATACAGGAATTTTTAAAACTGGAATCTATTAGGATAGAAGATTTTGATCTTCTGAAAGTTGCTGATGGTGTCACAGTCGCCAGAGCCAGATTAAGGGATCGCCTAGACATTCTAGACAATTGTGCTGCTAATTTACATGTGCTTATCTGCTGTTCTCGACAAGAACTTATTACAATAATGAAGGGCATCACTTCTCCTGCGGATCTCCGTTCCCAAATCCAGAAGTACTTGACGGATGCCGTATATATAATCGGGATAATACAAAGAAATCTTCATTATCTTACAGGCCGCGTTAGTCATCCTGAGTTACTGCCGGCTGCCCGAGATGATTTCAATAGAATGAAATCTAACTATTTACTCCTAGAGAATGATATCATCTTATTTCTTGATTATTTAGAACATAAATACAGAAACGATTACTGTAACGATGAAATTGCTTTTCTTTTAGCTGCATGATTTATTAAATCCTATTAGAGGATAACTGGCAAGTTTACTTAAGCTTTTGATGCTGCCAGAAAATTATGAAAATTTTTTACTCTAGTATTCATATTATTCGTAAAAATTTTTGTAACATTTTTCGTTGTACTTTGACTTTTTGACAAATTAAATAAAAGGGAATTAACCGCAAAATATGTTTTGTTTGTGTGTGTGTGTGATTCAAGTGATAAAATATGCATATATTTTAATACTTTTTTGAAATTAGTAATTCCAATTTCGTTAATTCAAAAAAATTTATTTTGGGAAGGTTTTACCGATAAAAAAATATATATTAACATGAATCGCCATTAAGTTTATTCTTGAAAAGTATAATCCAAAGTTTAAAATTTTCCAATTAAATTCTCTTTTTGAAAATCACTTTACAGTTGTATTTTAAGGCTAAACTCAATTATACTTCAACCCTTCTTAAATTTGTATGAGTAGTTTTAAAACCATATAAATAATCCTCTAAAATTTTTTCAACATTGTACCAATGGTTTCCAACAATGCATTTGATTTTTAAATAAAATTTTATAAATTTTAGGTAGATAACTAAATACATTTTTTCCCTTTTTTTCCATTCATAATCTTCATGGTTAGAGAAAACTTTCAAAAACTGCTGGGTACTTTCAGTAATTGTTCCTGTACAGCAGGCATGTCAAACTCATTTGATATCCCACATGAACTATTTTATATTAAGTTGAGGGCCGCAGGTTTTTAGTGTTCAAAAAATTAATAAAACGAGATTTTTAAATGATTATATTCTGTATTTATAAAACTCAATGTATTATATATATTGTAACGTAGATCGGGGTTCGAGGATTTTATGCAAAAGCAGTCGTAAGCAACAAGACAGTTCTTTGCGAGCGATGCGTATTTATTAGCGTAAATCAATCCTTAAAAATACAGGATTCAACAGCAAAGTTCACTGAATAAATAACAGAAGGATTTCACACCTTCAACAGCACTCAGACACAATAAGCAGTGTCTAAATACACGTATGTAAATGATTATTCACAAGCACAGCCGAGCTGATTAAGTTCAAGGCAATCGCTAATCAAAACAGTGCTCCCTACTCGCTGGTTGAAATCTGACTGACCGTTGCGGCGAGTCTCTCTCTATTTATAGCAGAGGCCGAAAATTCTGGAAAGATGCGCTCGCGCCACAGATCGTGACATCAGTGGATTTTTCTACTAATTTCTAGAAGAATCCAGAGGGTCCCGAACTCGCCAACATGGTCGCCAAAAATGATGCCAACTTGGCTCTATCGCCAATATTTCGCCAAGTTCCAATTGAGAATCGCCATTATAACGTAAGGGACGGCGTTGCTTGTGAATATTACAATCTTAACATGAAATAAATATAGAGTAATATAAAGGCATTGCACATCCAAATCCAAATTATTTACATTATTTTATACAAAATTCGTAACATTGCCCCCTCCTCAAAGACTGCACGTCCTGGGCAGTACAATCCCTGAGTAAGAGGCATCTATTTACAGACATAACCTATTCACATAATAGTCAAATACTCAGCAGTAAAAAGCAAATAGATTCAAAATACAAACATAAATTACAACACTAAAATAAAACTAAGAAGCTAGAAAAGAGTTACATAAATCACATTATTTACAAAATAATTAGTGACCATGGTCTGAACCTAGGGATCTTAGTCTAATTGGCCAAGGTAAGGGGCTATCCTATTATAGTGTATTACCTTCGGTTTTGTGTGTGGTGATTTCTGTATCCAAACCACAACGTTATTCAGTCTTTTCAGGACTGTGTAAGGACCTTCATAGTTGGTCTGCAGCTTCGGAGAGAGTCCTTTTCGACGTTTCGGATTCCATAACCACACTTTGTCGCCTTCGTGGAAGTCGTGTCCGGTTGCTCTTGCGTCGTATCGGGTCTTCATCTTCTCTGAAGCCATGCCGATTCTTTCCCTAGCCAAATGATGCATTTCCTCCATCCGTGCCTGGAGTTTCTCAACATACTCCTCAGGCGCCAAAGGACCATCTGGTGGCCGGCTGAACAAGAGATCTGCAGGCAAACGAAGATCACGTCCGAAGAGCATCTGGGATGGGGAATAGCCAGTGGTCTCGTGAACGGCACTCCGGTAGGCAAGCAGGAAAAGAGGCAGTTTCTGGTCCCAGTCCTGTTGATTGCTGGATACCAGGAGAGAGAGACTGTTCAGGATGGTCCGATTGAATCTCTCTACCATGCCGTCAGACTGAGGATGTAAAGCTGTTGTCCGGGTTTTGTCAAGGCCGAGTATCTCACACAGTCTCTTGCAAACTGCAGAATCCAAGTTCCTCCCCTGATCGGAGTGCAGTTGTAGAGGAACTCCGTATCTTGAGATCCAGTGTTGAACTAGAGCCTCTGCAATAGTCGAGGCCTCTTGGTCGGACATAGGATAGGCTTCAGGCCACTTAGTGAAGTAGTCCATGACAACCAGGATGTTGTTGTTGCCATCAGATGATCTCGGAAGTGGGCCTAAGATGTCGAAAGCTATTCGTTCGAAAGGCGCTCCCACATTATACAGCTGGAGTCGTCCTCTGGTGCGCTTTTTTTTAACCTTTACGTGCAGCACAGGGATCACATGTGCGACACCACTTCTCAACGTCACTCCGCACATTGTTCCAGTAGAAGCGCTCTCGGACTTTTTGTAAGGTCTTCATAACACCAAAATGACCACCAGTTGGACTGCCATTTAGTTCGTTTAGGACTGTCGATATTCTTGTCTTTGGAAGTATTAATTGCCACTTGAATGCTTTTCCGTCATCAGACTCCCATTTTCGATATAAAACACCATTTCTCAGGTGCAGAGAGTCCCAAAGAGCCCAGTAACGCTTCGTTGTAGGATGGAAAGAGGCGATGTCTTGCCAACTGGGCTTTTCATCAGATGACTCTTTGAATTCTATTACTGGTTTAATTTCAGGATCAGCCAGCTGATCTTTTCGGACGCTCTCTTCACACCACGGGTCCAATTCCGATGTTGATGGCGTTGTGACTTGGCGGATTACTGGATCCATTACGCCAAATTTCTCTTCGACTCTCGAGCAGTATTTACTATTATCTGGTCTTCTCAGAGGGACGTCTTCATTTCCCTTTTCGGATCCTTTTCGGTTTCTACACACTTTCTTAGGCTCGATTACAGTTGCACGGTGAGGATCTTCCTGATTTACTCGAGGGCAGTTACTTCTTAGATGCCCTACTCCTCCGCATCCCCAGCACTTGGTGCTGCAATCTTCCTGATTTTTTCGAGGGCAGCTACTTCTGATGTGCCCTGATTCACCACACTCCCAGCACGTGATGATACGTCTTTTCTGTTTTGGACGTTGAGCCATTAAAGCTTGAATTTCATCTCTTAATTTCTCAATCTCCTTTATCCACGGAGGAGATTCACAGGGCGCATCTGCAGGCACTCTTGCTCCTCGGATGGAATGGTTGTCCCTGAGACTGGCTTGAGTGACTGCTTCAAATTTCAGGGCATATAACAGGGCAGATTTTAGATCTTGAACATCTGCTATTCTTACAGCCCTCTGCATTTTTTCATCTTTCAGTCCGTCCACGAAATACTCGAGGGAAATCATTTCTCGCACATTTGCTGAGAAATCTGAGAAAGCTAAGTTGGCGAGCCTTTTTATTTCGAAGGCATACACTTGCAAACTTTCACCGGTTTTCTGAATTCTTGTTTTCAACTGCAGGCGAGCGTAGTCTTTGGGGTATTTCTGTCCGAACCGAAGATCTAGAGCATTATAGAGCGAGTTCACGTTTAACAGCTCTGTGTCGGGATGAGTCAGCAGTACTTCAGCGGCTTCTCCTCTAAGGGATGCTGCTAACTGACATGCTTTGACCCGTTCAGTCCATCCATTGGCTTCAGATATTATCGAAAATTGAATTTTGTACACCTCCCAGCTGGTTTTTCCGTCATAGGTGGACAGTTTCACCGACACTGGAGAGGCAGGCACAAACTTGTTTTCATTCGTCATATTCTAGCAAGCTAGAAGCTTCTTTTCAAGATCTTCTATTCTTTGTGACATGAGGCTAAAATTTCCGGAAACTTCTTCTCTGATCGGTTCTATTTTCTCCTCCACTTTCTTTTCTATTTTCTCTTCAACTATTGCGATCTCTTCTTTCATTTTTTCAGCTACTCTCTCTTCCACACTGTTTATTTTCTCTTCAAAATTATCTATTTTCTTTTCTAGAGAATTCTTCAGATCTTCTTGACACTTCTGTACGTTTTCTAGACTTTTTTGCACTTCTTGTTGACCTTTCTGCATTTCTTGTTGGCCTTTCTCCATTCTCTCTTTAGTCTCTTCTTGACTTTTCTTCATATCTTCCATTCCTTTCCTAGTCTCTTCTTGGCCACTTTTCAAGGCATTTATGCCTTCCAACAAAGCCTTCAGTTGCTCATCCATCGCTCTTGTTATTGGCATAAAATCCCGACTTCCGACACTAAATTGTAACGTAGATCGGGGTTCGAGGATTTTATGCAAAAGCAGTCGTAAGCAACAAGACGAGCGATGCGTATTTATTAGCGTAAATCAATCCTTAAAAATACAGGATTCAACAGCAAAGTTCACTGAATAAATAACAGAAGGATTTCACACCTTCAACAGCACTCAGACACAATAAGCAGTGTCTAAATACACGTATGTAAATGATTATTCACAAACACAGCCGAGCTGATTAAGTTCAAGGCAATCGCTAATCAAAACAGTGCTCCCTACTCGCTGGTTGAAATCTGACTGACCGTTGCGGCGAGTCTCTCTCTATTTATAGCAGAGGCCGAAAATTCTGGAAAGATGCGCTCGCGCCACAGATCGTGACATCAGTGGATTTTTCTACTAATTTCTAGAAGAATCCAGAGGGTCCCGAACTCGCCAACATGGTCGCCAAAAATGATGCCAACTTGGCTCTATCGCCAATATTTCGCCAAGTTCCAATTGAGAATCGCCATTATAACGTAAGGGACGGCGTTGCTTGTGAATATTACAATCTTAACATGAAATAAATATAGAGTAATATAAAGGCATTGCACATCCAAATCCAAATTATTTACATTATTTTATACAAAATTCGTAACAATATTATACATACAAAATCGCGTTTAATATTTCATTCTATTTTTTAAACTATACATGTTTTATATTGTCTTAAACAAAAACTAAAGTTATTATACGAAATACAATTTAATGTTATTTTAGAAGATATTTGATATCTTTTTTTTTCTTTTCTCAAAGCAAGTCATCAAAATTTGGTTGCACATATTAAACTGATGTAAATTTTAAAAAATGGGGATAAATGTTGATCATTTAATTTCGACCTTTCTGAATTTTTGTTATTTTTTGTTAAAGAAAATGCCGAACTTAGCCTTTATACGAGTAACAAATGATAACATTTTAAGGAACTGATCTACAGATATGAATAAGTATAAACATCAACAGTTTTCACTTCCAAATATTTTTGCTTCAGCAAAGAATACAATAGATTTCAATTTTAATTCCATTTGTAAGTTTTCTTCAACAATTACAATATCGATAGATAGAGGTGGCCGACTGGGTGGCCTAGTTGGTTTGTCGTTGGCCCTCTGCACCCAAGGTTGCGGGTTCGACCGCGGCCCAAGTCGGTGGATTTTCATGATGCAGAACCTCGACAGCGGCCAGGTCGTATGATTAGGCGGCACGTAAAAAGCCCCTTAAAGTGTCCATTTGGCTTGGGTGCTCTCAGCAAAATTAAATCAATAAGTACAATTTCGTATCGTCAGAGCTCAGGTTCCTCCCTCTGGGAAGGAAACGGGGCGTCAAATTTACTTGCGGCAATTGGTGTCGCCTATACGGTGCCGCACTAAAAAGTGATACCAGCTAATGGGGAATGAACTAGGTCTGCAAAGGTAAAAAATACCAATACGCAGCCCTATTAGAAGAAAAAAAAGATAGAGGTGAAGTTAAGAAACGAAATAGGAATTCAGATTTTTTAAAATCAGAAAATATTCGATCGAATTACATTTCTAATCGTTTAATTTTGTGAGAATATTCGGTAAATTTTAATTTAAGGTATTTAATCAATAGATTTTTCTTAAAGCTTTCAAAACGAGACAAGTTTTCTCTTTCTGTTTGTAAAAATTTTTCAGTAATAATTTTTGTTTGAAAGCGTTAATATATTATCAAATAGCATTGTAAAAAAGACTTTTGCCTTGAAGCTTGAGTTCAGTTGACTTGTAATATCAACTGAGAAGGCCAGGTGTTTGACCCAATAATCATCTTTTAATTCAGCACTTTCATAATTGTTGTTACCAAGAAAATGATTTCATCCAACAATTTAAAAAATCATTTTAACACTTTATGAATCAAAATCCATCGAATTTTCGTGTAGTATATTTGACCGATAAATTCACATTCTATATCTTCCAGAAATGAAGCAAATAGATGATGCCAAAATCTACATGCTCGAATATAGTTTGCAATTTTACTGACTTTTTTAAAACATGTCCATTATATCCAAGTACATGCCCAAGAACAGTACTTGCAATGGAATAATACAATGAAAATATTCAAAATTACTATTACCATGCTGTTTGCTTATTTTTTTTAATCTGGCAGTTCCTTTAGTAATACTACACATGGTAAGTGCTCTATCAATTGCAAGATGAATCAACTTTTCCAAGTATAACTTACACTTCATCAAGATTTCCAAAAGTGCATCAAAAACATGTATTGTGCTTAATACATGACTCGACTCGACTTTGATTCTTAAGTATTTCAACAACTCTGCTGGTTACAGAATTTCAATTTAAAACTACACTTAAGTTTTTTTTACTTGTGCTGGGCAATACCATATTTATTCGAAACTAAGCCGCACCCCAAATTCTCAACAAGTTATTGTGTAAAATGAAAAATAGTATAAAAGGGTTTATCGATATCAAATTTTGCGAAATTAAAATAAATTTAAAATGAGAACTAATATGTGAACTATTTGTTATCTTATGAGTATTACAAACTTTTAATTACATACGGGAGCCCGTAATTGCTCTAAATACCCCGTCCAACAAATTTCTTTCCCTTCGATTCTAAGCCGCACCCGATTTTCAGTAGCAATAACATTGGAAAAAAAGTGCACCTTAAATTCAAGTAAATACGGTAATTCCTCCGCCTTAAGCATTCACTGATAAATTCTTCTTCAGTAAATGGTTTCGATCCGTACTTCGATTAAAAGTGATAAAATATAGTTTTTACTGCAGTTTAATTGTCTTCAACAAATTTAGATGGCGTCAGTAGTCTAGTGGTCAAGGTAACGGACTCGAGTCATGGGTTCGAGCCTTCTACCGCGGAAGATCCGCAATGCAGAGGGGACCGATGCGCGTTAAATATGTCCAAAGATCAAACGTCCTCCCGTAAGTGTGGTGTGGAAGTTAGGAGAGGAAAGTGCCAACTCAGTTTCGGTGGCCAAGCATTCTCGAGTAGCTGAACAGTACGACGATAACATTCACTCCCTCAACAAATTTAGTAAATACATTTTTTTTTTCATTTTTAGAGTTGATTTCAGTTTCAGCAACTTATCTTCACAAAGTTTCGCAGCATATTGATTATAGTTTGTTTTCTGATTTGTGTCAAGTGTCTTTTTTGGAAGTGCTGTTCCCTTGCAACTAAATTACAGTTTTTACATATCAGGCACAATATTTTATTCTTGTTTTGGGCAGAGAAATATTGCAGCTTCCATTGTTCTTGAAAATTACGATGTTCATCTTTCCTTACTCTGTTCTTGAAGTTTGATTATATTTTTTATAAAATAACTTTTTAATTTAATATGAATAAAAACCAAATCCACTTTCATTCACAAACGACTGAGTAAACATTATACTTTGTCTTTGTCATCTTGGGGGTTTTAAATTTTAAGAAAATGAAACTTCAACGGCCTCTGACGTTACTCTATTCGCCTCTCACTGATTAGACACGTTCAAAGAAAAATAAAAGTGGCACACACGGTGAATCGTAGTGAGTTCTTTAGCAAATAATATGCATAAATGCATTTAAGAATTTAATAAGATTTAATATTTATAGTAAAATTAAATGAAAAATTTAATGAAATATTAAAAATAATTTTTATTTTAAGACTATTTCTTTAATTAAATAGGATTTTTTTTAAAAAAAACAAGAACAGATAACAGGTTAATATGTCGTAAATTTTTTTAAAAAAAAGTTTATGCATTTAAATTTTAAAATAAAAAGAAACCCTAAAGATTCATGTTTAAAATTTTGTAAAATGTTTCCGTGGGCCGCGTGTTTCACATGCCTGCTGTACAGTAAACAGAAGCTGTCCAAAGCAGCAGGGTATCATACACTACTATTAATGAAAAAAAAAAAGAGCAAGAGAAACTTTTTTGCAATCATTTACTAAGGGTTTGGAATGAAAATTCGTAGAAAAGAACTCTATTGACGATTGGTCAAGATATTGAACGCATGTCTCGTGATGTTTCAATAAAATCATGTGTTTGAGTCCTCTTCTAATAAAGACCCGACTTGTTTGACTTGTATACATAGAAGGATTATTGTGCTTATACATATGTACAATCTGTCTGGAAAGACCACATGCTGAAGTGGTGGGATGAGCGTAATGTTGAGATTACACCTAGTCCTCTGACCGTAGGAAATTTCGAGGAGTATGGGCTGTATTTAGTAGATTTATGAATCATTCAAAAATAGGCAGTTGAAAAACTTTTAATTAATAAACAATGAGTTTAATTAAATGTCAAGGCATCCAAGCTTGCGGCCAATGATATTTTAAAAAATTAATGACTAAAATCTAAAACATTGTCTGTAATGTACGAAATAAAAAAAATGTTATTCACTTAAATTTACATTTTTTACTTAGAATCCACACTCACGTAAATACAAAAAGTGAACTAAAACCAATAAAGGATGTTTTGCGAATATTTTGTTCTTGTGATAACACAATGATGAAGAAAAATTTTGCTGAAGTAAAGAAAAAATTCTGAAATATACTTTATCAGGAGATTTTAACTTTGATACAACGAAAGAATTAATCTGTTAAATACATAGCAAGCGAAAGCAGAACTGAATATTTCATAAAATAAAAATGGAAACTTATGTAAAACCTTTATAAAAGGAATTTAATGTAATGTTTTTTCAAGAGAAGCAAACAATTGTTTAACTTCTGAATAACTACAAATCTTTTTTTGAATTTTAAAACCATAAGCTCTTATGAAATTTAATTTACATTGCATTTTATCGACAAAACATGGAAATATTTTTTTTATGTTATCTCTAATAACATTAAATGCAGCAGATATTTCTCAAGTAAACATCAAAATAGTAATTTTTGCAATAAAAAAATTCACTTTTACAAAAGATGTGGGGACAATAGATGTAAAACTTGTAAAATGATAAATAATGATCAAATCAAAGATGAATCTAAATTTAACTTCTGTAAAACATTTAACTGTATTTACTTATTAACATGTAAACTATATGCCATTTTAAATATATTGGACAGACAGGTAATAAAATTAATATTAGAATTAATCAA
Source organism: Trichonephila clavata (assembly GCA_019973975.1). NCBI lineage: Eukaryota > Metazoa > Arthropoda > Arachnida > Araneae > Nephilidae > Trichonephila > Trichonephila clavata. The sequence goes on along the minus strand of BMAO01011469.1, from coordinate 318,111 downwards.
CATAGGTCAGATACTAAACACTTTAATAGTATAAAAAATTCAAATAAAATAGAAATAAGACACTTCCATACACATGGATATGAAAATGTTGTATTCAATATTATTAAAGTAGTCCCTAATGTTAAAGAAAGATTATGGTGGGAAAATTTCTACATTAAGTATTATAATACAGTTTATCCTTATGGACTAAATGTATTATATCAAGGAAAAAATATTCTAAATGCTATTAAACAAATTCTCAAGATTATTTTTACAATAATGAAATCAAAAGGACTCATAAATGAAAAACTAGAGGGAATAGGACTAAAAGGTTAAGCAGAGACGAAAATGTTATTTCAAATAGTATTAGTGATATATGTAAAAGTTTCGAGAACAATTTTAACATAAAGCATATTAAATCTTTCATGTTTGGATTAAGTAAGACAGAAATATGTATTACGGAAAATGAACTAAATTCAGATAAAATTAAAGATAGTCATGCATTACATATCATAATAGACATTCACAAATTTCTGAAGCATAAACATAAAATAAAAGTCAATATAAATAAAAAATATCAAACAGAATATTGTACATTATTATATATGTGTGATGTCGTGTTGTGTTGGGTATGATGTTGTTGAGGTTTCATCCAACAGACGTCTTCTTTGAGGACAGCACTTTATTTACAGTAAACACATAAAAAGAAATATTAAACGCAAATTGTAACTACCTACGCGGGAAATTTCTCTATTCTGGCCACCGCCCTAACGCGCCGGTGCCGAGAAGCTATCTATTTCAATAATAAAGAACACATTCTTCCGGTAGGGGGACACAGTGCGCCTCCTGGTGAGGGGAGGAAACACTACACCCCCCCACAAGATTGAAGTGTCACACATGATACTCAATCTGATAATAAAATAAATGAGCATGAAATAATATACATTAATATCATACACTAAGATATAAGTAACTAGTATTATCTCACACATAAAGAAAAAATATAAAAAGATAAGTATACATAACAAAATTAAGAATAGCATTTTGATATCCATAATTATACCATAATAATCAAGAAAATTGAAAGTTAAGAAATACACAAAATAAACAACAGTTAGTTAAAAAATATTTGACATCAAATTCTAAAAAAAATGCTAATTTTTTTTTAAAAATGTAAATAGATACACAAATAATATAACGAAATATATAAAATGAGATAAATAAAATATTGTTCACTAAATCTAAAAATGTTCCTTTTAAAATTGAAAGGTACACTTGTTACACTAATCGTGAGAGTGCATCAGCATGACGCATTTTCACACCAGGACAATGTTTGACTGTCACATTGAACTTTTGTAGAGCAAAAGCCCATCTTTGTAGCCTCGCAGATTGTGGTGCACTCTTTGTCAAGTAAGGTAAAGGGTTATGATCAGTATAAAATTCAATTTCAGTCCCAGATACCCATACTTCGAACTTTTTTAAGCTCGATACAATAGCAAATGCTTCTCGTTCAATAGTTGACCATGACTGCTGGGTCTTGCTTAATTTTTGACTTGCATAAGAATTGGGTAACACTTATCACCACATTTTTGTGACAGGCAAGCAGCTATGCCAATTTGCGATGCATCTGAATGAATGGTATACGGTTTATCAGGCACTGGAGAGTATAGAGAAGGTGCTTCCGCTAAAGCCTTTTTCAGAAGATGACATGAGAAGTCATGTTTCTCAGTCCATGGGATGGAATCAGGTACTCTCTTTTTGGTGAGTTCGGTCAATGGATACACAAGTTCAGAATATCTGGGTATATACTCACGATAGTAATTACACAGTCCAAGCACACTACGAAGCTCCTTCTTCGTTTTAGGCACTTGTAAATTGTTGATAACTGCAGTCTTTTCAGGATCTGGTTCGTGCTTACCAGAACCGATGATATGTCCGAAATATTTTATTTGACTTTTTCCAAAGGCACACTTTTTAAGGTTCACAGTGAAATTTAACTCTGAAAGTTTCGTTAAAATAGTATACAAATGAAGATGTTCTTCCCCATTTTTAGAGAAGATTGCGATGTCATCGATGTAAGCACGTGAAAATTCTCTATAACACGATAATGCTTTGTTCATTTCACGCTGAAACGTAGCAGAGGCATTTTTCAAACCAAAACTCATCACCTTGAAGCGGTATTGTTGACGATGAGTCTTGAAAGATGTAAGATTTTTGCTGTCTTCCGCCATGGGTATAGCCCAGTACCCTTTCAAGAGATCTAATGTTGTGATGATATTGGCTCTTCTAATAGAATGTATGAGCTCCACACCATCTTCCATCGGAAAATCATCGGACAAACTCTCAGAGTTAAGAGCTCTGAAGTCAACGCAAAGTCGCAGGGTACCATCTTTCTTGTTAACGCAAACAATTGGATAGGCTATTTCTGCATCAGATTCTTCAATTAAATCAAGTAGTAAGAGCTCCTCTATCTGCTCATCAACTTTAATCTTCAAGGACTCTGGGATGCGATACAAGAATGGCTTCTTCCGTTCAATATTAGGCTTTAAGCGAATTCGATGAGCTCCTACTTTGGCTAGTTTCACATCACTTGTGAATAGATCACGGTGTTTTAGAAGAATTGCTAGCACTTGTTCTCTCTCAGTCTCCTTCAAATGATTCAGATAGGTTTCATGTAGAACTCTTTCAGATGTGGATCTCGATAAATTAGGAGTGGGATGGATTTCTCCGAATTCGTGGTCATCTTCAAAAATAACTCCAACTGCAAGTGCACGAGGATGATATTTCCTGATCTTATTCACATGAACATGTCTTACAGTTCCGTCGAGGAGCTTAACTTTATATGAATGGGGTGGATGGTGTTGAATTATCTCTCCAGGTCCAGTCCATCTAGCATAGATCTTATTACTAGAATCTGGTATCAGCAAAACAACTTGTTCTCCGATGCTAAAATTCTTTACGGATGACCTCTTGTTGAAGTAATCTCCATAACTTTTTTGTTTCTGAACAGCAGTTAAAGATGCACTCTCTCAGCAGCTTTTTCCATCTTGATCTTCATTTCCTGAAGGTAATCAGCAGCTGACTGGGAAATATTCGTTGGAAGATGCATTTCGCCTGCCCAGGATGATTTAAGAATTGCCAACGGCCCTCGAGCTTCTCTGCCATAAAGTAACCTAAATGGTGATACACCAGTGGTAGTGTTTGGTACTTCACGATATGCAAACAAAAGAAAAGGTAATTGTCGATCCCAGTTTCTTGGATCTTCACGAATAACGTGATAAAGCATGTCCTTCAACACCCTATTCCATCTTTCAACTAGTCCGTTGCTGGCCGGATAGCCAGGACAGGAAAACCTAGGACTAGATCCAATCCTTTTCGTAAATTCTTGGGTTAGAGCCGACTTGAAATTTGTGCCTTGATCACTGGCAATTATACTCGAAATTCCAGTCCTCGCGAATATTTGCAATAGAGAGTCACATGCGGTCTTGGCTGTAAGTGATCTAAGAGGTACTGCCTCAGGCCAACGTGTGTACTGATCCATCATACAAAGAATATATTTACGCCCTCTACCCGATGGTGGTTGAATAGGCTCGATCACATCAATGTTCACTATTTCAAAGGGAAGCTCAGGACGGACAATAGGTGTAATGGGAGCTCTATCTCCAATTTTCTCAGATTTCCGAAGCTGACACCCTTTGCATGTCTGGACAAATTCAGCAATTTCCCTAGACATATTTGGCCAAAAGAAATTATATTTTTCCTCTCTTTTGTTTTCTTTACCCCCATATGACCTCCAAAAACTGACTCATGTGCTAGTTTCATTACTTTGTCTATTCTGAAACGCGGTAAAACTAATTGCATTACGGGTTCATTTAGAATTTTATCCCTGTGATAAATTAATTCCTCAACTAATAAAAAATTTCCTTTATTTAATTTTAATTCTGCACGAACCTTTTTAAGAGAATCACAATTATTCTGTTCATTTTTCATTTGACTGTAATCCGAATTAAAATTTAAATTATCTGAGTCGCTCTCAACATAAAATATTTCGTTCCCGGATTCTGCGTCATTTTCATCATTTGAAAACGGAGTAAAACTATCAACCGATTCAGCAAAAATATCATTTTCATTTGTTTCATTATTTATGGAACATAAAGCCTCATACAAAGAAGGAGGTAGCAAAGAAGGAGCCTCAGCATTTAATTTATCCGTGATCGCTACCAAGCAATCCATTGGATGATTCAAAGAATTATTGTCAAGAGTAATAGAGGTTTTAATTAGTTTTGCTTCTACATTCTCTCCAAATGCAGAACGAAAGTAATCTTTCCAAATTCATCATTAGAATTATCTGGAAAAATATTAGAATTACATATAAAAATTTGATTTCCGCTATCCAAAACGCAATTTATTGTGCTTTCCCGTTAATATAAATAATAACATATTTTAAAGGGTCAAGGTCAACTTTTGGTTGTATAAATATTGTACTTGAGAAGTCTCTTTTTTCTCATTTTTCAATTTAGAATATTTTTTATTACAATCTCGAGCTAAATGATTCTCACCGCAAATGTAACATTCTATTTTTTTATTTACTTTACTTTGTTTCGAGTTATAAATTTTATTTTCTTTCGAATTAAGATTTGTTTTGTCTCGTCTCGAGTGAGGAGGGATATATTTAAAATCATTTCGCAAGCCATTTTGATTATGACATGCTTTATGTGAAAACTCGGAAAAGGTTCTTCCTTTACAAGCATAAAACATGTCACACTCTTTTCCCATTTGAATTGGTTTAAACCAACTTTGCTCCTGTTTGATATTTATATGAACGGCAGTTTCATGATCTAGCGTTTGATATAATTTATCGCTAACAATTAACTCATTTAAAGAATTAAAATCATTGACATTTCTCAAATGACAGTATTGATCCCAATTGGTTAATAAACGAGATGCAAACTGAACATGCGTTTCATTTTGCATTCGTTTCGCTTTTTGAAAATTTTGCAAGCAAATTAAAGGTGTTGGCTCAATTTCTCTTAGAACTAAACCTTTTAATTTATCATAATCGCTTATTTCTTCGTCTTTTACACAAACCAAAATATTTTCGGCCTTTTCACCTAGCAAATTTAAAAGAATCTCTCCCTTAAATTCATCCGGCACATTTTTGGTTTTAAAAGAACGCTCTAAAGAAGAGAAAAATAAATTCTATCCCTCTTGTTTTTTAGGAATCGGAAGAGTTAATGATGCGCACACTTTGAATGAAATTTTCTATCGAAGTTCGATTTGTTTCGGAATTTATTCGCTGCAAATCATTGCTATCCCTTTGGCTCTCCAATTTAGCCCTTTCTAAATTTATTTTACCGAGTTCTATTTCTAATTTAACTTGTTCAATTTTTATTTTTTCAAACTCAAGTTTCGATTGTTCCGTTAAACGCTCTTGTTCTTCTTTCGACTTTCTATCCACGATAATCGAATCAAAATAGTCATCGATAAACACTTTATCGGTTTTGTATTTGTCGTTATTTAAAATTAAATTTTTTAAATCCAATACTTTCATTTCTGGATTTATTATCTCGCCTAATTCATCAGCAATTAATATTAATTCTTCCTTTCTCGCTCCACGAAACATGATTGAAAGGAATTATACTAAATGAACTAACCCCCAAAATTTTGTAAATAACAGTTGCTGAACTCGCTCAAACAAAGCAAAAGGATTGCCTACCTCGTAGTTCCTTTTGATGTCTTGCTTCATTCAGGTTTCGATCCTGTCGTTAATGCGACAGTGTGATGTCGTGTTGTGTTGGGTATGATGTTGTTGAGGTTTCAGCCAACAGACGTCTTCTTTGAGGACAGCACTTTATTTACAGTAAACACATAAAAAGAAATATTAAACGCAAATTGTAACTACCCACGCGGGAAATTTCTCTATTCTGGTCACCGCCCTAACGCGCCGGTGCCGAGAAGAGCTATATCTATTTCAATAATAAAGAACAAATTCTTCCGGTAGGGGGACACAGTGCGCCTCCTGGTGAGGGGAGGAAACACTACAATATGAATAAGTCTTATGATAATATTAATTTTTCTAGCATTATTAAAAAACACATGTCAACTTTCCCAATTCAAAATATCACTATTAAAAAGGCTTTTAAATATAATAAAAAAATGGGTAGATCAATTTTTAACTATAACGTACCTATAAAGCAAGAAAATTTAAGATGTAATTGTAATGAATTTAAAGAATTCAAAGATAATTATCACCAGCATGTTATTACTGGTGACCTCAATATTGTAAAAGACAATAATCTTAGAAATATAATGAATAAAGGTACTGGTTTTAGACTTATGATTTTCAATAATAATAAAATTATCAAAAATCAGTTATATAATGATATTGAGCAATTCATTTACAAAATTGCTATTAAATGTAGTATGCCTATAGAGGCATTCACAGAGTTTAAACGTAACATTACACAACATATTAATAAATATAACTTTAGTACAGATAATAACATCTTTTTTAATGATATTAAAAATCAGATTAAAAAATTACAAAATAAATTTATTATAGTTTATATTGATAAAGTGCCAGGAAACTTTGCCTTCATTTGTAAATACTATTACAGTTTAATGCTCAACAAACATTTTAAAAATAATACAGCCTTTATTAGGTCATCAATTTCTGATAGAGAAATAAATAATCGAATTTTGGCTTTTCATAAACAATTAAAAATACAAATTAATAATAATTTTAAATTTCCACATGTATTTCTTACTTCTAAATTTCATAAAGATCCAGTAAAGTTTAAAACAGTTACTAATGGTTTTAATACATAGATCAGCAAATCAGGCAAAATTCTCCATGAAATGTTACAAGATACAATAAATAATCTAAAAACCTCAGCCATTCTTAAAAATAGTACAGAACTCATTGCACAAATTAAAGATAAAAAGATATTTTCAGTATTTAGTTTAGATTTTGAAGATCTTTTTAACTCTATTAATATTGATGATATGATAAAAACACTTGTACAATTACATAAAGATAATTTGTTTAAAAATATTAAATATGATAGTTTTGATTCTCTACTTAGGTTAGTTCTAAAAGAGAATTATGTTTATCAAAATGGTAATTATTATCTACAGATTAAGGGTCTACCACAAGGTGGCCCAGCTAGCAACTGTCTTGCCAATTTATATTTACATTATTCTGAAAATAGTTTCACAGACAACTTAGAATATTACCTTTTTCGTTATATAGATGATATAATCATTTTTGGCAAGCAAGACAACTTTAAACCTAATATTAATTTTTATCCACAATATCTTAATTTAATTCAGACAAATAGTAACAATTATGAAGAAAATTTTCTTGATGTAGAAATTAAATTAAAAGATAATAAAATAGTTACTAATATTTATGATAAACGAGAAGACTTTCATTTCATTATTTTAAAAGTACCGCATTGGGAGAGTAATGTGCATGTTTCTATATTCAGAAATATTGTTATTAATTACACACTACGCAATAAATTTCTAGTTTCAAATAAATCACAAAAAATAAAAAAACTATAAACATTTTATTAAATACTGTTTAATTCTAAAATACCCAATAAGTTTATTAATAGATATTTGAATAAAGAAATTCTATATAGTAAGGATTAAATTTCCATATTTTTAACCAGGTTATTATTTTAGACTTATTATTCTTCCTAGATAGTTTTAAATTCCCCCATTTTTTAGTTTTAGATAATTTACTTTTTTAAAATTATTTTTAAATTTATTATAGCTTTTAAATTACATTATCTTATAGTCTCTAAGATAATGGTAGTATGTTTACAATTCTTATTTTATTATTTCTATTCTTTTCATACTTTTGCTAAGTGCTACTTTTCAGCCATTGCTTTGTTTTGAATTTGTATTTGGGTCCAGAATTTGGCAATAACTTGTTTATTGTACTCAGATTTAACGCGGGCTCTTCATTTCTGTATGCAATTTTTAGGTAAGTTACCTTTTTCTCATAATGGATTTAGATTTCCTATCCATTATTTTCAATAGGTTTTTGCTCGGTATTATTAACAGAAAAAGGGGGAAGGTTGGCTGGCCAAAAAACATGTTCAACCCCACTTTTATATAGAGAAATTTTTTTTTGTATATAAGCAGTACTAAGTCAGAAAGGTTGATAATACTGTAGCATCCATTATTTTGTATTTAACTCTGTTATTTCAATTTTTCATATCTCCTTTTAAATGCTGTTGTCTGGTTGTCTTGCAATTACAATTTTTTTCAGTTCTAATCATGTTAATTCATCTCTCTCTTGTAGAGGAATTTTGATTATATATATATATACTAGCTGATCCGGCCCGGCGTTGCACGGGCTTTTATCGAGAGTATAACTTAATCCCCATGTTAATTCCCTCCTTTCTTTCTGACGCCAGCACTTTTGTGTGGGTGTACGATGTGAGTGCAAGGCCCATGAGTGCGTATCAATGGTTTTTCCGTTTAACATTTTCCCTTCTCTTCACAAAATCACACTTTCAATATAATTTTCGAAATTACTTTTACTTCTTTTTTTCTTTCCTCTTCGCTTAGCTCGGCGTTGCACGGGCTTTTACTGAGTGAATAACTTAATCCCCATGGGAATTTCCTGATTCCCTCAGGATGATAGCACTTATGTGTGTGTATGCGCGATGTGAGTGATTTTTTTAACTATGTTATTAAAACTCCATTTACGAAATTTGTTCTTGCGTTGGTGTGTTGTGGTAATTAGGAGAGATGAGTGAAAGCTCAGGTGTCATCCTCGTCACTTGACCATGGTTGAAAATTTCGAGGTCCGTCGCCAAAAACCTCGAATAGGCGAACAGTGTGAATCTATAAATCACTCACTCACTTTTCAGTTCTTTCGTTGCAATTTTTTAGTTCCGGAAACGAAAATGTAGCCTTTTTAAAAATAGTTGTATGTTGAAAAAAGACAGAAAAGTAGAAATGTTTCAAATTACAAAATTTTACTACTATTTTAAATCTTGAAGTAAAATTGTGAGGATTTTTTTAAATGTTCGACACACGGGGAAAAAAGTTCATGCAATTATTCATATAAAAGAAGAAATTATTAATTATTATGTATTTTGAGTGTTTTATTAAAGTTTGTCCAGAAAAGTTTTTTGGCTTTTTATTTTTTAAATCACTGATACTAAAAGTTTTAAAAATAATTTTTATTTAAACGCAATGATATTGATTTATTTCACAGTATAAAATTCAAAAAGAAAATAATACTATGTGATAAAAATATATTAAAGAATATTTCCTTATGTTTTTTTATATTTTTTTCTTATATTCTACTGTTCTTCAATAAATCAATCTTTAAGAATAAAAAAAAACTATTGGTTGTGATGCGTTATATGATTGAGCGTTCCGTGTTATGAGGGAATTTCCCTTTTTACTACGCAGCGAAAGACTCAAAACTACCTCAACCTTTCCCGTCTTCCTAACAGAAAGCTAACGCAAAGTGAAGCCTTGACGCAATTCAGAATTTTTTTTAAAGTTTTCATTTTTTTTAGAGGGCTTAACTTTCCCGTTAAAGTTTTGAAATTTCACACATTAATTTCAAAACAAAGTACTTAAAAATAAAAAAATGTACAAAAAAGACTGTTTAAATTATTTCTCGCAAAAACGATATTTTACGAAAATCACAATTTTTTTTTAAAATCCGTAATTTTTAAGCAATTTTTTCAATCTTTGCACAGAAATTGGACAACATTATTCTACAAACGTAAAAAACGTTTCGTGTGCTTATTTTAATAAATGACGAAGTTATTTAATGTCAAGTTAAAATTTTGAGTATTTTTTTAAAAAAATCGTAGAAAAAAAAGTTAACGGCATTTTATTTTTTAATTGACTGATTCAAAAAGAAAAAAAGCATGGTATTATTTAGTAAAAAATATCGTTTTAATAACACGAAAATAAATTCATACGCAAAGATTTAGAAAAGATTTTTCATAAAAACGCATCATTTTTAACTCATTTTTAAAAAAAAAATCTTAAAAAGTAGAAAATATCATTATTTTGCAAAAAAAAAAAATTATACCATATCGTGGAGAAAGAAAGGATCTTTCCGATTCCGTAATTATTTTTTGACTGATTTAAAAATCAAAAATCGGATGGCTGTTTAAATAACGTCGAGAGTACTGAAAACTTTCACCCTCTGTTGCAATATCTGCTTCCACAGACACATGAGCATCCCTTACGGGAATCTGGCAACGTTTCTTCCGGATTCTTCACATTTCCGGCAATAAAAAAATTATGGCGTGATATATTGAAATAAAAACCATCCTATGTTCTAAGTTGGACAAAATGACACACAGTATGCAAAATTATATTATGATTGGTTGAGTAGTTTCGGAGTCCATCGCGGACAAACACTGTGACACGTATATTTTATATATAAAGATTTCAAATGTTGTTTTTATTTTGAAATCAATATCTTTTTCTGTATAGTAAGACACCGAATGATTATAGTGAAGTAAAATAAAGTACAGTGGATTCTTCCTTAGTGAACATAAAAAATTCGTTGAGGAAAATTCCATCACAAACATACTTCTAGTAAGGCATTTTTAGAGTAAGGATAAATATTTCAGAAATATTTCCTTCTGTAAAATATGTACTACTCACAAATTACGCAATTATTATTTATTTTTTGTCTTCACTAACCTTAAAGTGAATCTAATAGTAGTAATAAAATTGTTAAAGTAGCTTTAACTATATATCATGCATTGACAATATTTTAGGAATGAATTGAGTGCTAAAACCCACAATTTATTATCCAAATAAGGGGGCTATAAGGGACACAGTATGTAAGAAAACATTATTATTTGCTTTCTTGAAATGTAATGGGTTTATTTTTGTACCTTTATATTTTCATTAAATTCTCTGAAACTTAATATAAAAGTATGAAAATGTTAGTGGCATAGAGCCCCCTTATCACTTGCAAGTTATCTCTATATGAATAGCTTGTGAAATAATTGGGGAATATAAATAATGACTCTTAGAAGTATTATCTGTATTCTAAATTTAGGTATAAGAGTTTTGGACACAAATAATAGCGTGTAAAGATATTTTAGTTTATTTTGTTGAAGGAAATCGCTTATAATCTCTTGTGCGTGACTTATAGCTTTCAGATAGTAATAATATTGGTATATGTGTTTGAAATGTTAAAATTCAAAGTTTTGATGTTAATTTTCTTCGAATTTTTCTATCTACATCTATTTTTCTCATAACATTTTAAAGCTATTACTTTTAACATGGGTATCAATTTATTGTCCGTTATTTCTTAATATGACGGTAGATTCTTATGTTAACATTCAGGTAAAATGTCAAAAAGTAGTTTATAATGTTTTGTGATATATTTAACATATTGTTTTCATATAAAACCATTTTAATATGAGATTTGACACGAAATATTTAATGCAAAATACTGACCTGGAATTTTATGTTGTTGCTGCACTAAATAATTATTGAATTAAATAAGCTACGACTACTTTTTTTGTTTTGTCTTCAATTTAATGACGATCAATTTTGTGTCGATCTCTGTAAATTACTGCCATAATGTTCAAGGCACTGCTTGTTATATACGTAAACTAACTGAGCTTTTCCTAATCCATCTACATCACATGATAGAGAACACTTGGAACTTAAAAATAATACATCTGGTAACATCCTAGAAAGTTCTAAATTTAGCCTAACAAGTTGGTGACAGTTTGGCATGACATCCTACAGAACGGTTTTCGGAAACATTGATAGTGAATCCGAGCAACATTTAGTATCCAGAATAGAGGTATTTAGTATCCATTGCCTCTATCCGACAGATCTTGTTACGCTCCAATTCTAGGATACACCCTTAAAATAGTCTGAACTTTTAACCACTTCTTTTAGCTTCATCTTTCATTTCTAAGCCTTTTTTTTATTTTTTTTACACACAAATGTATTTTTTAGACTATTTTACGTATCGGACAGAATTTCAGTAAAACTTTTTTTCGCAACTATTTTTTTTTCGTGTTTTTTCTGAAAAATTTAGAGTAACAAATTTAACTTGTTCTATAATATTGATGTTTTGCTTATGATCCCCCCTCCACTTTTTTTAAAATTTAATAGTGTTTTTATCTTACTAACGGTTATTAGTTCAACATATTTTCGACAAAAATAATCTAAAACATATTTCCTCTTTTAACTGTTGGAATAGATTTTCGAGGAGATGATATACAGAAGTAAATGTTTAATACTTGCTAGCATAATTTAAAAAACCTGAATTACTGGTACCTTTTCAATGATAAATTTTGTCTTTGTCTTAAGCTTGCACTTATGTAATTTTTTCAGACTTCACTGCTTTAAAATTGTTTATATATCTATATATCTCTCATTCTGTTTATACATCTGAAAAAAGTGAGAGAGGGACATGTATATAAAATACTTTTCTCTTCTTTTAAAAAGAGTTCTACATGCCAATAATGTGGTAATAATAAGGAAGAGATATTAAAAACTTTCAACGTTTAAATTACACAATGTGCTCACACAATTATCATATATATTTGTATACATATATTTAGGAATAGTTTTTAAAACAACGGTATACTAAGAAACTTCGTACATAGAAAGAATAAAAAGCATTTAAAAAATTTTACATAATTAAACTTTAAAAATTGCTTTTATTCTTCACTCGATATTAGAGTTAAAAAAAATTTTTTTTTGAGTAATCACAATTAGCAACATTTAATCCATAATATAAAACAAATTTTCAGTAAAATAATTTCTGTAACGGTAACATAGATGAAATATTAACGAAAGTTACCTTACTGTCCTTCGAAATAGTCACCTCACATAACTATGCACCACTGAGATCTGCTATACATGTCCTGGAAACTTTGAAAGAAGTCTTCTTTTGGGATGCAGTTCAAAAGTCTCGTCATGTTTCGTTGGATGTCAGGAATATCATCAAATCTCTTTCTTTTCAAAACGAGTTTGAGTCGGAGGAATAAGAAGAAGTTTGGAGGATATTGAAATCTGGAGAATATGGTGGATGCTCAGTTTGAACACACCCTCCCCCTTTTTTGCCCGGAACTCTTTAACGATATTGGGTGTGTGAGGGTGAGCATTGTCGTGAACAAATAACCATGAACCTTGTTGTGCGTACTGGGGTCGTATTCTACGTATTACCCACATTTTTCTCATCCTTAAATACTGGGTAACGATTTGTCGCACGGATTTACGGTTAATCTGCAGTTCACCAGCCTTAATGCGCACAGTTAATCGACAATTTTTCGTGATTAATTTCCTCACTTTCTCAATGTTTTCGTTACTGACGCAGGTCGCCAGTATTCTGTTACGGGTTTTGTCACAAACTCTTTCCCGGCCTTCTCGAAAACGGGCCAACCACTCGTACACCTGCTTCATGGAAAGTGCTTGATCTTCATGAACACGTACCAGAATCGCATAAGTTTCTTTCGGTGTCTTGCCAAGCTTAAAACAAAATTTTAAATGGATCTTTTGCTCCTTCAGTTTCCTGTTCTAAGTTAAGAGACAACGCACTGAACACACAAACACTTTGTAAAACAAGTCTTATATGGTACACAAACGATACTCAACTGAACAACGTTGGGGACAGATGTTCAATCCTGCCGCTACGCATGTGCAGCGGTTTGTTTCAGCAGCGTTGCCAGATTGGCCGTTCTGACTTCATTCACCGAAGTTTATTGTCAGAACACTGTTAACTTTTTCACATTTATAATTGCTCATTTCTTTATGACTAAGTTGTAAGTCGAACTTTAAACAAGGTAAGTATTTAGTTTCATTCTCGTTTTCAGATAAGTTCTTTTAACGCTTTGATTTAATGTCTTTTTAAGAGCTGGTGCTTTTCGGACAATAATACCAATGTCAACGGCATAAGCCAGTATTTGAACTGACTTACTAAAAATACTTCCCCTAACATTGATTTTTGAGTCTCTAATAACTTTTTCAAGTGCTATATTAAATAGGAGGCATATACCAATGCATCCCCCTGTCGCACTCCATATTTCACTTCAAGCTGTTCGGTGAAAGCACTTTGTATGCGTACTTGAATTTCGGCTTCTTTAAGAGTCAAAGTTACAAGTGCAACAGGTTTTATCAAACTACACTGGTGTCCAAAATTAAAATTGCATACATACGTAGTAGGATTCAAATGTTCCCGAATTGAGTCTATACCTTAAAAAATATTACCAATTAAACTGCTGAAACACATCCTCCTTCGAAATCAGACCCTTGATTAACAACACACTGTTGCAACGGCTTGTAAAGGTCATCGAAACTTTTCTGGAATTCATTTTTAGCCATATCCTTTAGTTATACTGCGATGCACTTTTAACTTCATCTGGAGATTGGTCTTCGCTTAACATGCGGGGAACGATATGTTGACACATCCTATACATGTTAAGATCCTTAGTCAGGATACATTGACATGTGGCCGAGAATATCCCAACTGATTCTGCTATTGTTTGAGGGAGTGAATATTAACGTCGCACTGTTCAGCTACACGAGGGCTTTTGGCGACCGACTTCTCAGTTTTGAACCATGGACAAGTGACGATGCTATTGTTTGAAGCCTGTTCTTACGAACAGCCGCAGAAACCTTTTCGATGTTTTCAGTGGTGCGGAAAGTCTGCGGTCGTCCAGAGTGTTTGCCGTCTTCGACACTTTCCCTGCCTTCTCTGAAACGTCGATGCCACTCAAAAGCTTGCGTTCAAGATAATATATCACAGCCTTGCACCTGCTTCAAAATTTCGAAAGTCTCCGTAGCACTTTTTTTCCAAACGAACACAAGAATTAATATCCATTATCCGCTCAACAAACACAATTTCTTTCAATCGACGACGAATAAATACATCCGCCTACAAAATACGCCCCTGTGGTGACCCACCAACCCCATGATTTGGAGCCAACATTTTTTAGAAATGGGGAAGAGAGCAATAACACAGAAATGTTATTGCAGTCGCTCGCTCTACTGCAAAAATTGTCCACATTATAGGCTTACTCCGGAAATTTTTGAATCCTACAATTTCACAAGAAACCTTTCACTATTTTTTTAAAACACATAATATTTATAAAGTGAACAAAAGTAAGCATCCTATCCTAATTTGTGAATTTTGACAGATAAAAAAAATTTCTTGAGTGAAAAATGTTCAAATTGTTTTCACAGTAGAGCCTTGAATTTTGTGTTTAGAGATTGTGCATCAGTGATAGCACAAATTTGTGTTAAAATGAGTTTCCACAATCGTTTAGATGATGTGTCTTCTGATGAGGGGATCACAAGTGTTTAACTTATAACTTCAAACTGTGTTCTACGAGTCCAATAAAAAATCAAAAAGAAACTTATAAATATATATGCAAAATTATTATTCCTATGTCAAGTTTGTATAATTAAAAGTATCTAAAACTCTTCCTATTCATTAAAACTGAAACTTTTATTTATATATAATAAACTCTATTTTTTTTCAACACTTTTTTTCATGATATAATAAAAGAATATTAAAATGCTTTATCTTTATATATATACTCCCCACTAGATTGGGAATATTCTATTATTTTCTATCTTGGGTTCCCCGAGATAATTTTATACTTCTTAGTTAATACAGTGTTTTGAATAACAAAATAATTTACTAATGAAAATGAAACATTTTGCAATTGTGGGGAAAAAACCTATAATGAAGAAGAGGAAACAAATTATCAACAGATTCAACGTTAAAATCTAAATTTAAGCAAGTTCTCACACAACTATAAGCATTTTAATGTTCTTCAGAACATTGTGTTTAAGTAAAAAATATTTCTCTCACACATACAACGTGAGTGGCTACAAAAACAAATTAAACGCAGAATACAAAATGCGACTGCAGATAAATTCAATAGACATAAACTTCGACAATTTGTGTGGAAAAAAACAGAAGCACATATTCCAGTTACAAAATATAATTCACGGGTAGGTGACACTTGGATCATATGTTCAGTCCGTAATTGTATCTATTTTTTGTCGCGAATGCCATCCACCGACTGAGCACCTCCGCCAATGTTTTGATGTAACCCTCCGCACCACTTGTTGTAGCTTCCATCTTGGAACAGCGCGCGAATAGCACCGTCTCGAAAAAAACCAAATTCCAGTCCAATAATAGCATCGTTCTTGTAAAAACTCGAACCAGCGTTCACGAACATTTGATTAACATTCTAAATTTATTTTATTAATGAGTAAAATTAGATTAGAATTTTTTAATAATAAATGCAATATTTCTTTTAATTGCTTTTACATAAAGTACCTGTAACTTGTTGATCTACTTTAAATGTTATTTTGAGACATATTCTCCTAAGTATATGTGTGTGAGGAATGGGGTTTCACGAAAACACTTCCTAGTTCTAGGAGTTCCACGAAAACACCTTTAAGTTCTAGGGGTTCCATAAGTTGAAAAAGTGAAGACCACTGACTTGTAATATAACTACACTCAAGACTAAAATAAATGTCTCCTATGGCTCTGTATCCACCAAAAACTCATATCCCCCCCTCCGTTCCCATTTGATTAGCTAACACAGGACATCGTAATGGAGGAAGAAATGTTTTTTGTGACCCCAATCTGGCATGGGGAGAAAGTTACTAGAGAAAGAAGTGTTAATATATATATATATCAAATTTCATAATTTAATACATACTCCCGCCTTAAACCCTTCAAGTTTCAACATAATAGAAAACTGACATTAAACATATTGAGTTACATAACAAGGAAATAAGGTACATTAAATGAAATACCAAATTTACACATACTATTTTTCCAGAAAATATATCAAATTTTTTTTGTAAAAAAAAGCTTTTTCAAATTTGATCCAAATGCTGCCCCGGGCATGGGTGTGGCCGTAGAGTCGCTCTTGATCACATAGCTATTGACAAGCAAGCACACATCAGCCACAGAAGAAAGTAAATACGACAGTGTTGCTAGATTTGCAGGAGTAATTTAAAAATAAATTATAGCTTGAAGAAAACTAAAAAAACACGCTTTTATACTGAATCGAACTAAAAAGTAAAAAAAATAATTCTTAATATAAGAATAAAATGATTAACGAGAAAATGAATGTCATTGGGGTAAAAGCTTGGGGTGCTTTCTACTACATTTTTACACTAATTCAGCCTTTCGGAATAGAAGTTAGAAATTATGACATTTGATACATTGATAGAACACCCCACGCTTTTACCCAATTAACATTAATTTTCTTGTTCATCATTTTATTCTTATATTAAGAATTATTTTTTTACTTTTTAGTTCGAATCAGTATAAAAGCGTGTTCTTTAGTTTTTTTTAAAAAATATAATTTATTTTTAATTTTTTAGTTCGAACTACAACAAAAGCGTGTTTTTTAGTTTTTTAAACTATCATTTATTCATTGTTGAATTTATCCTTGAGTTTGATATTTGAAACTGGAATTACGTGGCTGTGGAATTAGTCTTGCTCTTCAATGGATATTAATTAACGGGTCTGAAGTATATTTATTCTCTCCGTTTACGAGGCCTCAGATGAGTCCCGTATCGTTATATTAGATTCCGTCTCTTTGGACAGGTGAAACAAATAAAAGTGTGTAAAGAAGAAAAAGTTCGAATTAAAAATTTTTTTTAATGTACCATGTTTTTATAACAGACTAAAAATTATAAAATTCCTCCTTTTCGTTTTTGTCTTCTTTCTTCACATTTTCATGCATTGTCATCCACTTCCGAGCTATGGTCCAAATTTCAAGTCTCTAGCTCCTCGGAAAGTCATACAGTTTAAAATCAATTACAAAATTCTCCCCGGACAGACATTAAAGAAAGCGAGTTAATAAAAGCATGGTAATATGAAGTGTCAATCTTTTTTTCATCTTTTAAACGTGTTCCTTTCATGTTAGTTCGTATCATCATTTCTAACCGTATTGCTTTATAAAAATAAAAAATATTTAGCAGTTAGAACGCAAATTATTTTTTTCCCACCTGCACGAGACGTTTTTTTTATCTTCATTTTTCAGAAAAATGTTTATATTATGGTAAGAAATATTGCTAACACACATCCACCCTCCACTTTCTCAGATACAGAGCACTTTTTTGTTTGTTTTATTTCTTTTAACCGCAAGTGATTTTATACTTGGATATAATTAGCTTTAAATTTAAAACACTCGCTTTAGGGTTACATCTTATTCTTTTAATCGCTAAATCTGAAATTTGTCGCCAAATCTGGAAATGATGCATTAAATTAGTCGCTATGTCTGAAAATGGTATATGGAACTAGTCGCCAAATTAAAAAATTATATATGCCATAAGTCGCCAAATCTAGAAGTGATATATGGAATTGTCGCCAAATCTTATTATCCTTATTCCTGACGATCCTGAAAAGGACAATGGAACAGAATTATTAAATTATTGTATTGCCATCGGTCCTTGATAAGTGTGCGAAATTTCGAATGAATCCGATCTTTTTAAGTGGGTAAAAATCGAGTTCTAAGATTCCGTTACATGCAAGTGAAACTTATAAAAGCGTGTTAAGAACGATTATGATTAATTTGATTATTTACAATATTTTATATAAAAATCAGAAAAATGGTATGAAAGCTTGATTATTATTATTATTTTTTTTTTCTTTTGCAGAACAGTGTTATCAAAAAGACTAAGTAATTGATATTGTCGACACTCTTAGTAGAAACAAGTAGCTTTCTATTCTTGATTTTAAGAGCAGATATTGGTAAGCCGATATTGTAGGCGTGTTTATACATCTGAAAGAGGACATTGATTCAAATTTCGCGTTAAGCGCATAAGTGAACGCTAATTGCTCTACTTTGAGCATCCGTGAATCAGGTGTACATTAAACACGCGCTATAAAGTCGGTGAGAGTTATTTATCGTTGAAATTTGACGTAGTTTGTTGATGTTAGTTCAGAATGACTTTAAGAAGACGAAGAAGCCAATATCAACAGATCACTGAGTTTGAACGAGGTAGTATGATAAAGCTAAAAAAAAGGTGGATATTTTTTCCATGATGTTGCAGAAAGATTTGGAAGGAATGTATCCACTATGTATGATTTTTGGCAGCTGTGGCTCTGGGAAGGCACTACCTTAAGAAAACTATGTTCCAACCATGCAAGGGTCACACTGATAGAGAAGACCACCGTATTCACCACATGGTTGGGGAATATCATAGTACATCTACAGCAGAAATTACAGTTTTTTCGGTACCAGAGTGAACTGCAACAAATAAATTTTTAGCGAAATAGCTCTCAGCCAGACACCCAGTTGCATTCATAGCATTAGCACCAAATGACTGACATCTGTTACTTCAGTGATGTCACGCTAGAGATCATTGAAGCGTGGAGGGGCGCTGTGTTGTGTTCTCCGATCAAAGCTGTTTCTCTCGTGGTGCCATTGACACATTAACTGAACCTAGAATATTAGGGGTTTCCTGAAAAGTCAAATTTCGGATCCCAAGTCTTTCACTTGGAGTCAATCAAGTTATGGGCCCCCTAGAATCCTACCCCCCGACGCAGTGCGGGGGTGTACATTGCGTCACTGCAGTGATGGCTGTATATTGATTAAAAGAATTCCAGGTCAGCGCCTGCAAACAATCTTTCTATGGCCTAGATACACTGGGTCTGCACTTTGAGTTTTGGTCTGGCTCAAGAATTTTTTTAATTTTTTTATTGTAGAACTCTCGAGGTTAAGTCACAAACTGACTGCAACAGTCTGGCGATTCAAACTGTTGCACTGACATTTATAAACATCATTCAAGGGGTGTTTTCCAATAAGAGAAAGTGCTCCCTCATACCCTTTTGAAACCCAACGTGCTCTATAAGGTGTCAACATGTTACGTTGACCAGCTAGATCACCAAGTCTTTCTCCAATCGAGCACGAATGGTACATCATTGGATAGTAAGGACAACTTCATCCAAAATCATAATTAAACAGCCTTATATTGACCGACTAATTGTAACAGGTATGCAATTCTATTCCACACGCCTCCGGTACTTGTACGTCGCATTGTATGCACGTTTGCATGCTTGCCTTTAAAATTCTGGCAGTTACACCGGTTTATAATGTACCATCATTTCACATTAGAAATGGCTCTTTTCACTCTTATATTAATTAACCTGTGATCTTGAAACCTTAATCACATATGTACAAATCAATTATATCAATGCAAATACATTGCCGAAGTTTCATTAATCGGCAGTAATTTTTTCTTGGTGTTTTTTCCATCTGTGTAAAATGTATCCGAGAGTAACTAAGCATGGCTGTGAACTAAAAATGAACTTGTTTGACTTGATTAATATTCGTTTGTTCAAAATAAAATTTGGGCAAAAAAAAGTGCATGTTAACATTTTTTTAGATTGCAAAAATGCAGATGAAAGATGGCTAGGTTGCTATACGACTCAAATCATCGGAATTGCAATATCGATTCAAGAAATCTTAGCGGGCATGCGTCCAACCATTTCCCCAAGTTTCATGGCAATCAATTGGATGAGCGGTTTAGGAAAGCATGAGAGACTCGGACAGTGGCGGATTAAGCGGGTGTCGGACCTGGCGGCCGCCAGGGGCCCCAAGCTTGATGAGTCCAAAGGCCAGCGACAAACCAACCACGCCACCTTGGAACAAGAAATGAAAAGAAAACGAAGCTGCAATGAAACCTCTGCTAGAAATTTATCGAGATGCAAGAGAAACTCTAATGTAGAAAAACTTTTGAAAATACTTTTAACAATACCGAAATCGAATGCATCAGGTGAATGATCTTTTTTAGTTTTTAAAAGTGTTAAAAATAATTCGAGAAATACTATGGGAGAAAAAAAAATTGAACAACATGGCCATATTATATACAGAATAAAATGCTTTGGACAAAATAGATATGGTAAAAATAATTGATGAACTGCCAAAGAGAAATAAAACTGTAAGCTCTTAAAGTAAGGTTTTCAATGTTTTTTTTATACAGTTAAGATTTTTCTTTAGCCGATGAGTTTCATTATAGCAATACATTCTATTTTGAGAATTTAAAGTGAGCTACTATTTTAGTTTTTCGACTCTTAAGCCGATGCGCCTCAAACCTTTTACCACCAGGGGCCTCCAACTATCTTAATCCACCTCTGCTCACAGACACACATTCATTTTTATTCATATATTATTTTCCTTAATAAGAAAGAAAAATTTTGTTTGGTAAAACTTTTTAATTTTACTTTACATATTTTGAATAATTTTTTTAATGCCAGTCTCATTATTTTGTCAGAGAAAAACATTTGTACTTTTAGGAATGTAAGTAATTGATATAATATCCTTATCGTAACCTTTTTCATACTTTACCTAAATAGCTTTAGGCATTCTATAGAATGTCGGCATTTCATACTTTGCTGGTAACATATATAATATGGAGATCAATTCATTTTGTGGATTGTAGTCGTGGAAATTAAAAATCGGAATATTAATCATATCTTTTAACATCAGATGAGAAAAAAAAATAGTGCATCTCTTATACTCAAGTGTCAAGGAATGAGAGGGAATCTTTCATTTTTCATATAAATATGCAAGGAAAAATAGGGGGAAATATAATATAAAAAATATAATCACATGTTCAAGTGAAGGGAAATATGTTATTTTTTGATTTACATCAGTGTTTTAGGGAAAGTTTCAACCACTTAGTAAGGCACGTGTAGACCATTACGATATTTTTTAAATAAGAATAGCAAAAAAAATCTGTCAAACATTCAAGGTCTAATCCTTTTAATGAGGTATCCTCTGTCAAAATATAGGTTTTAATTATTTGTTGCAAGATGAAATGAGATGAGGAAAAAAATATACAAGATTAGAATTTTAAGAAATGTTAAGTTATTATATATTTAAATACAAAGATCAATAATAGAAGATTTAAATAAATTTTTCACCACATTTTTATTTTCACAATATATTAAAGTATTACATTAGTACTACCTAAAAGAAACTTCATAATGAACAGATTACATGTAGCTGCAGCTCCTAATGAGTTTAATATAATCACTTTTCTAACAGTAAAAGATATAATGAGAATAAACAAAAGAATGCATAATCAATTTTAAACATACTTTTATTTATTTTACACAATGCAATTACATTTATAATGATTTAAAAATTTGTTACACATATATTTCCAAAAAAATTTACAGAAATTATGTAAATATCACAAATACAAACTGCATTTAGAAAAATATCTATACCTACTAAAAAGCCAAAAGAATGAATCTACCCTTTTACAGCAAATAACCGTTAGAAAACTAAACATCAAAAATTATAAGCAACAATGAATGTTACACTGAAAGATAAATAGCAGAGTGGTAAAAATTACAACATTTTAGCTTCCAGTTCACTAAAACATGCTTTGAAATTTTCATAAGCCACAAAAATGTCAAAAAGACGAATATCAAGAAAAATCTTTGAAAAACTTAAAAATAGAATAAGCCATTGATATTAATTTTTAAATAATTTTACATTGCTGAAACCCAATTTCAAAAAGAATTTATACTGAAAGTCAAAAATCGTTCATTGACATGTTTTTTAATCCATTTGAAATACATTCTAAATATGTATGCAAAAGTTAATCCCTCCTCCCCTCCTTTACGTAAAAATGCAAAAATGAATGTGGAAATTGAAAAATAAAATGAGGTTTTTAAATATATAAAAATGAGTAAATCATAGAACATATGATGTACAAAATATAAATTATTAGGCAGTCATCTTCCAAGCTTCCACTGGAGACAGAAATGATGCATGTTTCAGAAATTTACTATAAAAATATTGCATACATGTATGAAAAGAAAAAGTATTTTAATTCTGACAATTATGTAAAATTAATGGGTATAAATTAAAAAAATAACCTGGTTTCATCTTAAAACAGGATTATCGGACTATTTCAAAACAATGAATACATTAAAAGCCGTGATGTGCCAGGTCCAGGGCACACACAAGGGGGGCAGTGGACCCCCCTCGTTGTTTCCCGATTGATTATAATTCAATGTATATTGTACGCAAAGTAAATAAATTTTTGTTTACCACTTTTGGTTCTTGATCATCGATAAAACCAATATATTTAGTGGCGTATTTGGGTATGAAATGAGAATGGTGGACTTTCATCCGTCGATCCCCCCCCCCCCGAAAAATTCCAGTGTGTGTCATTGACCAGGTCATTTACGATTTATTTTGGGCCCAATTTTAACAACTATTCAATTTAAAATGCAATGTGTAGCAAACATAATTTGACATATCAGGCTTTGGAATAGGGTGCTTAATATACTGTAGCACATTAGCCAAGAAGCTTCATGACTATGATTCAAGAGGGTTATTTTTCCACAGCAATAAATTTTAGAACACTGTTTCAATGAAAAAAATAATTCATAGTAAATGTTTAAATACTCAGAAAATAAATAATTAGATTACGTCAGTTGAATGTTGTGGTTTAGAAACAACATTTAATACACATGCATTTGTATACATTTTTACACAAATTCTAGTAATGTTAATTTTCTTTACTTGTAAATTAACTTTTGCACAGATAAGAAATTAGATACTAAAAAAATTTCCTGAAATGGAATTATCTAAGACTGGAATAATACAAATGGAATTAACTAAGACTTATGAAAAAACTCTACAGAGTGAGTAACAAGAAAATGTGACACATCAAAACTTCCCTCTGGTTATGTTCAGACATTACTCATCTCAACATGGCTTAATAGACACACATAGTGCAAAAAAAAAAAAAAAATCAATTATTATTATTAATGAGTTTGTGTACAAAGTATAAACATATTTTATTACATTAAAATGAATTTTTATTGCAGATTAAATGGAGAAAATATTTTAATTTAGTATCTGCACTTAATTAACTTAAGTAACAACACTTCATTAAATTAATAATAGTAAAAAAAAAGAAAAGAATTTAAGCTTAAAATTTTATTAACTTAATTTCCTTTCATATCGGGTAACTTAATGTTCAGATTTAAGCAAAATATCTAATTTAATTTACAAAATCACAAGAACCATATTATAGTTAAAACACTTCCTCATAAATAAATAAATATAAGGAGAATGCTACACAAGTTCAACAAGTCAGTAACAAAATTTAGCTTACAAATTCAGTTTCATTTTAGAAACAATATATTTTTTTTAATAAAAACCTATAAGACTTAATATTTAAAAAAACAGATCTTACTATAGATTTAAATATCAAGTACTTCTACACATTTAAGGGAACTTTTTTTTGCCTTTCTACAATATCCTTTATATCAAAATTTATAAAAACTGGTACCTGATTATGCAAATTTATTTCAACACCTGTGAAAGATTGACACACAGCATAAATGGATTTCAAAATTTAAAAATAATAGTAAATAGTATCTTCAAAATTACTAGCAAAATGTGCATTCATGACAAATTAAAATACACATCAAAATGCACTTAAAGCATAAAATACAAAAGTATGCTTAAACGAAACCATCAACTTTTAAGATTAAATAACATGAATCACAAGGTTCTCAACTATCAGTAAACATTTAAAAAGACATAATTTTAACTTTTCAAAACAGAAAATGTTACAATAAGTTAAAATTTCCTTTTCAAACAAATATTGACAAACTATTGTGTTATTTGAAATTAATAAAAGAAATATCTTGTAATAAAAAAGTTTTTACTTCATACCAACTTATGAAAATTACATACACAGCTGAAGACAAAATGTAACATGCAAAAACTAATAAAATGTTTCAGAATGTATGGAAGCTGAAATTTCTAGAAAAATATTTTAGCTTTTAAGATTTTGAACAATGATTCAGAAGTTGACAAAATATTTAATAGTAAGTAAATCAAAGTCCTTAAATTTAAAGAGTTGCGTTTTATAACAAATCATTTTATGCACAAATCATGAAAATTTATTTCACATATAAATTTTAAATAAAACAAACTGCATTTTTTTCCAACTCATCTTGAAAAAAAACCCACCCAATTAGCAATAACCTCAAGTCATAATGAAAACAAAAGGAGAAAATTAAAACATAATTTTAAAATAGAAAATAATTTACATTTATTTTTTCTTAGCATATATTATAAAGTAAATCAGAGCTATCAAACAAAACAAAAAAAGTTTTAAAATACAATTCACATATTTTGGCACAATCTCAATTTTAGCACTTATTATTTAGTAGTTATACTATTTTTTAATCATCACCATTATCTTTGAATTTCTTTTACATTAAAAAATGTAGTAGCAAATAACTTTAAATAGGTGCAGTTTTTAAAAAGAACCAATAAAAATTACAACAAATCTGACACACCCACACACAGATTTCATGGTAATCTCTCTGAAATGACAGAACTCTGAACATGTGATTCTTGTGCGTTAATATTAAAGTGAATTTCTTTTGGAAATTTCTAAAAACAGGATACGAAAACTTTCAATTTCACAAAATTTTTTGATCAGATATAAAAACGATAGAATCCTGTATCAAAAGATAGCACATAATATTTTTCTGGATAAATTTTATTAGCATTCTTCAAATAGAATGTGTTGATTCCACTGCAAAAGTATAATAATATATTTAAAAATGTATAAATAGATCATTGCTAAGACAATATGAATCTACATAATTTGAAATATTTTTCTTACAAATAAAAACGCATTAGTCCAGTCACATTCCAACCATCCAAATAATTCAGTAAAAAAAACACACACTAAAATGATCACCTTTAGAAGGAGAAACAAAAAGATTTTTTGAATATCAAAAAGTATAAATTTTTCAAACTGTTTTGAAAATCATAAACAGAAAATTTCTTTAAGTAAACAAAAAAAATAGATAAAAATTATTGTGCAGTAATTTTCATAAAACCATTTAATTGTAAAACAACAGCTCTGATACAATTCTGTTTGTTTTCATAGATATTCAAAGAAATTCTCAAAAGAATGAAAACTGAATGAACACAGCTAAGCAAAATTTAATCAACACTGATGAATTTATCAATGAACAGATATGAGGTCTATTCAAATCTAAGCTGATGCAAAATGTGCACTAGCTTGATTCAAAATTTTCATTAAAATTTGTCTGACATGTTACATGCTGGAATATAACACAAATTCATTATTAATTTATTTCCTAAATTAACATGAATTGTTTGTTAAACATATAGATTTGTAACAACAACTTCTGAGAAGTTATGATACAAATCTATTCAATGAATTAAAGAAAAATGATACAATTTTTATCATGAAGTGAGGAGAAATAACATTGATCAATGTATATTGGCATTAAAATTTGACGGTAAACTCTAAAATAATTGATACTCTGTATTTAAAATTCTCTACCAACAAATTGAATGATTAATTCTAGTTTCCCATAAATAGAAAGCATTATTTGCAAAGTATTTCCTTTTCTTTTTACCCTACACACCACATGATTTTAAGAGAAACAACTATAACAAGTGATGACTAAAAATATTGCTTTAAATATTATGTAGCAAATGATTAAGAATTAACAAACTATGAGCACAAATGAAAAAGAAAGTAAAAAATAGGTCCCAATTTTATAGAATGTTTTTCTCAGCACAAGTTAATTAGATTATTTTGTATCTTTGATTGAAATCTGTATGTATACACATACAGATTCAAAGACAAATTATCAAATATATATTAAAATGTAACATAAAATACTAAACATTATATGTGCGAAAATTTGATAGAAATCTTCATTTTCAGTACCAATACAAAATTGATGAAATAATTTGAAACCATATAACATTTCTTAAAACTCTTTAAATTTCAATGACAAAACAAAAGGTAAAATGTTTAGTCATTAAAAAAATTAACATTGATATTTTTATCTGTACAATAAATTTTTACAGAATTTTTTTTAAGAGAATCAATTTATGGTTATTAAAAGATCACAAGGACAGATAAAACTAACATATAAAAAAATCATAAAAATTAACAAACACAATCTGAAATTACAAATATGATAATATATATATAATCCAATGAACAAATATGGTACCTTTTAATATTTATTTACAATTTTAATGAAGAAATGATTGCACAGATAAAAGAAAATATTTTTTGACTACTGCCCCTTGATGCACTGTTAATGAATACCTTAGTAAAAAAAAAAAAATTAACAGATATTTATACATAAGGGCTGGAATGCTACTTATAATGCATACACACACATAAGTTGATTTAAAAATACTCTGATGAGTCGCCAATTGTCCAATGTCTTGCCACAGATGCCTTATCAAACTTCTCACCAAATGTGATCTAAAAATGCCAATCATATTCAAAATTAATTTTGAAATAAGATTACAATAAACAAACCAGTTTATAAACTACCAAAATGCATTTCAGGAAAATAAATCTGCAAACCTTTTTGCAATTATTTGATCAAAAGGGTAAATAAAATTTTAAAAGTGTTTGCATTAAGAATGGATGTGATAGATTAAGCACGTGTATTGATGATGAATAAGGATTTAAGAAATAACTTATAAAAACCTTTAATAGGGAAATAACAAAAAAGTTTGGTAGTAATCATTGCAAAAAATTCTCTTATGCCAGCGAATTATGGAATGTGTGTTAAAAAAAAAGTAATCTTATTAAAAAAAGCATTATTTTCAAGCAAATAAGATACATTTTGGAAATATATAAATAAATTTTCAATTTTGCATGTTCATAAAAAATCAGCTGTTTCATGCATTAAAAAATTTAAAAGCTTAGCTTTAAGCTTTTAAAAAGTTACATCATAAACATGATGCAATTTTATGATGTTTCATAAAATTCTAATATAAAAAAGGAATCTTTAAAAATATAAATTATTATGACACACTTAAAAATATCTTCTTAGATTTTACCTCTTACACAAGTAGAACTCAAACTTCACATGGAAGATAGGATGGTTTGGAGTGTTGATTCTGCAAAACAAATTAATGAATATTAAAGGACAATTTGAAAATCCAAACTTACACATTATATCAAACATTAAATACTATAACTTAATGCTGGATGAACTCGAAACAAATTTAAAAATATAAAATTTCAAAATTGTAAATATTTAAAAGGAGATATTTAATTTCATAATTAAACATATTTTATGAGCATTAGAGAACTTCTGAACAATTTTTTAGAATTAAATGATATTTAATCATACCACAGAGTAAAACAATTCAACAATTCAATATTACTTCACACACACATATAAAGAGGCAAAAATTTAAATTACTAAAAAACAGTCTAAGAATACAAATACTAAGAAAATTAAAAATATAACTCAAATGAAACATTTGTATGATTATACTGTTAAATACGAGCATGCTTACGCAATGGATGCATTACTTAAAATTGGATTTTAATAAAAATAAAGAGAAATTGATTTAAAAAAAAACAAACATGGATATTAGAAGCCTAAAAAGACATGTGAACCAAATTTAGTAATGAAATTTAAAGAAATCACCTCCTCTGCAGGTGATGGATGAACTGTATGCTTTGACAATACAATTGTAGTTGTCTTTTTTTTCTTCAGAGATGAAGGTGGATGAAGAAATACACGAGGTGAAGGAGTAACTAGCAATTCAGCTGCTCGAACAACATCCAAAACTTTTTCATCCACTGACTTTTCCTGCGTCACCACATCTTGATTCAGCTATAAAAAGAAACATATATTCTATTCTACTTTAACCCCTTGGCTGAAGATTTATTTGAAAAAATACTTGTGTGTGGAATGGATTTAATTTGGTGATGCACAGAACAATACATATAGGCAGAAAATTTTGTATGAGAATTCATTTAATGAATATGATATGATAAACATATTAATCAGAACTAAATTAATAATAAACAAGTAATATAAAAATTTGTTTTTAAGTCAATTCCCACTCTGAACAGATAAATAGAAAGTATTTTATTAATGACTGAAAATTTGAATGATATATATATGTAAATAAATATATATATAGGGAAAGAGTGAACTAATAATAGGAATTGAAAAAAAAAGGAGCATTTGTTTGCTTTGTTGTAGCAATACACACTCGGTTTGGTACAGTTTGGCTGAAAAACTGATTTTCGACGCCAATTTTTGTAATTGTTTTAACAGTTACATTGTTACAGCAATGGAGATGAATGTAAGTTGGCAACAAAAACCTGTAATTTTTTTAATTAATTGACTGGTAATTAATGAATTAATATTTGAAACAAAAACAGTATTAACATCGTCATCCACTACAAGTTTTAAAAAATTTATTTGAACTTGATTGGATGAATAGAAAGTATTTTATTAATGACTGAAAATTTGAACAAGATATGTAAATATATATATATGGAGAGAATGAGTGAAAAAACACTAGGGTGTGTGTGGTTATGACCACATTATAGAAGTGAAAATTTCTAATTTATTCAGGGCAAGAGAATGCAGTTTTTCGGATGTACTACATTTTCTTTAACCACATTTTCACATGCGGTTGTTAAGTAGTTCTATTTTTCAAGCCCATTCATCAGTGAATTTGTTTATTTTATTCATTTTCTGTAAAGGGCAATGTTAAAATAATTATGCATTCTTATATATTTATATATGAGTATACACAATTTAAATGTCAAATTAAAAATTCAGATTTTAAATTTTTTGGCACATTTTTGCGCTTAAATGCTCTTTCTACTAAATAAAAAAACATATCCCATTTTGTTATTTCTTATTTTCAATCTCCTACATATCCATCATCTTTTTTTGTGTCGTTTGCTTTTCTCTCATTCACTTGCTGGAGTTGAGTGGAAGTGAGCTGTACGCAGTGCCGGTTTCTCCATTGGGCGCTTGGGGCAGGCACTCAGGGGCCTGGATAAGCTGGACTGAACCAGATTTCAAGGTTATAAATTTCGAGCCTCCAGAGCCAAGGCAGACTGTAGATCTTCTGCGCCCAGGGCCCGAAATGAGCTTAAATCGGCACTGGCTGCATAGCAGTAATATTTAAATAAAGAAAATAAAAATTTCACGGGAAAAAGTGTGCATGACATTTTTACTAAAAAAAAACACGCACCTAAAAAGTTTTCAATTCAAAATTAATCGCACGTTGCCGACTGGAGCCGAATGACCGTAGCGTACCCGAACCTGATGCTTCATTTAAGTTCACCCTTCAGCAAAACGTGCCATTAAAAAGTTATCACTTCAAAAAAAAAAAAAAAAAAAAAAAACATGCCTAAAAAGTTTTTAATTTAAGACTAAGCGCGAGTCGAGCACGATTTCCGACTGAACACGTAAAAAGCCGAGTTCCATTACTCACCCGAACCTGACGCTTCAACAAAGTTCAATCTTCAGCTAAATGTGCATAAAGAAGTTGTCTCTTTAAAAATATTTAAGGAGTTACAAAGCGCAAATTACTAATATTTTGGGAATTCAGGAAAATTTATAAATTCTTCATCCCGGACTTATTTTCAAACATATAAAGCCTTAGGATTATCACCTAGTCTATGCATATACATAAAACTGATCTGACATATTTCACAAAAATTATTTTACATCAGCAAGATTTTATTTTCCCTTGAAGATCCTTTCCCTTGGCAATTCTTTACTAGAATGTTCACTGTCACTGCTCAAGAAGCATCTGGAGCATATTTGAAATTTTCATTTTGTAGTTCACAATATCTATCATCACTATTGTATTTCTCAAAAGGTCTCTTTCATGGAAACTTTCATAAAATACATTACTTATTTTTTACATTTTAGGGTAGTCACTAACACTGAAGCATTGGAAAAAATCTCTTTTTAAAACTGATACCAATCAAAATTGCTGTTAACAAGAACGTACATGTTTAATTTTGTTCTAGTTTGAATGAATTAGACTAATTATTGAAATGAATCTTACCATCAACATTACAAAATAGATCAGATACAGAAAACAATTTTATAGAATTAAAAAAAAACTGAATATGTAAACACATATATGCTTATCATTTCTATTAAAAAAACTAAGTTTCATTCATTCTGAATTAATTAAAGGAAAATGTTCATAATATAATGATGGTTAATTTTAACATAAAATTGAAGAAAAAAAAAAGGAATAAGTAAATATTTTTAGCTTGAATTTTCTCAAATCAATGAATTATGTTGAATAACAGATCAAAGTACAGAAATACTGATTACTGAATTAACTAGAATAATGACATGATATCTTCATTTACACATCTAATTATCGACCCCTATTGAATTATAAAAAATAGGATATTATGTAGCTAATATTAAAGCAACATATATAACTAAGTTTCACTGAGTTCCAAATTTAGAGCAGCATATTAAAAAAACAAGCACATAAACTGAATTCAGATGTATTTCACTCATCCATTTTGTAGTGGATCTGTACTCCAAAAGAAAAAAGGAACATGTCTACCAAATTTCAAGTCTGTGGGTCTAATTGTTTAAAAATAGGAACATTTATCTATAATACTCCTTGGGGATCGATTTTCACAAAACCTATTTGTAATGGATCTCTACTCCATGGAACATGCCAGTTAAATTTTAAGCCTGTAGATATAGAGATGAGTGAGCGAGTCACTTTTCTTCTTTATATATACAGATTCATACACACATAAGTGCTTGATACGGTGGCCTAAATCCCATCCAAAACTTTTATCCCATGAGTTCTGAGTCACAGTATATTTCAATTTAAGATGTTTGTCAAAAATCTGAACTAAAAATATATAGATTTCATACAATACTTAATGCAAATTTAGATGTTTCATCAAATTTATTTAATGGGCCTCTCATATACCTTTTACTAATATTTTTGATAATATATTATCTTAATAATTAAGGTAAAAATTATAAATAATTATGACATTACGAAGATGACACATGAAAGGGAACAAGGCAGGATTTTGAATTCAGTAAAAATGAAAATAATTTCAAAATGAAAATAAAAAGCTATCAGTCATGAAAATCGGGACAAAAATATCAAATAATAAAAAAAATAAATTAAAATATAATTAGAACACTGTATTTCATATATTGTCAAAAACTTAAAAATTTCACTGACTGATTCTGGTAAAGAGAAACCAGAAAAAGATGTAAAAAGAATAAAATATCAAAAAGTAGTCAAGAAATGTAATTAAGTTCTTATGCTAGAAGAGCTTTAAAATTCTGTAACATTTAAAAATGGTTGTTTTGTAATAAATTTTAAGTAATTCTAAGAATAACAATGTTTTCACTGAAATATAAATTAGTAGAAAAATCTGCTTAGTTTTAATTTGTAAGATACATAACGAATAACTATCATAAACATCTGAATAATTTAGAATAAAAAGTACTTACAGGACGGAAAACATCAATAGAATCATCATCACTATCAATACAAGGGACTGAATTAACTGTAACAAAGCTCGAACTAGGAAGACAACTATATGAAATATTTGCAGGCATATTACAATTGAATCCATTACATACAATGAAAGACACAGAATCATGAGAAGAACTGAGGGCTCGATTAGCTTCTTCTAAGCTCACTCCCAAAAGAGATATATTGCAAACCTAAGAAAGTAAGGTATAAAAAAAATTTGTAAGACATTTTATTACTTAAAGGTTTTTGTATAAATATAAAAACCTTTAGAAAAAAAACATCCCATGACTGCATGGTCACTCACACGCACCTCAATAACTCGCATTCCTACTCTCAATCTCCCATCCCTATCAGCAATTGAATTAGGAAAAACCTAAAAAGGAAAAACAAATTCTACAAAATGAAAAAATATTTATACTTATCACCAGATTATCCAAGAAAAAAATGTAATGATTTCTTCAAAGAAAAATAACAGAAAACATTTTAAAATTAAGTCTGACTAATTATAAGAGTTTTACTAAGAGGAAAAGTGTTTTTTTTCCATAATTATATCACAACAATCAATTAATCGTTTGTTAAGTCAAAAGAAGAAAAAAGAAATAGACAAAATAAATTTTGGTGTTAAAAATATCTGACACTAAATGAAACCATTTTCAAATTTAACTAGGTTAAGCACTAAGTAAAGAAAGAATGCTTATTATAACTGAAGATGTTGTCCAAAAGCTTTATTCTGGAAAACTACACACAAAAATTAATTTTACTGAAAAATATCTTTAATATATTTTTAAGATTTATTCATCCACATTAAATAAATGTATTTTTCTAATAAAAGTAGAAATTTCAATAAAATGATTTTTATTTAGATGAACACATTTAACATTATAATTCTTTCTTTAAAAGCTAACCTAATATTTTCTCTTCGCTAATTGCACCAAGTATTCTCAAATGGATAATTTATGGACAGAATCAAAAAATTCACTTTGCAAAACAATTTGGAACATAAGTTGTAAAAAAGTAATACGACATTTTGAGAATGTGTGAGCTGATATACATTAAAAATTTATCACTTTTACTTTCAATAATTTATCATATGTTGCATTTCTTCCAATAGGGTAGGGTAGAGTAGAATAGTTGTATGTCATAAAAAAAAAAGAGCAATATTTTTTACAGTGATAAGTCTTTTAAAAATAAAATTTTACAACTAATTTCTCATATAGTAAATTGAATTACTTACAAAATAAAATTTAAAAGTAAAAATTAATAATTTATAAGCTATGATAGAAATATAGTAATTGTATGTTTTATTATTTTTCATTATTAATATGTTTTCTAGGTAATTTTATTTTATATATATCTTATACAATAAACAAGAGAAAATCTCATTTACTCTAGAAGGAGTCCGCAGCTTTCATTTTATTGGTAAAATTATACAAAAAAATAAATAAAAACAAATGCAATAACATCAAAATATATTTATATCAATAATGTGATATTGCTAAGGATAAAGTTAATTATCCTTTGCCATATCACATTAGTCCTAACATTATTCATAAGGTTACTTACTCACAAAAAAAAATTACTAATATTATTAAACTATGTGGAGAATCAAAAATTTGATCATTGCTAAGATAACCCAGATATGTGAATAAAATTTATTCTGCACATTAATAGTTCCTTATGTACAAAATAGTGTAAATTACATCTATTAATGATGATTTGTTGGTTTCAGAAAGCCTTAGATCAGGCATGTCAAACACGTGGCCCCCCAATACATAGGTTGAGGCCTGTGGAGAAATTATACAAAATTTTAGACATCAATCTTTAAGGGTTTTTTTTATTTTAAAATTTATATCCATAAACTTTTTTTTTTAAAAAAATCCACTACATATTAACCTGTTATCTCTTTTGTTTTTAAAAAAAAATCCTATTTAATTATAGAAACAGCCTTAAAATAAAAATTATTTTTAATATTTTATTAAATTTTTTCATTTAATTTTACAATAATATATTAATTCTTATTAAATGCTTAAATGCATTTATGAATACTACTTGCTAAAGATCACACTACGATTCATCGTGTGTGCCACTTTTATTTTTCTTTGAAAGTGTCTAATCAGTGAGAGGCGAATAGATTGACGTCAGAGGCTGTTAAGTTTCACTTTTTTAAAATTTAAAACCCCCAAGATGACAAAGACAAAGTATAATGTTTACTCAATCGTTTGTGAATGATTGGTTTTTATTCATATTAAATTAAAAAGTTATTTTATAAAAAATATAATCGAACTTCAAGAACAGAGTAAGGAAAGATGAACATCATAGTTTTTAAGAAAAATGAAAAATGCAACATTTCTATGCCCAAAACAAGAATAAAATATTGCGCCTGGTATGTAAAACTGTAATTTAGTTGCACAAATGAATACACTTCTATAAAGGGCACCATGACACAAATCAGAAAACAAACTATAATAAATAACCTGCAAAACTTTGTGAAGACAAGTTGTTGAAACTGAAATGAACTCTTCAAAAACGAAAAAAATATATTTACTAAATTTGTTGAGGAAGTGAGTGAGAGTGAATGTTATTGTCGTACTGTTCAGCTACTCGAGAACGTTTGGCCATGAACCTTGTAATATTGAACCATGGTCAAGTGACGAGGACAACACCTGATGTTGGCACCCCCTCTCCTAACTTCCACTCCACACCTACGAGAGGACATTAGAGCTTCAACATATTTAACACCCATTGACCCCCTCTGCATTGGGATCTTCGGCGGGAGAAGGCTGGAACTCATGACTCGAGTCCGTTACCTTGACCACTAGACTACCGCAGCCACCTAAATTTGTTGAAGATAATTCAACTGCAGTAAAAACTATATTTTATCACTTTTAATCGAAGCACAGATCGAAACCATTTACTGAAAAAGAATTTATGAGTGAATGCTTAAGGTGGAGGAATTACCGTATTTACTTGAATTTAAGCTGTACTTTTTTTCCAATGTTATTGCTACTGAAAATTGGATGCGGCTTAGAATCGAAGGGAAATAAATTTGTTGGATGGGGTATTTAGAGCAATTACGGGCTCCCTTATGTAATTAAAAGTTTGTAATACTCATAAGATAACGAATAATTCACATATTAGTTCTCATTTTAAATTTATTTTAATTTCGCAAAATTTGATAACAATAAACCCTTTTATATTATTTTTTATTTTACACAATAACTTGTTGAGAATTTGGGGTGCGGCTTAGTTTCGAATAAATATGGTATTGCCCAGCACAAGTAAAAAAAACTTAAGTGTAGTTTTAAATTGAAATTCTGTAACCAGCAGAGATGTTGAAATATTTAAGAATCAAAGTCGAGTCTTGTATGAAGCGTAATACACGTTTTTGATGCACTTTTGGAAATCTTGATGAAGTGGAAGTTATACTTGTGGAAAAGTTGGTTTGTCTTGCAACTAATAGAGCACTTACCATGTGTAGTATTACTAAAGGAACTGCCAGATTAAAAAAACAAGCAAACAGCATGGTAATAGTAATTTTGAACATTTTCGTTGTATTATTCCATTGCAAGTACTGTTCTTGGGCATGTATTTGGATATACTGGACATGTTTTAAAATAGTCAATAAAATTGCAAACTATATTTGAGCAAGTAGATTTTGGCATCATTGATTTGTTTCATTTCTGGAAGATATAGAATGTGAATTTATCGGTCAAATATACTACACGATAGTTTGATGGATTTTGATTCATAAAATGTTAAAATGATTTTTTAAATTGTTCAATGAAATCATTTTCTTGGTAACAAAAAATATGAAAGTGCTGAATTAAAAGATGATTATCGGGTAAAGCATTTGGCCTTCTCAGTTGAAATAACAAACCTATTGATTAAATACCTTAAATTAAAATTTACAGAATGTTATCCCCAAATTAAATGGTTAGAAATGGAATTCGATCAAATATTTTTTGATTTTAAAAACTTTGAATTCTTATTTCATTACTTAACTTCACCTCTATCCTTTTTTTTTGTAATGGGGCTGCGTATTGGTATTTTTGATCTTTGCAGACCTAGTTCATTCCCCAGGAGCTGGTATCACTTTTTAGTGCAGCACCATATAGGCAACACCAATTGCTGCAAGTAATTTTGATGCCCAGTTTCCCAGTTCTAATTTCCCAGGTTCAGAAGAGACTATGGATGTTCACACTTTTTTCTTGTTTTAACGAACAAATTAATAATTTCATGATCTGTATGAATATTCATTTACTTTCAGCGATATCATTAAAAATTGTTCCCTCTTTCAAGAAACTCTGAAAAGTAAAATTCTTATAAACATACTTCAAAAAAGCTCAAAATAATGGCCAATACAATTTCGATCATTAGATAATCTTATTTATAAAATATTAATCTAATTGTGTGTAATTAAATTACTTAATTCATAATTTAACATACAAAAATACACCATTAAATGCTAAGAAGAAAACTCTTTAAAAATATTCATTGAATTACTTCTTTAAATTCAAAGACAAAAGCAGCTTTTTGTTCTAAATGCCAGTAACACTATAAACTATGTACAAAAAATGGTAAATATACTTTAAAACAATAATGTGAAAAAGCAAAATTCTTAAAAACACATAAAAGTACCTTTGTTATAAATATTCCTTCATCATAAAAATCAAAGGGATTTGCATGAGTTCCCTCAACACCACCACCTAGAACAATTCCTAATGGCTCATTTTCTGATACTTCTAAGTTAAACTCCTAAAAGAAAAAAAAATAGTATGTAATGCATGAATAACAATTTTATGACATGTAAAAAAGCATCATAAAATTCAACAATACAATATAAAAATCAAACACTTTAAAAAGCACTAAATAATGTAATAAAATAGTTCAGCACTATAAGAACAATGATTTAAAAAATGTACAAATACTAATCAGTAGGGGCAATATCTGCAAACACGAACTTCCAAAATAGGAACAAAGCAGAAAAAGGATTTTATTTGCGACAAAAAATCTGTTTTTCAAAGCTCTTCACATATTTTTCATAACCTTTTCCAGAAAGTTTAACTAATAATACTAAGGAGCTGAGTTATAACAATAAATATAAATTTCATTTGATGTAAAATATTAAAGTCTTTTGATATAACTATATGTTAAACAAAACCTCTTCAAGCAAACAAAAAACTCTGAAATACACATTCCACTCCAAACATTCTTTTAAATCTCAATTACTTAAACTATCATAATTGCTGAAATATTTCCTGCATTAAAATGAAACAAATACAATTCTTACCAGCCAGCCATCGGGAAGTGGATCATGCTGAATGATTAATTTAACTTCATTAACAGATGCACACAATGCCGATACAGCTTCAGAATGAGTTAAATTACTTAAATCAGTATCATTGACCTAAAAATATTTCATATTAAGTAATTAAAAAATATAAACGAAATTATGAAATGTCTTTTTTTTTAAAGAGAACACAGAAAAATACTTGACTAACAATAATACTTCCTTTACAAACATACCATTTATTTGATCAAAATACATAGACATATGTATAAGTGACTGCTTGATTTAAAGGCTAAAGAGCCAATTTCGGCTAAGCTCCATACATATATTATACACAAGTATACAGTAACAGAAATTTCCTTTAAGATAGAGCTGCACTACCAATACAAAAGGGAATATCTTTCAACAGAATTATAGATGTCACCAGATTTTGGAGAGGCATAATCATTAGAATTAAATTACTGACTCAGTCACAACCCTTAGAATCGTCTTCTAATTATTGTACACACAAAGTTTTTCCAAGTCTTTTTTTTATAGCCTTAAGCATTTCATTAAGAACATTGTCCATATTTTTTACAAATCACCTTTATCCAACAGATGACGTTGTTTGCAACTCGGATGACGTCAACGGTGACAAATTTTGTTATCTGGTGGCCTTTCGTTACTACAGCAATGGGGTGTGGTTAAGAAATGATTGACAAATACCTGTTTTTAGTATGCATGCACTGTTTAAGGTATCCGACTGGTTGCGACAACTTAAAAAAAAAAAAAAAATGGGATATGGGGATTTTTTTGTTACTTTTAGATTTGTTTAGAACATTTTAAGAAAAATATTCTAAAATTAACAAGAGAAAAAGAATTATTATTATTAATATGAGAAAAAAATTTATTATTACAAAAAATAGCATAAATGCGGCCCATTCTGTGCCAAAGGTTTATAAACAAATTTTCAATTCTTTCATTCTAATATGTTGTTATGTTATTCATTTTTGAAATGACACTCAGGATAAAAAATATTTTCTTTTTTACAAAAACTAGAGTACTTTATCTTAGTTATTATATGAAATTGCTTAAAAAAAGTGATTATATTCACATAAGGAACTGTAAATTTTGTAATAAGACAGGGATTGATAAATCTGAAGGTTAAAATGATTCTATTATACAGAACTTACAAAAAAAAATTTCAGTTAATTATTTTCAAAACTTTTTGAGCAATCGCTGGCCCCACTTGAGTATTTAAAAAAAAAAACGCATTTCAAGTAAAATGCATTTTACAGTATGGCATCTTGCTTAAAGTAATGACATCTGCTTTTACTAAAACACTTGTAGTTTTTGTTCTAGTGAATGGAAAATGATAAAGTTGGTAATTTTATAAAGCTAATAAGATGACATAAAATAAAATGATAAAAAAATTTGCCAAGTTGTGGCAAAATTAAAAATTTAAGGGTAGTCGGATACCTTAAAGAAACGGGTGAGGGTAACAGGGAGGAGTGTTGAACTGGGTGGAAAGGTGGAAGCGAGAGCTTTGTAAAAAAAAGTGATATGGTACAGATAAAACCTTTTAGAATTGCCCAAAATACAGAGACATCTTTTTTCAAATATTTTGGTATTGCATTGTACTTCACAGTGGTTCAGTGCTAAATGGTCTATATTTCTGGAAAAATTTGATTGATGGGTATAATTATGTGAGCTTTTATCCATTCATCTGGAAAATAATTAAATGTGATGCGCTTGAAATATTTTGTCATATGAATTATAACTTTTCAATAAAATGGTCCTCACATAAAGCTCCGGATTTTTAGAGAAAAAGTCCTCCAGTGAATCAACAAGTGCATTTACATTGTCTTGGATATCATAAACAATGACTATAGGTTTGAGAATGGAGAAGAAATACGGAAGAGTGTTTTAATTTTTAGAGGAAGGATCTGATAGATCTTCAGTTGAAAGTTAAAGAGGATTTTTTTTCAAAGCTTTATTTTTGTAGAGATATCTTTCTTTTTTATTTGTCTTTGCATTATTTCATTTTTTTGTTGGAGAGAAATTTGAAATTGCAATAAATTTCTTTCTGCTTATATCTCTTAGATACAAATTGCATTTGAAATTGCCATAAACGGATACAGATCAAAGAAATAATCAGTTTCGATTCGAATCTTTAACGAGAAAATGGCATTTTTGGAAAACAATGGTTGTAAGAGCAATTTTTTCACAAATATTTTGTTATAGTAACCGTTCCGAAAACTTTAGAACCCCTCACTTGTATGAAGGGCAGTGTCGTAAAAACGTCACTATAGTAGCTAACCCTTGATGTAAAAATAGTATGAAAGGAAAATTTTTTAGAAATTAATGAAAGTGCTGGAATTTTAAGAAAGCTTTTTTGATGTCCAACACTGTGCGCCTCAGGAATCTGAAATGCTTGTGTGAGGGATTAGTCTGGTGGAAATGACAATTCTGCAAATCTTTCACTCATCATCATGCCACAATAACCCCCAGTATCAGTTCCCCAAATAGATTTCAATCACCTACCCCCTGCAATACACAGATACACTATTCATGCATTTCCCCTCATCATCACTTGACCATTTCCTCTTCGAAACAAACTGTCAAAACTTCCTTCTTTCATTCCAACAAAGAGGGTCCCCCCCTCAAACAATGACGTGTTCTGATGACGTAGTCTAGGGTTACTTTAATTCTTTTACCCCCTCCCTCCATTTTTCATGTAAAAATAGCAGAATTAGTGTTTCTGAAGTGATTAAAGTCATTATTCATGTAGCAAAATATTCTTTTTCGTAAAATAAGGAATTATAAATGTGTATTTCGGGCAATTTATGCCCAATTTTCTTCTAAAGTAATGTTTTAAAAGTTTTGTACATAGATTGCTTACACGTAGTGCCATCCGCAGTCATTATAATAAAGCTTGCCAAACATGGCGTCCATAAATCCTGGAAGCGAAAATATATGTATTTTTCCTACTTTTAAAACGTTCTCAACAAAAGTTTTACACCTGTATAACGTGATTTCATTGTGCTAAAGTGTTATTATGTTTTCAATACATTTGGAAGTCCCCCTTAAAATTTGAATTGTTTATTGCCATTTACAATATGACATGATACTAAAATTAGCATAAATTAAGAGTTATTTAAAAATTAAGAATATTTTTGTAGACCTATTTTCAATGAGTAGAAAATGAGCCACAGATTTTTTAGTATGTTATGATAGCAAAACAACATTATTTTCTTTAAAACTAAAAGATTTTTAAAATAAATTCTTAATCATAGCAAAATTTAAGCTTTAATTTTAATGTTAATTAGAACAAAATTAGATCAACTCTGTACCATGGTTCATTCAAAATAATGCTGCATAGTAAAGATTTGAAAAAGATACTGAGCATGTTTAAGTCTTAGTGAAAAATTTAAAAATAAGTGAGACCACAAATAAATATTACATAACAATTTTAGGTAAGTATATTTTATTAAATTTTGTTAAAAAATCAGATATGTAAACCATCAAAAATAAGAATTATAAAACACCTACATACAATTCTTAAGACATTTTCATTATCATAATAAATAACGCTTTCAAAATTAAATATCTACAGCAGCAATTCCCAAAGAGGTCTATATCGACCCCCAGGGCTCTATGATAACGTGCAAGAGGTCCATGACAGTGGAAAAATAATTTGGGTGTCCATGAGGTGTAAATGGGGGTCTGCAGTATAGGCTCTCATTAAACCAGATAATGGCTTTAATTTTAAAAGAAAACTGAATCAAATGGAAACCAAATTTTACCTATATAAGATTTATTTACTAAATTTAATGAGGTTAATTTGCAGTTATAAGGTAACAGCATAAATTTTATTTAAACAAGGACCATCATTTTAGCGTTTCTTGCCAGAAATAAGCTAAAGGAGTATAATATTGGACATCACTAATTTTCCCAGTTTCTCAATTGTGCGCAGATGATGCCTCTGCAGGATGATGACATTTAACACTACATTCAACATTTAAATGCCCTTTATTGAGATTTTGAAACTAGGTTTGAGAATGTTTTGACTATATGGGGATTACCACAGTAGGCAATGAATTCATATGGTCACATTGAAAAAAAATATTATATTACAAGAGTAACTGATTGGAATAGGCAGTAAAGGAGATCTTAAAGTAAAGTTTATAAAAGGGATGTCAGCAATTTTGGCTTTAAAAGACATACCTGTTATACATCCCGAATTATGGAAAAACATTTTAATTGCTTTTCACAGTGAGAAGGAGTTTCATAACGGCTGCCAATCTCCGAAATAAAAATAAGATAGAA
The DNA here is from genome assembly GCA_019973975.1 of Trichonephila clavata. Classification (NCBI taxonomy): domain Eukaryota; kingdom Metazoa; phylum Arthropoda; class Arachnida; order Araneae; family Nephilidae; genus Trichonephila; species Trichonephila clavata. The sequence continues at coordinate 276,165 of BMAO01011469.1, read as the reverse complement.
AAAGACTGGACACTACTAAGGAGATTTAGGGTTAAACCTGATAAGACTAATGGTAAATGAAGAAAATTTTTTATTGAAGCACCAAACCCACCTCTCCCATAATAAACATTTGCTTGTTGATCAGTTATTTTATGTATTAATTAAATTTTAATTTAATTAATACATAAAATAACTAATAAGTAAATTTTAATAAATTTATAATAATAATAAATAAATTTTAATAATTTTAAATAAATAATAATTAAATTTTAATTTAATTAACATGAGTTTTTTAAGTTTTAAACACTAAACTTCAATAAAGTTAGAAATTTAAATCTTTTAAATAAAAAAGAGCTCCATATCAGCTGTCAAAAAACATACAAGTTAATAAATTTTCAAAAATTCATCATTAGATAAGCAGGGATCTACCCCAAACCGAAAAACATGTCAAGGGGTTTATAAGACAAAAATTATTGGAAACCTCTGATCTACAGAATATAAAGCTGATTTAATATACGCTTAAAATGGTAGATACTTTGTAGGACTGTAATCTTTTCATGGAGACAAATGTTCAAAAAAAAAATTTCTCTTTGTTTGTATTTCTGATTTATTATACCTAAAAGCACAGATACTTGTAAATCAATAGAGAATCTATACAAATAAATAAAATTGAAGTGTCTGTTTGTAATTTCAAATTAGCAGCTTTTTACTTAATGCACTAAAAGTATATATGGTACTCATAACAAAAAACCAATTTTTAAATTTTTTGTCTGTCTGTCTGTTTGTTCCGGCTAATCTCGGAAACGGCTGATGCGATTTTAAAAATTCTTTCACTAATGGAAAGCTACATTAACGGGGAGTAACATAGGCTATATTTTATTCCCGTATTCTTACGGGAACGGAAACTATACGGGTGAACGTGAAACTGAATGCCAAGATGAACGCCAAGCTGAGCTAATGAAGTCGTTGTTTTGGTTACTGGTGACCGATGCTCTTCATGAGACATAATAGTGTTACGTGCACATGATAATACGCTGACACGTGCCATAATTTTTTTTATGATAGTTATCTCACTGTTCAGTTAAGTAGAGCATCGGCTGTTTCGGATGCACTTTTAAAAATAATAAATCAAGGCTTCATAAGCAAAAAGCAATGCAAGAAACAAAAAATTGATAAGTTTTATGGTTAGTTTTAATACTTTCTTTTTTTATTTACATTTTTAGTCACATTTAAACAATAGTTATTATAATCCTAATCTATATCTATACAAATAAATAAAATTGCAGTGTCTGTTTGTAATTTCAAATTAGCAGCTTTTTACTTAATGCACTAAAAGTATATACGGTACTCATAACAAAAAACCAATTTTTAAAATTTTTGTTGAGAGCTCATTCAGCCGATTCAGAATTAAGCAAAATTCTTCTTGATATTGGAGAAGGAAAGTGTCGAGAAGTTAATTGTACGCAAGATATAGAACTACCTACCAGTCTTTGTCAGGTTGTGGCAGACACTGAAACTTTAATACATAGCATTTATGATGATGTTCACAATCTCAATATAAAAGAAGATTCGTGGTTGTGTGAAAGATCCATTTTAGCACCTATAAACGACCAGGTTACTGCGCTTAATCAGCGCATGTTAAATAAGCTTCCTGGTGAATCACAAACATACCTTTCCATCAATACAGTTTGCAATCCGGATGAAGCGGTTAGTTATCCAACAGAATTTTTAAACAGTATAATTGTGCCTGGTCTACCTCCTCACAAGCTAGAACTTAAGATTGGCGTTCCCATCATACTACTCCGTAATTTAAACCCACCAAAACTTTGCAATGGTACTAGGTTGCGAGTAGTGTCATTGCAAAGAAACGTTATAGAAGGTGGTATAATATCCAGATGCGGAAAAGTTAACATAGTACTTATACCACGAATTCCCATAATACCATCGAATTTCCCGTTTGAATTCAAGACTACAATTCCCTGTAAGTGTCAGCTTTGCTATGACAATTAACAAGTCACAAGGGCAAACGTTAAGCAAAGTTGGCATAGATTTAACTAAGAGTTGCTTTTCACATGGCCAACTATACGTGGCATGTTCATGTGCGAGGAATGCCACTGGCGTTTTTGTTTTAGCTCAAGAAAATCGTACACCAAATATTGTATATAAAGAGATTTTTCAATAAATTTAATACTGTATATATAGAGAGGATGTTCAATAAATTTATACAAAAAAAACCACACAAAAATTAACAAAAAACAAAGAAAATAAAAAAAATAAAACAATAAACACCAAAAAGAAGAAAAAACACAAAAATATAAAAACAAAACATTGATTCACAAAGTAAAAAAATGACATTAAACTCTCTCTCTCTATATATATAGCGTGTATGTATTTCTTAACGTGGAATACAGAATTATTAAGTTTTCGTAAGATCTGTGAATTGAACAAAACACTTTTTTGTAAATTTCTATGTGAACGAAGTCGCGGGTTAACAGCTAGTATGTTATAAAATAGGATGAAAAATGGGTTAAAATCGAAAGTTTCTGTGGCATTGACCCTCCAGCAACGTTTTCCACTCCTAAATGGTTCTGGAATGGGAAGACTCTTTCAAGAGCGCCCAAAATATGATCTATAGAGTTGAAATCTGGATATCTGGCTGGTCAAAAGATAAAGAAAAAATCACTTTCAACCAAACCTAATTTGTCAACCACAGGGGCCCTATGTGGATGAGTCTCATTACCGATAAACATGAAATCAGGGTCAATTGCACCCTTGAAAAGGAGAACTTTTCTTAACAATTTCATTACTGATCTTTAAAGCAGCAGCAGAGCCTCTTTTAAAGACATGGAGGTCTGCAGGACAATCAAATTCCACTGCTACACCGGTCTCTGTCCAGGATGCCAGAAGAATCCTTAATTCCCAAATGAAAGTACATCTAAAATTACAGGTTAGGATGAAATCTTACTCACCTACAAATAGATATCTTTTTTTTTTAATGTTGGCCTTACTATAACCATGCTAATGGGTTCTTCAGCACACGAAAGTAAATGGGATGAAAAGAGCAAGTTTTCTCCCAAACTTCTTTCACTAAGACTACCAGAAAAAAAACCCCTTAAAAACTTGAAGCCCAGAAGCAGAATGAAGTTAACAAAACAGCTGAAAAGCGGTTTTATACTTGGTATGCTTTGTTGTAATGGACTACTATCAATGGCCATTGGTTGTTGTGGTTCTTGGATGACTTTGTGCAGGTTTTCCCTCTGGATTTCAATAAATATTGTCTCCATAAGTTGAGTACATTAGGCATCACATTAAAGTTTTTAGAAATCAATACCTGTATGATAATGTCCTTTCTCAAACTCTTGATAGTTCGACTAGTTAAGATGCAGGTTTCATCTTTATATCATGATGAAGAGGTGCATTACTTTAATCTTTTACACATTAATGTTCCTTAACTGGAACATTTAAAATTTCCTTCAATACACGATTTTATTTATATAGCTTCATAAATATTATTATGCAGAAAGAAAAAAAAATATGGATTGGATTTTAGTATCAAGGAAAAGTTGCAAAAACAGTGTTCCAATAAAAGTATGAATTCATCTTTTTCAAATCTTTATGTAGTGAAAATTCGAAACTAGAGAAATATTTTAAGAATTCCATGAGAGCAATTAATGATAATTCAGTTAATAGAATATAATTTGTCTCAAAAAGATAAATTACTTATTTTACTATCAGGTAAAAAAATTTAGATGCCCAATAAATGGAAAATTAAAATGTGAAGCTAATGTTTGTATTATAATATAGTTGATTTGAGTACATAGAAGAAAGGAGGAAATATATTGAATATGCTGTTTCTAGTAAGTGTTGACAAAAATGTTTACAACTCTTGATATATTTCTAAATTTCACTAAAAAAAATCCATTCTTTTCTCTTCTTCTATACATTTCAGATGCATCTGAAATGGATTACTCATAGAGGCTACAAAATGCACATACAGACAGTAGGAAAAATCTCAAAACATAAAAGCCCTTAACAATAATGTTTTGCCTTTATTGTTTTAAAGTATTTTCGTTTTCCATCTATATAACTGTTTTGTGAATTTTGACAGAAGAGAATTTTATAACTTCCTTTACCTCACTGCTGCATTTCAGTTTCTTGTAGGGCTATTACATGGTTGTAAAATTCTTTGAATAGATAAATTCCTACATAGCAATTTTGTAAAATACACTCTAGAAATTTAAAAAAAAAAAAACGATACACCAAGGAGTAGGCCAATTGCAATGAAATTTCGTATGCAAAGACATTTGTACCAAACATGCAAATGATTAAAATTTGGTGTCCAATGAATGAATAGCCGGAGCTACAGTGCATTGGAACTATGAACTCAGCAGGTGTCCATAAGAAACGTCCATCCTGAAAAATTGCCTCGCCGAAGGATTCAAGCCATTACGAACTACTGGCAGAGTTTGAAAGAGGTCGTATAATTCGATTGAAAGAGGCAGGTTAGGCAAATCAGAGAATCACTCGTCATATAGGTCGAAGCAATACAGCCATTAGAAGATACTAGCAAGAATGGGAGGTCAATAGCAGATTTCAGTGGTCGATCTAGGGCCACAGCAGATAGGGAGGATAGATTAATTGCCACATCGGTTTTACAGCACCTAATTCATCGTTATCAACCATCAGACCTGCGACCCGCACACGAGTGCCCACCATGACCATTCACAGACGGCTAATAGAGCAAAATTTATGCTCATACCGACCGTTACGCCACCTACTCCTCACGCCTGCACACTCTTGAGTCAGATTACAGTGGTGCTTGGCTCGATCAGGTTGGAATCATGCTGACTAGGGCCTTAGTGTTCAGCGAAAAATCCTGCTTCCAACTGTGTCCTGATGATCATCGAAGTCGTGTCTGAAGATGCCCAGGGCAGTGTGCCGATTTTGCTTTCACTATTGCGCACCACACAGGCCCTCAACTAGAAGTTATGGTTTGGAGTGCCATTTCTTTTGACAGCCGGACCCCTTTAGTCGTCATTAGAGGCATACTTAAAGCACAGCGGTACGTCAACGACATTTTGAGAACTGTTTTGCTACCATTTTAATGCAGTAACTGGCCTTATTTTTCAGCAAGATAATGCCATATCTCATATGGCATGTGTTGCTATGAACTGACTTACAGCTTTTCAAACACTTCCTTGGCCAACCAGATCACCAGATCTCTTTCCAATCAAGCATGTCTGGGAAGGCCACTGCATCTACCATGGAATGTTGATTAACTGGCCCGACAATTGGAGCAAATTTTGCAAGAAATACTGTGGGAGACTATTAGGGTGCTTTATCACTCTTTGCCATGTCGAGTGGCAGCTTGCATCCAGGCTAGAGGTGGGTCAACACCTTTGTTGCTTTGTAACTCTGAAATAAATCATTGAATTTTCCTGAAATTTTAATAATTTTCTATTCTGTACATAATCTTTCAATCCACCATGTTTTGTCTCTATTCGACAACTCGTTCATGGTGTGTTGTTTTTTTGTTTATAGTGTATTTTTAAACTGATGGGAATGATTCATTTTTTATTGAACATGTGTTACCTGGATAATATATAAAAATTAATAGACTATACTTCCGAAAAACGTGTACCCTAAACATCATTAACGAACTTTTTTTAAAACTAAGTACTAGACTAAAACTAAAAGCAAGTACTAAACTAACTAAACACCAATGTTCCATTTATAAAAATGTTATATATCAAAAAATTTAATTTTCGGACATTTTTTTCATAGTTCAGACATTTGAGTTTTAATCTAATTTTAAGCAATGGATAGCTTGTACTATTTTTTGATTCTCATGTTCCATTTAAATGGTTAACATCACTTTCAAATGAATAAGCAACTGATAAACATAAAAAGTATATCCTTAGTACAAAGAAAAAAATCTTTTCTTTATATTTTAAGTGATACATGGAAGATGAAAAAACTACTAAGTAAAAATATAATCTATGACTTCCTTACACAGCATTAAGTTAAACTGCTCAAAGTTAGAAGTATGAAAATTTTCTTATATGTGTATATCATCATATTTCAATGAAACTATTTTATTAATTAATCAATAATTTACATATTTTATTACTTTATAATGCTAAAATATTCCAGAGTAAGCTCAATTTAACTGGGATTTTTTAAATTTAATTATTAAAATTACAATTCGTTCATAAACTATTTTATTTCACAAAATTTTTTTAAGATTTATTTGTTTAATCTGAAGAACATCAGACTATATCATGAAGTAAAAAACATAGCCGGTATTTTATCATTAAATGTCGGTTATGAATACCCAAGAGTCTCTGAACATAAATACTTTCATTAGAGTTTAAGCAAAGTTCAGCACCCTTGAAAATTAAAAATTGCATACACGAGTTAGTCATCAGACTTAGAATTAATGATAATGACTTTGATATCAGAAATACAAGTTCTTTTTACAGACATTTACATGAATTCAGATGTATTTTTGCCTTTTTGAGACAATGTGTCCTTATCCAGATTCAGCATTTTACCTTTATATCCAATTTGAATGCAATATATAAAATAGGCACTACATGGCTTACTTTGAGGATGCGATCACCAACTCTTATTTTTCCCGTCCTGGCTGCAGTCCCATTGCGAACAATCTAGAAAAGATTACTAAATATGAGTAAGTATTTATAAAGAACAGTAGATTTATCTGATATACAAATTTCATAACTTATGAAAATAATCATTACAGATATCAAATACATATGAAGCTGCCCCTTTTAGTATAGTGGTTAGTGACACTGACTGCAGTGTCTGGGTTCGAATCTCAGAGAAAGCATGGATGTTTGTAAATGTATAGTGCCTTCGCCGTATAAGGAACTCTAAATAGTCATCGAGCAACAAGTCTTCTCGTGAGGTTGGTGGAAAGAGAAGACAGGTGGGAGGCCTCTGACTCCCCCAGGGTGTTCTCCCTCAAAATTGGGGTGGAACTGAGCCAAAAGGTACAGTCACCTGCATGATGATCAAAGCTACAGGTAACGACAGGCGTACATCTAGCCCTTTGTCACGATGAGTTTCGTGGGCCTCAATCTGACATTGTCAGACAGGCGGCATTAGTAACAACAACAAATACACATCAATCCAAAAATTTAAGCCAAGTGCACTGAAACAGTATTAAACACTCATACAATTATTTAACAAAGCATATAGCAAACATTTTTTCCCCAGCTTCCTCATTTTAAATTTTCAATACACTAATTTATACAGTTCCCATACAAAAACAAAATTTAATTCTAGAATGATATAGAGATTTATTTACTTTATAATCATATTCCTATTTAAAATATCCTCTAGTACAGGAGTGGCCAATTCGTGGCACGACTAAGCAGTAACAATGGCATGCAAAGACTAATTGAAAAATCAAAAAAGTTGAAAAAATAATAAGAGTACCAAACTTTTTATTGAAATGTGGTTGTATAGCACAAAAAAACGACTTTATTTTAAAAATACTAAACTGCATTAACTTAACATAGTGGCACAACAACCCATGAGGGGTTAAGGCCTACTGTGCCCAATTCAGTATACATGACCTTGGGCCCCTAGGTGCATGAGCAGATGTTCCGGTCAGGTGGTCAGTCTGATGAGAAAACTCCAGTGTTAAGTTTCCAAGAAAGCTTGGTACTCATTTATCGACCCACTGAAGGGATGAAAGGCTGAGTCAACCTTGCCCAGCACAGGGTTTGAACCTCAGACTTGTGGTGAGGAAGTGCGATGCACTAACCACTCAGCTTCACTTATTTGCATTACACTAAAAAATTTTTGAGTAGAAAATACTCCTTCATTGTTGTGTGCATTGGCTTTCCAAAGGAAGTGCCCTCATGAGATTAAAGCATTTGAAAGAAAACAATGGACTGCCCCGTGAGTGTTTGCTTCACAAAAATGAAAACTGGCTTTGGGATTCAGCTTGTTTTACCGATACTATGGGACATTTAAATATAAGTTTACCAATAAAATATTTTTCTTTTCCTTCCCTAATTGATCAGATATCTTCTCTCACCAACAATTTTTTTGTTTTCTTTTGTCTTGATTTTGGAGAGCGATTAACTTATTTCACATTAATACAGGAACTATTTACCAAAGTTAATATGCTACTATGAACCAAGATAGATTTAAAAAGTTAGCATCCATTTTGCAGGTTTCATTCAATAATAGATCCTTTTCATAATTTCTTTGCAAGATGCGTTAATAGTTACTTACCTAATATCCAAATCGAAATTATTGACCAACACCATACTACACTGATAAGCAAATATAAGGAACTTATTTTAACTGCAAGAGATCCAAAATGTTGAATTTTTGAAAGTTGTACCAATAAGCAATTTTCCAAATGGTACACGATTTGAAGGGGCAGATATTGTTGTAGGTTTGGAACAACATATTTATGAACAAATATTTTCTATTATGAGCATAATAAAATCAAAATATTGCTCAAAATTAACGGATACATACCTAACACAACCTAACATTGTAAGCATCTTCAAGAACTAATCCTAAAATAGATGGCTAGGGAGGGACCCCCCCCACACACACACTTTAAGAAAATACTATGTGATTGTTTAATTATTATTAAGAACTAAATGCTTCATTACTACTTTTTATTTTACATCTAACCTGATTTCTGAATCTGTAAAAAGTACAAACATTAAAACATAAGTTTATACTTTTATCTCTTATTTATTATATTATTTTCACTATTTACACTGCTTAAAAAATGGACAATTTGCTAAAAAATTCCATAATAAGCCTATAAGTAACATCTATTCACCTTTCCATATTCTTTTGTTTGTTGGAAAAGTTGGAAGTGGCACTCTTTTCAAAAAGGTTGGCCACCCCTGCTCTAGTACTAAATTTTGAAAAATATTTAAAAAAAAAAATCAACCAACACTTATTTTTTCAAAAATGTGTTCCAATTTGGAATGCAAAGATTTAAAGAACAACCTGTTTCTTTGAACCGAATCCTTCAAGAGAGCAAAAATACTACAGTCCATAAATCTGCCTAAAATCTATTCTCTCACTTCCAACCACTTCCCCTCTTTACCTAGAGTGGAAGACTTGGCAGATGAATGTCATCAATTTTTATAAAATTTTGAACTTTTTGCCATTCTTATGGAAAATAATAGGTGTGTTTTAAATTGTTCTACTGTCCAAAACAGATTCAACACAGTGGAATGCAAAAGAACACAAACAAATTGGTCTTTTCGAACCATTCATCCAAGCAGCAAAGATTATAAAACTCGTTAGGCAAGTCATCCAGGATTTTCAAATTTAAGTTTTTAGTTCCTTTCCGATTCCTCTTGTATTCTTCAGCCACATATTTGCAGAATCTCTCTCATTTTTACTTCCCAAATACACTGCTTATTGATTTTTTCAAAAAAATAATCTTACATCCATTAAAATTAAGAAATAAGTTCTTAAAATGTTAAAGCAGAAAAGCAATACTATTTCAAACAAAGAATATAAGCTGGATTAGCAGACAATGTTTTTTTAAAATTAACAATTAATGTAATATTTATTAGTATTTTTCATCTGTTTTACTCTAAGTTGTGATATTCAGATCAATAACTCTACAAACAATGAAATTAACATAACTTCATATTTTCTTTAAAAACTGCTTTTGAATTATTTAAATGTTTCTTCTGAATATAATTATTTAAAAACTCAATACATTTTTTTATTAAATAATTAGGGCTTCGGATGTATTATTTTAAAACTTTAAATATGAAAAAATTCCATTTGTAACCAATTTTTTACATCCAAAAGAAACTAAATCTGATTTACTCCTATTAAGTTTGCCCCTTAATTTACATTATTTTATAATTATGAACTCATTCTGAAATCACATATTTAAGTTAGGTATTATATATGAGAGTACTAATATGTAAATATCTGGCTTCTCTTATATGCACATTCATTATTCTTCCTCAGAATACTGTAGATCATTAATATAGTCTTCAGGGTTTATCATATAAGCTTAATCATGCAAAGATAGCTTGCAGGTTTTTTATGCAATGGGGTAAATGAACCTTAACATTTTTTGAAGATCAAAATACATTAGTGTAGCGTGGAAGAAGAATGAGGTGTCTGCTCAGTTGTCATCCTCACCACCTGACTGATCCAAAATGACAAGATTAGTCACCAATATCCCTCTTATTGCATTTAAGTGCAATGCAATAAGTAATAAAATATTTATCAGCTACAGTATATTTGCATACATAGATACAATATTAATCATTATCATGAATTTGCATTTGATCTTAACTAAGAATGATTTTTGAAGAATTATAAACGAATGCTGTATTTATTTTGATTCTTATTGTGTTTTTCTTATTTGATTCTTGGTTGTGTGAGAAAACCAAATAAAAATAGGATAAGAGTTTTATATTTAATGTACTTTACATGCAATTTTAGGACATTGTTCTCTTTACTAAAAACAATTTAGCAAGTTAATACAGAATTTATTTTGATCTTCGTAGACAGTAGAAAAAATACATATTTTTCAGTAATTTTCAGAAATTTTATATGCAAAGAATATGCCCTTAACTTTATATGCCCTTACAGGCACCGCATATTAAAGGAAAAAAAAATGACTTTTTAATTTCTTTTTCTATAAATTTTCTACTATCTTTTGAGTTTTGCATAAATAAGGATCCTATAAATGTCATGCTTACATTTTCCTATTTTACACATTAGTTAACTTTAGCATTTCGAATAAGGAAATGGCAATAGATGCTTCAAGATATTTAAAGACAATCAAGTTTACTGGACATACACATAGTGAAATATTATCAAATATGTGATTTATTTTCCCTGTTTGCTCATAAAATTAGAAAATACTGTACAGATTAGCATGAATTTACTTTTAAAAAATTCAAATGAGTGGAGTTTGCCTCAGATATGTGAAGTAATCAAATGTGTACATTTATGGTAGTTCTGAAGAGTAAAATTTCTTTGAATATATTTGACGTTTAGTTGAAAGAATTTAAGGAACAAGCGAGTTAAAGAACAGTTATTTAAAAAGGAAGAACAGATAAGAAAAAATCATCCAAAAGAACCATTACTCGCTCCAATTTAATGTATAACGTCTTCATACATGATTCATAAAAAATATCAATAAAGATTTCTTAGAATTAATACAACATTTCAGTTAAATTAAATAGAATTTGAATGTTAAGTTTAATATACTTAAAAATCATTTACCACTCTAAAATAACTAAAAAAGAACACTAAATAAAAACTCAAAAAATATTAATGACACGTCATTAAAACTTATTCCATACAAAGATGGACTGATGTTGATCCAAAACATATGAAGAACAAGAGATATCACAGCAAAATTTACATTAGATAACACATAGTACCATATTTGAAATGAATTATACAGCCTTCTGCTAAGTGAGGAAAACAAAATCAGAATTGATTAAGTGTTGATGCCATAACTGGCGATAATTAAAACTTATTCCATACAAAGATGGACTGATGTTGATCCAAAACATATGAAGAACAAGAGATATCACAGCAAAATTTACATTAGATAACACATAGTACCATATTTGAAATGAATTATACAGCCTTCTGCTAAGTGAGGAAAATAAGATGAGAACTGATTAAGTGTTGATGCCATAACTGGCGATAATTGCTGGTACATGCCAAGGCATTTAATAAAAAGAGACTAAAAATCTTGTTGGAATACAGCCATATTTTTTCCACATAATGCCAAAGTGTACCAGTATAGCAGCAGGTGATATATTCAGGTCCAGTCGTTCTCCAATCAACAACCTAGCATGTTTGATAGGATATACATTAGGAGAACATGCAGTCTAAAGCACCAAATCATTCCAGTGGCTAAAGCAGACTTGAACATCAAAAGCCACATATAATCCACACATTGTTCTATTAGAATGTGGCCACAAACTAGCACTAAAGGCAGGAAAGGATAATAGACTCTAAAAATTGTGGATTATATAGCAAGCTGGTCATCATACTGGCAATATGTATTAGGAAATGCAGAAATGGAATCTCATAACTTCCCAAATCAGTATGGCAGATGTATAAGAAAACAATCAACCTTTCTACACAGTTTCTTCAGACTTCAATGCAACCATCATAATCTTAGGCAAGAACTAGGTTGATCTGCAAAAACAATTTTGTGTTTTTCAGTTGTCCATACTTTCCAATCATTGCAGCCACAAACATCTGTGGTTTTGAGACACAGGTAATTGCAGCAGTGGATGTCTTATGAATATTCCACTATGTTGCAAACATCATTAAATGGTATGTGTAGATTCTGGTGCAATGGATAGTATTTGTTGTCATGGTTCCTGATGTTGAAGCACTATCTCTCATGGTCATGCACACTATATATTCAAAATCACACATAGTGGAGTGACAAGGCAGTGCTGTCAGACAGTCATACCTCTTTGTACCCATCAATAACAAATCTGCATAATTATTACTTGCTTTTATTGGACATGATAACTTGGTTTCTTGTAATGACAATTTTCATTCTGCATTGGTAACAATTCTCTAACAGTTGAATCCAGAAATGTACTTGAATGACTTTAGTATTCTTCAAAATATAATAAAACCCTTAACTCAACAAAAACTGCAGAAAAAAGTAATTCTAGTTTTAAAAGAAAATTCTATTCTCCTTTTACATAGCACTTGTTTATTTTACTAGGCCAGCAGTGTAAACTTTTTTAATTTACTTAAAATTACGTTTTATAAAATACAGAATCCAATAAATAAGTTAAAACAGATGATTTGCTTACCATAACAACCTTAAATAAGTAAGAGAAAAGAAAGGAAGAAAATACAGATAAAAGGAAAAATAGCAACAAATACGAAAATAAGTATTTCTTACCCTAGATACATATATTCCAGGTTTACCATTACCAAATGGAAAGCAAGTTTGATCACATCCTCCCATAATACTTAAGCCCAAAGAACCATTTAATCTAGGCACTGTTACTTCCTACGCATAAAACAAAAATAATTATAAAAAAGTTAAGATTTAAATAAACAATACAAATATATATATATATATATATATATATATATATATATATAACTTTATATATATTAGAACTATAGGCAATTAATTCCATTACCTTTTTTCCATTTTGGTAAAAAAAAACTAATTACTGAAATTATATAAATTCAAGAAGACAAACTCTTGAAAAAGAGGTAATATATTTTTTAAATCTAAAAAAAATTAAGTTAATTTGAAATTCAATTACCTTTTTTCAAATCCTTCAGATTGAGAAATTAGTGCAGTAATCAAAATATGACCATTAAAAAAGAAATAACTAAGTGTATTTAAAATCAAACATCTTAATTTTTTTAGATAGCATAAATTTAGCAGAATAATACTGATCGTGTGGGACTGTAAATTATTTCCATAAAAAAAATGCTAAAAAATAACTTTTAAAAGAATTAGAATTACAAAAACTATATACATATATATATATATATACACACACACACACAAACATAAAAAAAGGTACAACAAACCTCAGTTATACGTGCATTTGATACTAAAGAGTTGCTTGTAATTCTGGAGAGAGTCGTTTCACTGTATGAAGATCTAGTAAGAACTTCTGATGTATCCCCAAGAGCTTTGGTAGGAGGTGGGAATTCAGGTGTTAAAGGTATATAAGGTCTTGGATTCTGAATTGTTACTTTTACAACTGGACCTTCATACTTATCTTTGGTGTCATAAGATGCAGAGTGAACTAATGAATTTAGTGTGGATGGCTGAATAATATCAGGCGTACTTTTACAAGATGCACGAGATAAACTCATGGGAGTTGATGTCATATCAGGTTCAAAAGAAGATAATTTAGTTTGATGATGAAATGTATTAGGTACAGTAGTTTGTTGAGGACATGAAAGTGTATACCCATTTCCACTGTGCTGAACAGAATCATTTATAGGTCTATAACTAATTTCAGAGTTATTGTTAGCAGGACCAACAGAGTTGAAAGATTTTATTCCACCATCAGTAGACACTTGCATGTTTCTAGCAGCAGCATCACATTTAGGAGAAAGAGATACTTGCCTCATTTGAACATTCATATGTGGAAAATTACCAGGTGTGGCCTCTGTTATCTAATTTAAAAACAGATAGAAGAAAAAGGTTTGAAGTAACAAACAAAGTGAATAAAAATATTTAAGCATTAAAATATCAATCAAAACAGAAAACTAAGTTATAAAAAAGAATGACTTAAAATAAATTTAAAAAAAATTTTCATATGCACAAGTCATTGAAACTGATCTCAAGTTTTCAAAAAATAATTTATATCATTTTATGCATTTTGACCGATTGAAATATGTCTTGAACTTATTGTTAATCTATATATTAGGAACAATTATTTTCCTTCACCGAGTAGAATTTTTCTTCAATTACTTTTTAAACCTAAGACTTGAATAAGATTTGTTAAATATAAATAAGTAGCAACATAAAAGTTTTAAAGTGGATCATGAAAAGTAAAACTAGAAAAATTGAAGCATAGAGATAAAAAAAAAGCACAGTAACTAACAGAAATATAATAGCATCACATATGTACTACTAATACACTTGGAAATTCACCAAAACTAAATATAATTTAAAATCTCAAATGACTGATAGTATTTGGTTAATAAATGTTTAAAAAAAAGTAAAAGAGATTAGAGTACACAAAGAAGAATCAACGGTTTCCTACAACTGGTATTTTGAAAATATAAATGGATATAAAAACACTTTATCAACAAACATCATTAATCCATTTTGTGCATATAATTCTGCAACCTTACATAGGAAAAAAACCCTTATATCTGAGTAAATAAATGAGAATAACCCAATAAATAAAATAAAAAAAATAAGAAAAATAAAACAGCTTAAAATTATAAAAATAATATGAAATATGTAAAAGAATTTTAAGTCTGTCAGCATGAAAGATAACCAACTAAAATTTTTCCATAGTTCAATATGACATTTCCCACTCAGAATTTATCTGGGCACCTTCAAATATCATTAAATTGTAAACTAATTTCTAAAAAGCCAGAAAAAGTTTTGAAACCAAAATTGCCCATATCATGACAAAATCTTATGCTAATTACATCAAAGTATGATTTTAAAATTACAAGAAATATACCTCTTTTTGAATATTTGTTCTTTCTCTCAAAACAGTGAATTTAATTGCATTGCCCGCATTCCTTAGTATTTGTACAGCACTGCAATGGTCAATATCCAGCATAGGAATATCATTGACCTATAAGTTAAAATTCAGAGTTATAAATATTTCACAGAAGAACATTATCTGAAAATATATTTATAAATTATCATTAATAAAAGATTTATAAGTAAACCACTTCAGTATAAATAATTCATTTAGATCAAAGAAATTTATAAAGACCCTATAAGAAATTTTTATAGCTATTATGACTATAAAAAAATGATGATATTTTTCATAAAAAATCAATCATTGAATATTTGAAAATCTCTCTCAAAGAAAATATAAAAATATACATTTTTTTAAAGAAAAATTTAAAAAAAAAGATTACACAAATTTAGCAGACAACATTTAATTTTAATTAACATTACTAATAAAAAAAATGGAAATTTATTTAAGCAAATTTTACTAAAATGCGTTGAAATCTTAAAGCTCAAAGTAACATTACAAACAAAATTATCTGTTTATTGGCTCAAATGACAAATATATGGTGCTAAGTCATGTTCATATCACAATTGCATCAACACAAATACATGTAGCAAGTTATAAAAAAAAATTCCATACATAAACTCTTGACCCCTTCAGTGTTTAAAGTATTTTAGACTTTATTCTCAGATGTAACTAGGGAAAGTAATTATATATATATATATATTTATACATTTGTGAATAACTTATTGTAGTATATTTGTTTTTGGAAAATGTTAGGTTAAATTTAAATGAAATATTGTTTCAATCTAGATACATTAAGCTGTTGTGCTTATGTAATCTTTAACTTAAAAACTGATGCAGAAAGGTGGTATCTGAATATAAAGAAAATTGACACACACACACATATCATTAGTCAACTTGATTTACCTTAACGGTGTGTTGATAGAATTTGAGTTATTTGAAACTTGTCTTCTTAAACAATGATAAGCGTACTGTATATATAAAAAAGAGAAATAGAGCGGTGGTAGGTACATCGTTCTCCATGAAAAAATAATATAAATTGTAAACTGAAGATAACTACTAGCACCATGAGTACATGCCAGTCATAAACACCACAATAATTCAACAATTCTTTTTAATTTTTACCATAGCAGCTTCCTCCCATTTGTTTAGAATGAAATCCTTTAACCCCATTAAATAGGTTTGTGTATACATCTGTCAAGAAAAAGTAGCTAAAAATTCACTAAACAAAGATGAAATTTTACAAAAAGTAACAGCTAATTTAAAAAAAAAAATAAGTGTAACCCATATTTCATAATATGTTTTGTTACTCCTCATTTTTAAAACTGAATCTTCACACAAATATAAATAATGTCCTAATTCTGTGCAATGCACAAAAATTTTTCCACACCACCAGTTGGCAACCATTGGAAGATAGTCAGGTGAATATCACACCACTGCTCTAAATGTCTACACACAATGAGGCTCATTAAAAAAAAATTCAACTCTCGTCCAAGAGATTTAAGGGTGAATCTTCCCAGCTGTACTGCAAATGCACTTGGTAGTGAGCAAAGGTGAGGTGCAGTCGGTGCAATAACCTATGTGAATTCAGCCTCAGCTTCCTGAGTTGACTAGTAATGCTCAATAGTCATTAGTTTTCCAGTTACACTTCGGATCATTGATAAGGATATATGATGTTGCGAGCAGTGATCAGACAATCACTGTAATTGCTCTGGGTCCTGACCACTACCTTCTTTATGCTCACTACAACCATAGCTCACCATTTCTGTTAACATTGAAAAATGTTAGTATGATTCCAGCTCAAATTTTGGGCCAATCTAGTGATTTAACCATGTTGTTTTCTTTAATTACTATTGCAAGTCTTTTCAAATGGTAACATCGCTTATACTATTCATAAATGTATTTATGAGGTATCACAGTCCAAATTGGACGATGGAATCACATTCAGATAAAAGTTATGCCTCAGCATTGGAAAGCCCTTTGTTTTACACACATCCTATATGTTTTGTAACAAGATGCTGGAGCTCTGTCACAATGCAAAAAAGTCTCAGTCACTGGTCTCTACAAGTTAATCAATGTAATCTTATGGTAATAATAGGTGCATATGCAATTTTGTCCACTTCGGATCCTTAGTGCACATAGATTTCTAATTCATCAAAAAGAAAATGCTAATATCAGTCATCAAGATGTTAGCTTTGAGTGGCAGGTAACATGCTATTTTTACTGTCATGCGAATATATTTATATGACAGAGATCACATAAGTGAATTTCAAAAACCTTCATTATTTAATGCTAATATTGTTTAGGCACATACTTGGTATGTTATTCAAAGAAATATGATTTCATAATTTTCATTCTACAAGAAATGAAATCCTTACATGGCATAAAGAGTTTAAAATCCTTTTGAATACATAAATATCAGTGGAAAATCTGGATGAAGGAATAGATTGATGTCACATTAAGAAATAAAGTACCTTAATGAATATTTATATTAAATACCATGTTTTAACCTCTTTGCAATGTGCAAGTCCCTACAAACGTCTCACAGATGTGTGTGTCATATATGGTTTTTTAAACCGAATATTTAATTACGGAATTTTTCTTGCCATTAAATGTATACATATGCCTCTGATGGTGGAAAATTTGAAGAATGGAGAATCTTGATCATAATTTCATTGCATTATTTTTGGTATTTTTTTCAAAAAAGAAAGAGAGAATCACATGGGTATGAGTAATGCAAATAATGGGAGGTCGCTCTTTAAATGCATTAGTTGATGTAAAAAGACATGCATATGTTCTTGATGATTTCATGAATACTTTTATTATTATTATTTTTTGCACTCTTTAGTTTTTAAGGTTTTACATGTACTTCCCTTTTTATTTCAGAAAACCTTAACTCCATATTATTAGAGCAAGAAACAATTATTCATCAGAGGATGATTATACTTGAATTTTACATTATAAAGCTTATATAATAATCTAAAATGGTACCGAAAATTATAACTGTTAAACAACTATAACTTATTTTAACTATTAGAAGACTTAAACTTTTTTTTCCTTCTCAAGTTTAGCAATGAAAAATACCCATCCTACAAGATGATTTCTTTCGCTTCCATCCAGTCCTTTGTGAACATTGTAAACAAAAGCATTTTCGTGCAAAAGGTTTAAACTGAAATGTTAAACATATCTCTAAAAGAATCATGAATTCTTGCTCACTATAATTATTTCTTCATATGTTTCTACCAAAAAAGGAAAGAAAATTCCAAACCACATTTTATTCTAAAAATCACAAACTGAGTAGTTTGTAATGTTCAAAAAGGGAGATTTTGGGTGGATATATTCAATAAATGAATATTATTCAATCCTCATACAGGAGTCTTTAAGAGTTCAACTGTTATCTGATTTAAAATAGTTAATGAATTAGAAAACAATGACATATCTTCAACTGTGGTACTAGACTGCTTGGAAAAAAAATTATTTTAAACATATAATATACATGATTTTCAGCTTATAATAATTAAAATTACAAAATTTAAAAATGTAGCATAATAAATACAAATAAAACTTTTATTCATATTATTAAGTAACTTTTACATACTATAAATTTAGAAAAACAGTTTAGGAAACCATATTAATAGAAACATATATACACATTCAAATTATTTAGAAAACAAACAAAAATTGCAAAAAAAAAAAAAAAAAAAAAAATTGCAAAAGTGTGAACTTGCCTTCAGAATTTTATCTTCTACTTTCAAGCCACCTTTATCAGATGGACCACCTTTTGTAATTTTAGACACAAATATTCCCTATAAGAGAAAATTACCCATAACATAACACTCTTTCTCTAAATAGTATAATTTATAGACAAGCAAATTTTGTATGGCATAGACAAGGGGTTGGCAAACTGCAGTTCTTTGTATAAAAGGTTGCAGCTCTTTTGATTTTTGCCTCTATGTATTACTCAAAAATAGCAGTCCATAAAATACATTTAAATAATAAACTGGCTAAGACAGGTATTTCTGTATTAAGTTGCTTTCCATTGGACGAAGTTTGCGTATATATAGTGAAAACATCTCATGGTTATTTATAAAGCAGGAAAAGTTCAATTCATTTGTAAATGTTGCAGTGGGAAGGCATTCCTTAAAGTGATTTCCAACAACGTTTATTTATATACATACATCACTTTAGAATCATTCATCAATGGTCAAGAGATGCACTACAGTCTTCATTCAAAGTGACAAAAACACACCAGGTATCTGTCAATATGCTTGAGGGTTAATAAAAAGAGGGAAGAAATCACACTTTTTTGAAGACAGAGAATGGCCTGCTGCAGTTTTAAATTGGCAATTCCTTCTTTTACATTTCATTCCCTTACAATAAAAAGTAATATTGACTTTTTTTGGAATTACTTTATACTTGAGATTTAAAATAAGATATTTTTTATCTTTTTAGATAGGATGTAAAACTCATTATTTTTATTGCATTAAAATAAAATTGTTCCATTTAAAAAACTAGTTCATCATAACTTACAAATTCTCCATGAGGATTAGTAATTTATGATTGAATATTTATGAAAAACAAATTTAAATGTAAAGTAATATATTTTAAACTTTTCACATTTCTTACATTGGATATATGAGTATTAAATTATTCTTTGACATACTGCAAATAATCATTAACATACCAAAAAAGAAATCACTTTTAACTATTACTGTTTCTGACATAGTGTACTAAATACACAAATTTTCTAAAACAATTACTAAGAGAATACTTGAGCTTATTTACTGTCAATGTGCTTATTCTGTGCCTATACACTACTTTTTATTCCCTTTCTTATAAAAAAATACAATAATAAATAAACATTTGTTCCTTTAAAAATTTCATAAAGGAATGCTTATATTTATAAATAGTAACATAATAGAATTTTTCAAACATTACCTCATCATCCCCTTTGTATGGAGTGGATTCCTTACCACCAGCTATGCTTAAACCCAAGCCACTTGGTTCTCGATGAACATAGATGTTAAAAATGTCATAAGCAAATGGTTGGATTACTGGAAGATTTTATACATATTAAACACAGTCTGAACCAGAGTATATAAATTTTAACGAATTTCTATTCATTTTAAATCTTTAAGTTAGATTAATACTGCAAGATAGCCATTTTCTTTTACAGCTTATCATCCTCAAAACATTATTTTTAGCAACAAACTAGGATAACATACAAATATAAATACTTCACTGCTTATATATAAAACAGGAGAAGAGGCTTCAAAATTATACAACAATGTGTTTAAAATTGCTCCCTATGGCCATATTTTTTAGCTTAAAGAAAAGAATTTCATTCATTTAAAAATTCAATTTTGTTCCATTTAAATTTTCAATTACATTACAATAGCTACATCATGAATCACAACATAATGCAGAAATCTCAGCATTATGAGGCATACACACTACTAGCAAATTATGAATTTTTTTTTAAAGTAGGAGCCAACGACTGGTAATATTTCATTTGTCTTTTTACTCAAAGTAAATATTATCTTTAAAATTTGTTAATTCCACCCATTTTTACAGTAAAAAGTTTCTTTGAAAATTATACTTCTACAGCAAAATTCCTATTTGACAATGATGTAAAGAGAAGATTTAAATTATATATAAAAATAAAACATTCAACATCTAAATTAATATAGGTGTCAAATATCTGATTAATAAAGCATTGAGACAAATCTCACATGTCTGAGTAGGGAATTCAACAGGGCCCTCGGAATCAAAAGAAGCACTAATTTTACCATCAAAAAGACAGTTATCACTTGAATTTTCTTCCTGCAACATATAAAAATAAATAATGGATATCAGCACATATTAAAATTTAGTACACACAACCAAGAAAGGAAAAAAATAAAATAAAGCTAACCTGTCTATATATTTCAGAAAATTTAGGATATTTGATTGATTTGGACACGGCGAAAATGAGAGCTTTTTCAATTAATTTGGAAAATAATCAAGTGTTATGCAAATGTTAAAATTTTTTGCCATGTGAGTTACTGCATTTTAGTGAAGGATTTAAGAGTGCAAAATATTTTTACAGCCACTCTTAAAGATTTCTGTTTTACATATTTGTCACAGTAGAAGTCAAAGGAGATCAATGGTGAGATTTAAAAATATTCAGGCATTATTAATGTCAACATTTTTGTAAAAACCATCATAATCATAAAGTTGTGGAATTTTAGAAAACAGCTGTCCAGTTAATGAACCAGTTTATATAAATTACCTTGGTTATTATAAACAAGGCCCAAGGGGGAATAGGGAGGGGGTTAAATTTTTTAACAAAAGATTTGCTAGTTTTTCATTTGAGGCTCAGGAAAGTATTTTTTCCATAGTTAGTAGAAGGAATTTTTTTCTTGATTTATCTATGCAATCTATCTAAGTGTTTGTTTGATTAAAATATATATCTGAATAATATGCTTCTTCCTGCTCATACATCTAAGATTAAAATTTCTGTACTTGAAATAATATTAAATGCTTATCATAATCAATTACAGTCTGGTTTTTTAAAAGAAAACATTTTTAAGAAAATGGTAATTAGAGCATTTTTATACATGCTTTATAATAACCCTCTAAGCCAGATTCAATTTCTTATTTTAAAAATTGATGTTACTATTTCCAACACTTAGGAAAATGTGACAAAAACAACACTGCCTTCAATTAAATTATTTTATTCATCGTATTAATTTCGAAATTAACTTTGATCTCTTAATCTGTGTAACTAACATTTTGGTAAAAGCTAGGCACACACACATTCAATGTTTACAGTAAACTTCTTTCATAGGACCTACATTTACTTTCACACAAAGTATCAGATCTATTTATATATAAACTTAATTCCATTTGAAACTAATATGCATCAATAATATACTAGACATTTCTCTAAAAACATTTACAATATCAGAACTACTTATGCACCTGAGTTCTCCAAAGATTCCAATCTGTTATCTTTGATGTGAGCTTTTGGAATACTTTTTTGAGGGTGGTCCCAGAAATATCTGACCCAACAAAGAAAACACAAAAATTTTGGAAAAAATATTTTTATTTTTCAATATAATCTCCTTTTAGATCTAGTTTACCCAGTGATGTTCAATAAGTTTGATACCCATTTTATAGTAAGAACTGTCTTGCTCCTCAAAATAGCCATAACTTCCTATATCACTTCATCATTGGAAAATCTTTGCCACTGAGCCATTTTTTTTTCAAGTTTGGGAATAGAAAATAATCTGAGGGGGCTAAATCTGGCGAATAGGGTGCATGAGGTGGCAATTCAAACCTTTTCATTAATTTTGGCAATTGCAATAACGGATTTGTGAGCAGGTGCATTGTCTTGATGAAACAACACTAGCCAAATGTGGTCGTTTTTGCTTGATTTCTTGGATCAAACATTGCAATAAGTTCACGCAATACTTGCGTGTTACTCCTTTTTCAAGATAGTCAATGAAAATTATTCCATCCGCATCGCAAAAAACCAACGCCATGACCTTGCCTTCAGATGGAAGTCTTCACCTTCTTTCCCTTTTCAGCTCATTGTTTTGATTATTCTTTTGTTTCAGGTGTGAAGTGATTAACCAATATTTAATCTACGGTTATGAAATGGTGCAAAAATTCTACTCTGTTGCTAAGAAACTTCTCTAAACACTCAATTGAAACATCTTCATGACACTGTTTTTGCTCGAGTGTGAACAAACACAGCACCCCCCTTACACACAGTTTTCTCATGCCCATACTTTCAGTTAATATGCGATGTACCACACTTTTTGAAATGTCTACCATGTCTGCTAGGTCGTGCACTTTCAGTAGACGATCATCCAGTACCACTTTGTGGATTTTCTTCCCCATTTCTGGGATCATCACCTCATTTGGTCAACCACTGCGATGCTTGCCTTGGCAGCTTGTATGGCCTTGTAGTGTACTTTCATAATATCGGTTCATCATTAATCATCATATTGGATGATTCTTACTAACAGTGTAGATTCTTGATCCCTTGCATCTCATTGGTCGGAAGAAATGTCTTCTGGCATTTCTTCTGTCCTCCCAGAATTTCCCACTGATGAAGGGAATATATATATATCCGAACTTATTTATTTTGTTGTTGATTGTTGTGTTGGAAATAAAATTTCTTTTTTATAATCCTGCCATTTTACTTTGCCACTCCAACACACACCTCCTAAAATGGTGACCCGTTCTTTGAATGTAAAATTAAAAATCCCCCCCCCCAATGTTGCCTGTGCTTTCCATAAATATGGAGGATATTTCGGCTGTTAAAATTCCAGCTTTTGTTTCATCAGACCCCGCATTATGGTTCGGAATGCTCGAATCAACCTTCGAACTGGCAATTCCAAAGCCGATAACCGATGAATGCACTAAATATAATTATAGCATAGCGCATTTGTCTCCCGATGTGGCAATGGCGGTTCGAGATGTAATTCTTTCACCTGGAAGCACAAATCCATATTCTAAATTGAAAGAGGAAGTCATTGCCCGATGCGGTGAAAGCAAAAGCCAGGAAACTCACCGACTTTTAGCCGGAGAACAGCTAGGAGACAGAAAGCCATCGGAATTATTTCGTGAGATGCAGCGATGCTCAGAATCCTACAATGTGGCAGATTCAATTTTCTTGGAATTATTTCTACAGCAGTTACTGCCTAATGTTCAATCTATCCTTGCAAGTATTCAACCCCTCACAGCTCAAAAAGCTTCAGAAGTAGCTGATCGCATTTTAGAGGTAACACCTGCACAGGTAAGGGCTGTATCAAAATATTCCAGTGCCAATTCTGATAATTGTAGTGAATCGGAACTCCTCAAAGAGTTAAAATTTTTACTGCAGGAAGTGAAAGAACTTCGACAATCAAGAAGATTTTCTAGAAATCGTTTCAATTCTCGCAATCGCGGGAAAAGCCCTAAGCCAACAGCATCAAATTTATGTTGGTATCATTATAAATTTGCCGCAAAGGTAAGAAAACGTATGCAGCCGTGTTCTTTCCAGCGAAACTTGAATGGGCAGGAGTAGCGGCGACTTATGCCTTGCCTTCGACTTCCTGTCCCCCATTCGTTTGCGATCGTAAATCCAACATTTGTTTTCTTGTTGATACTGGAAGCGATTGCTCAATCCTTCCCGCTAATAAAACTCAAAAACAATCTACTCCAGTGCAAACTTTTATTGCTGTGAACGGTACACCCATTCAAGTGTATGGCTGCAAATTAATGTCATTAGATTTAGGATTAAGAAGAAATTTTGTTTTTGCATTTTTTATTTGTAATGTGTCTAATGCTATTATTGGTGTAGATTTCTTACATTATTTCAATATAAAACCTGACTTAAGAAATCATATTTTATTTGATACTTCTACAAAATTAAATTGTAATTGTATTATTAGAAACTCTAATTTTTTCTCTATTAAAACTCATGTTATTGATAGTGATTTTTCTAAATTGTTGAAAGATTTTCCAAATATTGTAAAACCACCTTGTGCAAACCAAACAGTTAAACATAATGTAGTTCACTATATTGATACTTTTGGACCACCTGTTTGTGCTAAACCGCGTCGCATGGCTCTAGACAGGTTAAAAATTGCAAAAATGGAATTTCAGCACATGCTGGAATTAGGCCACATGCGCCCATCCAGCAGTAATTATTCTTCCCCATTGCATATGGTTCCTAAAAAGGAAAGCAATCATTGGCGCCCAGTTGGCGATTTTAGAGCATTAAAGGCTCAAACTATAAAGGATAAATATCCGATTCCTAGCATTCTTGATTTCACAAGTGAACTACATGGGGCAAAAATATTTTCTCACATTGATCTCGTTAAAGCTTTTCACCAAATACCGATTGCTTCTGAAGATATACATAAAACTGCTATTTGTACTCCATTTGGTCTCTTGGAAAGCACTCGGATGCAGTTTTTGGTTTGTGCAATGCGGCTAGTACTTTTCAAAGATTTATTGATGAAGTTACTTGTGGTTTAAAAGGTGTTTATGCATTTATTGATGGTATTTTAATTGCATCTGAAAATATCCAAGAACATACTACTCATCTTCATGCACTTTTTGAAAGACTTGATTATTATGGCTTAACAATTAAACCTTTTCAGCTTTTATATTGGTTAGGCTGAGGCCTTTCAAATAATATTGTATCACATAATGATAACCAATTTTCTCCATTTTCACAAATTCACTGAAAATATTCATTACTGATAGCTGCCAAACAAATACTAAACAACATGGCATCTTCAAATTTGAAACATATGCTGTATAGATTGAGCACTTTCTAATACAGTGATATTTTTCAAACAACTACTGCAACCTCTAGGTCAGGCCGGGAACTTATGGGACCACCCTTGTACCCTTAGTAGCCTTCCATCTTTTTCTATTCCTCAATTGGAATAAATTCTATGTGACATACTCTGTAGTTCTATTTTCTCACACCCTATTATTTGTAATGTATATACTGCATTCTTAGCCCCATGAGCCTCGCTTATGATTACAACAAGACAATCTAAATATACTAGTGCATGCACTGGAAACTCTTAAAATTCAGAATTTTATGCTGATGTTTCTATGGAGATAGTGGAAAGGAATATCAGAAACTTTTTAAACTGCTTTATCTATTGTCGTATCATTTTACTGTGGATTTAAGAATTGCACTAAGAAAATAGAAAAATAAAATAACTAAATTTATTACACCAATATCTGGCAGTATAAAAATTAATCTGTATGAAAAATTAACACAGATCATATATGACGAATATACTGAAAATGTTGAATATACCCTGCTTTTGTCGAAATCCCAGATTAGGAAATAATAAGAAAAGTTAATTTAGAAACTAATTTAATGAATATAATAATTTAATTGAAGGGAGTGAAATTTGCCATATTTTTTGTCAGTTTAAGAAATTGTAACATTCGTTTGTAAAAGAAGGAATAGAATATGCTTAACAAAGATTATTAAAAGGATTTTTTTATTTATTTATGAAACTGCAATATAACGCCCATCTTTTATGAAAAATATCTTTTTTTTTAAAGATCCAAATCGTAACTTATTATATTCTTGAAAAGTATTCTAAGGTAATTTCTAGTACAATTTGTAACAAAGGTATATGAGCAAAAAATGAATTATAAATTTAGATATTCTTATCTTTTTCTTTTTAACTTTGTCATTCATAAGAAATAAGAAGAATCATATTGCACCTAAATTGTTTCTTTTTTATGAATCAAAGCAACTAATAAACCCTTAGGAAGTTCTTTGTTACAACATTTTGATCAAAGCAATGAATACAAATACAAAAAGATAAGTAAATGAAAAAGCATTAAAAAATTTAACAGTAAATCTATTTTATTGGAATTCAGAATGATTGTGCTAATGAACGATTGTCAAACTTAAATTGAATTAAAGAAGAATTGTTTTATAGTCTTAATTAATATTTTAGCTTCTGAATAGTAAAAACATTCATTAAATTGCTCATTTCCACAGATTTCTGATATACTTAATACATTTAAGAATATGCAAGATTTAATTTTTGTACAAATATTTTATTTTCTAGATACTTTTAAGAGAAATATTTTTCCAGGCGAAATAAATTTGCTGCAAGGTCATTATTTTAAAAACTAGAAAATCTTAATAATATAGATATAAATACAGGACTGATACTGTAGAGATATTTAGTAAATTTATAAAGAATAAAAAAATTAACTTACAATAAATTTTATGTTCAAAAGGGTAAGGGCAAAATTTTCATATAAGGTATCAGATATATTACAACAAAAAAACAATAATAGAAAAAAATTAGAAAGAGAGAGAGAAAAATTCACAGCTGTTTCGTATTATAAATTTTTTAATTCTATACAGGGTTTTCGAAAAAATAGCTCTGAAACTCTGCACAGCCAGATTCCCCATTGCAAGTACATAAAAAATGCGCAAAGAACGGTACCTATACGATCCATAGTTTACGAAAAAAATACGGTAAATGTAAACTTATGATGGGCACTGGCACATTTTGGTAGTCCTGTTTGTGACTGGCTGGATATGGCACACACTGGTCATTGGATCGGATGTAGGAGCCAATTCTATGGCCAGCACAATCACCAGATCTCATGCTGATTGAATTTTAGCCTATGGGGCATTCTCTAAAAAAATTTGTGTATGGGGGTGGTGACTACACACAACTTCATTGCTCATTTGCATGCTGCTTGTACTTCAATGGACACAATTCTGCTGCGACGTGGGTGCTCATCCATTTTGCGTAGCGCTCTAGGCTGCCTCAATGTGCAAAGTGGACACTTTGAAGATCTGCTTTTATATATATTTGCACACACTGCTACAGTGACATCATGCTTTGTTTTTCGAATTTTACTCATGAACTACGGATCGTACAAGTACAGTTCTTTGGGTATTTTTTATGTACTTCCAATGAGGAATCTGGCCATGCAGAATTTGGGTGCTATTTATGGGACACTTTGTAGTTAGGTTTACTAGCTGAACTTTACATAATGAAATAAAACGTGTATAAATGCATTATAAATTAAAATTTTTTTCGTTACTAAAATACTGATAAGGCGATTGTATGTAGAATAATGCGAGGAGCACAAATTGAATGTGTATTGATTGGTCTTGTGATACAAATACAGACTTATATAAATTTTTTTAAGAGGCAATCGCTGCACTTTGTTCAGTGGAAAAAACAAGAATTAGTGTTCATGATGTAATTATTTCTGTAGCAAAATGTCTTTCTGTAAAATAAAGCATTATAAATATGTATTTTGGTAAATTTCATCTTCATTTCCTTATCCAGCTTTTTCTTATTAATCTGTATGTAGAATGGATGCACGTGGCGCCATCTACAGAAGCTGTATTATAACCAAACATGGCATCAAAAAATTTTGGGAGTAAAGATATATATATTTATCATAATTAAAAAAAAATAAGATTATTTCTTACATCCGTATCCTTTAAAGTTGATATATAGGTGTAATTAACATTCACAGCAAAAGTTTTTTGTTTAAATAATGTGATTTCATTGAGTGTTAAGTGTTGAAGTGTTAAATACATTGTCAGTACAGTAAACAGTGCTGAAATGAAATTACAGTCTCTATTATTAGACTTTATTAGAAAGACAGTGTTTTTGTACAAGATTTTAATCATTTATAAATTTTATGGTAAAATAATGCGCTTTATATAAACATTTGCATTACATTAAATTTAACTTTTATAGACATGCACAGCTGAAAAACCTAAAAAAATTCAAAAAAAATGTACAGTTTTGGTCATAACTATACATTAACTCTTTATTTCTCTTTAATAAGATCTAATTTTTGTTTCTAATAATAAAAAAAATTGATAGAAAATAATTTCAATCCTTAATGAATACTTTGTGTTTATATTCTGCATAAAACAATTTAACAACTAGTTTTTTAATAATGTTTCAGAAAATCCAACCATTTTGTATAAATTTTACTTACAGCACTTGCTACTGAACAGGATTTCATTTAAGGAAACAATTTATTCATATACAAAATAATATTTCCTCCGAAACATAACTAAATAAGTAACAAATAAAAAAAAAACACATTTTACATTAGTTTTGAAAAGTCTTAATATTTGAAAGTTTTATTAAGATGATGTTAATTAAGGCAGGCTGTTGGTTAACTAAGGCAGAGAGAGAGAGAATATTAAAGTCGCACTGATTAGCAACACGAGGGCTTTTGGCGACGGTCCGCATAATTTTGAACCATGGTCAAGTGATGCGGACGACACCTGAGCTGGCACCCCCTCTCCTAACTACCACACCACACCAACGTGAGGACGTTTGAGCTCTCGACAGATTTAACGTGCATCGCTCCCCTACACAGCAGATCTTCAGTGTTACTAGGATCGAACACATGACACGCTAGCCATGTTTCGATGCCTAGACCACTCGGCCACCTTAATTAAGGCAGATTCATCACCTTAATAATATATACATATATATATATATAATAGTTTTTTTTGTTTTACTTCTTTACAAAAAATAATATGTAACCATAGACATAACTGAGTAACACTTAAAAGATAAAATCTCTGACAGAAAAATAAGAGATAATTTTTCACATGCATTCAATAACAAACCCCAACAAATGCTGAAACAATATGGAAAATCATTTTTATTAGAACTGTTAGCAAATTTAGAATTAGGGAAAAATTAAATCTGATATAGGAAAAAATGTTTATTTGTGAAAGACCAGAGCTTCATTATTCCTATTTTATCTAAGGATACTTTAAATTCTGAACTTCCTGAAATAGCATTTGTGGCAAACTCAAATACACAAATTTAAATTTTTCATAACCTAGCAACACATATACACAATACCGAACATTCTCAAATAATTCTTATAGAAAATAAAGACAGTTCTAAAGTTAAAATACATACTAAATCATCCAAACTGTGATCAGTGCTATCAGCAGATTTTAGTTTGGCAGCTGACTCCAAAGGGCCATTAAAATTATGTTGTGATTGAACTGTATAATCATAATCAATTTTATCAGCAGTAGTATTAACTAAAAGAAATAATACACACATTAGATTTCCTTAACATTAAGTTTTAAAATTTCAATTATAAAAACATATAACAAAAGTGAATTTTTTTGAAACTGTAACAAGCTACAACTATCTGTATGAAATTCTTAAATTTTCTATTTTGGATACATATTGTAAGTACTGATTTAAAACAGCATCAGAGAAAGACAAAACTTAAATGGTTTTTAGTTTAATTGCATGAAGTTAAGCACTATTAATTTTGGATCATTTAGAACACAGATATCCATTTTTCATAAGAGCTCTACATCATAATCGCAAAGATTTAGTACTTTTGATAAGTATACATCAGCATTTGATTTCTTTGCTCTTTATCAGTCCTCTATTTATTATATAACATTTTTGATATGACATGATATTCTAAAGGGGTAAGTAAAGGGAGAATGAAACTTTATTTTTCTACTTCATTGGAAGAATTGAAATATAAAAAGTATAAATGAAATAAATAATTTCAAAATAGAAAATATTTAGCTTAAAAATGAAAATTACTTATTCAAAATATAAGAGAATGTAGAAAATGCTGTACAATACCATTTACAAAAATGAAATAAAGGATGATTCAAATTTCGTGGGGAGGTAGGGAATACACATCAAGAAACTGATTTTGCATAGGAAAGTATTCCGCATGCGTATGTAGAGGGCACTGTGTGTATTAACCAATGTACAGTTTGGTCTACCACTCCCATTGTCATTAGTATACGAGCTAGCTTATACATGTTTAGATGAATCATTTTATACATCAAGAGCTAGTGGATATGCATCTCGCATATGCGGCAGTTGGCGAAAGCGACCGCTGTGCTAGGCAAGTTTATGAAGATCGATACCACAACAAAAGAATACCACAGCATCAAACGTTTGCACATGTGCATCACAATCTGTGTGAAAGTAGTTCACTGTACAGCAACATGTACTATACTGGGAGAAGACAACTGGTGCTGACCATCAATGTCGAAGAACAAGTCCTACAGAACATCAAAGATAATTTGAATATCAACACACGAGCAATTGCTCAGCCACTTGAAGTCACTCAGTCAGCAGAGTGACAAATACTGCACAAGCAGGGTGTGCATCCTTACCATCAGCAAAGAGTTCAACTACTGCAGCCTAATGATTATTCAAAGTGTGTGGAATTTGCACAATGATTCATGCAGAAAAGTGTCGGGAACCCCAGTTTTCCAGCTTCTGTCCCTTTTACAAATGAAGTAATTGAATCTTGAAGATGCGTTCAATGCACAAAATTCACATGTGTGGGCTTACGACAATCTGCATGGTAGGAAAAGTGACGCTACACAACATCGTTTTGCCGTAAATGCGTGGACAGGAATAAATGGTGACTGTTTGTTGTGACCTTACTTGCTATCGCCCGATTGGATAGCCAGAAATACGTAATCTTTAATGAGACAGTTATACCGAATTTTTGGGGCACTGTTCCTGAGTATATCAGCAAAGGTATGTGGTTTCAACTTACAGCACAATAGTTATGCTATATGTTCTGAACTGAAACATTCGGAGCTAGATGGATAGATAGAGATGGACCAATCACTTGATCACTAGATTTCTTGCGCTTGGGTTTCTTTTTATTAGAGGGGGGGAGCATAAAAGACCACTTGCACCAGATCCCGTTGACAGTGAAATGGACCTTGTTGAACAAATAGGGGCCACGGCAAATATTGTCTGCAATATGCCAGGCGTTTCTGAAAATGGAATGGTGCTGTGAATCCTGCATTGGTGTAAAGGGTAGCAATTTTGAACATCTACAGTGAAACTGTACTATACATTGTTGGAATAAATGTCACATTTTTTACAACTTAAATGCACTATTTTCTTGAGTTCACTGACCATGTCTATTTTATTCATGTAGATGAAGCTTACGGATATACTTTTTTATTTGAAATCAGTTTTCTGAGGTATTCCCTACCTCTCCCTGAAATATGATCAATAAGTTTTGGATCTCCCAGGATATTTTTTCATTTTTGGGGAACATCTGAACAACATAAGTCAGATATTTTTAAAATGAGTAGTAATGCACATAAGAAACAATAATGAAAACATTTACCAGGTGAAGCAGCACTAGATACACCTGAATCAATAACTGGAGATGCACAAGAAATTGGTAGTTTTTCCTCGTATGCCTTCCAATAATTAGATTTTGTCTTTTGAGTCTCAATCTACGGAGAAAAGTTTTTTTTTCATACCCATAATAAAAGAAAAGAAAAATCTTAAAAACAGCTCTTTAAATCTTAAATGACGAAAATAAAATGTTTGAAAAAATATCAGCCCAATTATTTATGTTAATTATTAAAGAAAATTATAAAAACTGCATAGCAGTTGAAGACCACTTTCAAGAATACCTGAAGTTACATATATAAGTAAATATTTTGCCATTATGTAAGTACCACATACAAACATAAAAGAATATAATCCTTTTCTTTAATGAAAAAATTGATTTAAAGTTCAAAATTACTAAAATTAATTAAATTACTAAATTATTTATTATTAAAATACTATTATATTAAATTACTAAAAATGCTTGTCATGATCGATTCTTGACCCCAAATTGTATGTGATGCATTTTATAATTTTTTTGATACTGAAAATATATACTTTTCATGTAATTTCAGCTTAATTTTTAAAGCATAACCATTTCTTTTAAAACTAAGCACTTTTATTCCTATTTAGCATTTACATTACATAAATATAATTTACAAGTAAAAACACTTGTGCTACTATTGTCCAGAACTTTTAAAACTGTATAAACAAAAACAATAATGCACAAATTTTTATTTCATTTCTCTTATAAATCTTAATAAAATTAATTTAAGTAAGCACAAACCCATTATACATTTCAAAACAATATACAGGAAAAAAACGCCTTGAAAACCAGGATTTATGAAGTAAAATAAAAAGTATGGATTCAAATATTCTGATTATAATTATAAATCTGTCTTCCCACACAAGATAAAGTGTTCTAAATAATAAGCCTTTAATGTTTCCAAAAATAATTAATGTTGATTATTTTTGTTGAAAAACATAATTGAATTAATATGGTTGAAGTGAGCAGGACTCAGAAAATTTTTAATCCAAGTTAAACTGTTCTTGGTATTGCCAAAAATCTCTAATGTAACCAATTATTTTTTTTAAAAAAAACTAATACTTTTTAAATTACTTAGAACAAAAATTTTACTGGAGTAAGTTAAAGAAATGAAAAAGTTCAAAACTATGAAAAATGCAAATTTAATTTTATACTATATTATATAACTCTCTTTTTTAAATCTAATCAATGTTATAAGAAAGTATAATCATTCAAAATATATCAAATCCATGATATGCACAATATATTTGAAACAGCATGTGTAGTATAAAATTCATAGTTGAAAGGAAAGAGGAAAAAAAATCAAACATTGATTTTTAGTTCACAATCAAGGAAAATAAAGTTATGAATTAATGCAAATATTGGTAAATTTTTGGATATGTGTGAAGTTCCTCCCATTAAATTATATAAATACAATCTATCTTATTTTAAATAAATCTGTAGCAATGAAACTTAAAACGTAGAACTTAAAACAAAATGGTTATACAAGTAAATAAGATAAAAGGAATTCTACAAACCATTTCTTCATTCTTTGTAGCTTTACTTCTTGCAGGAAGTAGTTTAATTACTTTAGATTTTAAATCTTTTGGATAAGGAGTACCATGACGTACAAGTTCAGCCTTTAAAATAGATAAAATTTATATACATAAACACACACACACATATATATGATATATATATATATATATAACTTTGAATTTCTAAACAATAAATATATTTATTTCTCACATTTTTATCTAATTCATCTTCACTTTCTACTTCGAATTCAACACGTTGGTGTCCATTGTATACTTTCTCATTATTGTCAGTGGATTGTGCTAAAAAGAGGGAAAAAATTTACTAATTTTAGCAGAAGATTTTATAATTAGCTAAAGCTTTTAAAGATTTAGCTAAAATTAAAGCTACAAAATATATAGTTAAAATAAGTTCTAATACTGAGCAGTGGCATAGCTAGGTATCCAAAGGGGGGGGGGACAACTAATGGCTATATTTTGTTTGGGTTTTATCCAGTAAAAAAAAGTAAGAATATATGAATATTTAAAATATACAAAGCTACTTTATAGCATCAGTTTTTTACTGTCTTCTGCAGAATGGGTGGAGAGATTTATAGTGGGGAGAGAAATTTATAGCAGTCTATTGCAGATAGGAGTAGATTGTGAAACATTGCAACAGGAAACTAGCTAATTATGAATCATATTGTCATTAAAAATAGAATGTAACTAGGTAGGAATTGCTTCAAACAACAGAAGGAACATACAAACAACAGAAGGAATTTAGGAGAATTCCCTACAAGTTCAAAATTAATTTCAACTAAGTTGCTATGATTATAGTTGAGTTGCAACCTTTTACATTACATTTCAAATGTGGGAGAAATTATTGCAGGTTTGGCTTGCTTGGTGATATGGGGTTCGAGGCCCCCCCCCCCCAGAGCTTGAGGGCCTGGCGCTCAGCACAGTCTAGTCCATTGGTAGCTATGCCACTGATACTGAGCAAAAACTGATTAAAATAATAAAATTACCTGAATAATCAGTTGTATATTCTTGCTGAGGAAGCATGTAACATGTTATAATCTCTCTTTGGGCTTTCCAATCAAAA
Source organism: Trichonephila clavata (assembly GCA_019973975.1). NCBI lineage: Eukaryota > Metazoa > Arthropoda > Arachnida > Araneae > Nephilidae > Trichonephila > Trichonephila clavata. Next base: position 241,654 of record BMAO01011469.1, on the reverse strand, counting down.
TCTCTTTGAAATTTTAAAAGAGGTTGATGCTAAAAATTGGAAGTTGGGTTATTAAAAATAGCAAAAGCATCTCCACCAATAAAAAAATAAACTTGAAAAAGACAAACAAATAAAATTATATTGCATGATCATTTAAAGAAAAAACAAAATTTTATATTGGACATGATTAATAGCACAGAAAACTAAAATAAGATGAAAAAATGACAATTGGTTCTATTGAGATAAAAAATAATAACTAAATTGAAATAAAATGTTGTAATGTCAGGCAGATTGATGTTTGATGTAGATTACCATCAAAATCTTCAGTTTGAAAATCACAAAAAGAATAAGTAAATAAACATTTGAAATTTAACCAAGATTTTGGAAATCTTTTGTGTTTCTAATACAAGAAACCATTTATAAAATGCTCCTTATTTTACACTCTTTTAATTCAAATATTCCCAATATAAGTATATAAAATATATTACTTTAACTAAAAGCAATACATGCAAAAGATGTATCATTAAAAAATTCTGAATCATTTAAACATGGATAAAAAGAATGAAAACGAAATACATTTAAAAAATCAACACATGATGATCAATATAAATTACTGCAATATTTTTACAAATTAAATGGCTTTCATTTATTTTCAACAGTTATTTTTCTGAAATAGATTAAATGCGATCTTATATTACCTTAACAATGCATTAAAAATAACAATTTATTCTTTAAAAAAACATTTAATATGCCATTTTTGATGCTGTGACATCCATATTACCTGATATATATTTGTGAATAACAATATTGTGCAACAATATTTTACAAAAAGAATATAAAATCAGTTCAGATTTTATGCCTTAAAAATCTGATCAATTAATATGCAAAATACTAAAATTCTTTAAAATAAATATCTGCAGCCTACAATGAATGAAATATTAAAAAAACCTCCATTCTTTTTTAATAAAAAAGAGAATGCAATAAGAATATTCACACAAAATTTTTAGTTTCTGGACTTGATCATGATTTTAATTAACCATAAATATTCATAATTTACAGCAATTTTTATAGAATTTTTGTATACATCAACATCGAATTTCTTAAGAAATCTCAATTCATTGATATTTAAGAAATGTAGCATTAAAACTAATGATTTACATCAATTATTACATTCATACATGAGTTATAAAAATGATGAGCTTGAGTAAAAATAGTTGGTGGCTCTGAAAAGTAATAGGTAGATAAATTATCACACAAATATATATATCTATAACAGAACTTACTTGATTTTCAGACAACCAGAGCGCCTTCAAATTAAGAAACATTATACTGGTAGGTAAATACTGTATTCTGCAAATAAAAATTGTTCATAATATATAGATTAAAAAAAAAACATTTTAAGCAAACACACATACTAAAGTAATACACGGCTATTTTTAAAGTGCAAAACTTTCATTCTTTCAAAACCAATAAGTCATTAGATTTCAGTTGTGCTATTTCATCGATGCTCCCAAACCAAAAGCAAACTATCTTCTGCAACTAAAATACTTTATACAAATATTGTAATTGATAAAATATTAAAAATTTATAATAACACATACTAAAAATTATTCATCCAACCAATGGCTCCTAACTAAACAAATAAAATACATAAGTATCTACATGTTGTTTCTAAGCAATAGAATTGTGTCCAATCACATAAAGCATAATTTTGAAAATTCGTATTTAGCAAATAATAAGCAGAAATTTTTACCAGTTTTCAAAATTTTAAGGAAGAAAAATACAAAATTTGAACTTATTACTTTGTTATTTATCATTTGTAGACATTATGTCTTGATTTTATATAAAGTGAATGCTTTATTTATAATTTCTCTGAGTAAAAAACATTTGAAACAAAAGATGTTTAACACAATAAACTTTGAGTATATCTAATTAACATTATTAAACTAAATGTTTCCTTGCCTAACCTCCAAAAGTTTTCATAACAAGAAAATGAAAAAAATGTTTAATCTAATTATCAACTGATTATCATAATAGTAGAAATTATAATTGATAGGAAAAGGAAAAGACTAAATTATACCTGTTTTAAAAAATATACAACAAAAAGTTTAATTTTTAAATAATTATAACAATCTTGAATATATATATATGAACTGAAGCAACATATAAACCTTACCTATTACCGCAAAGATCTAAAACTTGTAGACTTTTCAAAATACCAATATCTTCAGGAAGATAATACAAACAATTATCACGAAGAGATAACAGGGTTAAGTTGGATAAATTGCATAGTTCTGATGGTAGGTTACTTAATTTATTACAATCAGCAATAAGAGTCCGGAGATTTGTCAATTGACCAATGGATTCTGGGAAGGAAGAGATTTCATTTTCTTTTAAAACTAATTCCTGCAAATTTCTGCACTTTCCCAAACTCAAGGGTAATGATAGCAATCTGTTACTGTCAACCTGTAAAGAAGAATTTCAGTGAGCCAAAACTGTTAATATTAGATATCACACAACTTTTAACTTTCATTATTTCACCAAAATGTAATTGTCAAATTCCATCATATTATTTGATAACAGGCAAAGATAAAATAGGAGTTTTAAAGGATAACAAGTTGTTATACAAGAAAGAGAAAGTCTTTGCCCTTATTTCTTTTTAACTAAATTATGGCTGTAAACGTAAAATGAACACATTCCTGAGAGGCAAACCTTTCTACCACGGTACAGCTTTATCTGCCACTACATGATTGGTTCATGCTATGGCACTGTTCTCAGTTGTTAAAGATGGCAGTTGTGCTTCAGTCCATGGCCTACAAACAATGGAGTGTGATTTGTTTTCTATGGAGCATGGTAGAAATGCTCATTGAAATCCACAGGGAAATACAGCCTACATATGGAGAAAGTCTAACCTTAAGAAATATCAGATGGTGGTGGCATGAATTCACAAAAGGCTATACAAACAATAAACATTCAGGGAGGCATAGTTCGTCACTGACTGACAACATTTCCAATGTAGATGAAATGGTGAAAGCAGATTGGTGTGTGCAGCTCAAAGAGATTGCTTGAAAGCTTGGCATTTCATATGGGAGTGTTTACATCATTCTTGGGTACTTAAAGTACCTTGGGTCCTTAAAGTATAAAGTAAGTAAGAAGGTTTCAAGTTGGTGTTTGATAACATACAAACAAATAATTGTTTCACTGGATTATTTGCAACATATGCTGAGGAGGGTGAAAGTTGCCTCCATTGCATTGTTACTGATGATGAAACTCAATACTGCATTTTGTGCCATAATTGAAGCAACCAAATTCCTGGATAGGAAAGTGATGTTAATGGTCTTCTAAGTTCATCATAGACAAACACATGCAGAATTTTCATGTAATCAGTTATTCAACACTACCCCATCTTCACGCTGACATCAAGCAAAAGCATCAAAGGATTCTCGATGTGGATAATGTAATTACCTTCCGTGACAATGCGCAGCCACATGTAACAATCAGAACCACTAACAAACATCAAGCATTTAATTGGGAGAGTCTCAACCACCCACAATACAGTCTGAACCTCACCCCTGGCAGGACAGTTATTTCCAAGAAATGATAAAGCAAAGAGAGCAATCTGATGGTGGTAACTCAGTCACCAGCACATAGTTTAGTGCTATGATAAGACAAATGTCTAAAACCTTGTAAGAACTACACGAAAAGATAAGAAGGAAGGTAGAATAGTATGTATATATTTAATAATGTGTGTACCTTATTTTAGTTAATAAAAATAATGGCAAAGACTTTCTGATTAACTCTCCTGCACTCAAAGAAATAAAAGTAAAAAGATAAATTAAATACAATTTAAAAAATAAGTACAAATTATAAAAAATAAAGTACTTCCTAATTAATTTTTCCATGGAAATTAATCAACTCATATTGAACTCATGGCTCACAAAAATCTTTTAATCAAAAATAGTAGCAAGAAAAAAAAATCTTGATATAAAAAAGAAATTTAGGAGAAAAACTTATACAGTCAATACTTACAATTATATAGGGTTGTTCGGAAAGTAATTTCGTTTTTTCCCGACAGAGGATTTAATTGTATTTTTTTGCACCCAACTTCACATTTAAGCCGTATAATTTTTATATGCTTTGAGAGCTCATATAGCAAGGCTTGTGTGTGAAAAATTCCAATTAATTATACGCAGTAGTTTTTGGTTGGTGCCCTTTTAAATATGGAGAGCGATAAGCAGCATTTTCGACATATCTAACTGTTTTACTACAAAAAGGGTAAAAATGCTGTTCAAGCCAGAAAGAAATTGACCGATGTGTATGGAGAAGGTGTGTTGACAGTACACCAGTGCCAGAACTGGTTCGCTAAATTTGGATCTGGCAATTTTGATGTTGAAGATGCACCACGTTCGGGAAGGTCGGTTGAAGCTGATAAAGGCATTAGTTGATGCGAACCGGCGAATAACACGTGAGATCGGATTGAGGTTAAATTTATCAAATTCAACAGTTTATGACCACTTGAAAGGCCTGGGATTATCCTCGAAGCTTGATGTATGGGTTCTCCATGTTCTCAAAGAGAGAAATCTGTGTTGCCGCATTGACGTCTGCGATTCGCTTCTCAAACGTCACGAAAATGATCTGTTTTTGAAGCGCATCATCACTGGGGACGAAAAATGGGTTGTATACAACAACGTCAAATGCAAGAGATCATGGAACAAAAAAGATGAACCGGCTCAAACCATTCCCAAAGCCGATATTCAACAAAAAAAAGGTGATGCTGTCTGTTTGGTGGGATTTTAAAGGAATCGTCTTTTTTGAGTTTTTACCGGATAACACAACGATTAATTTGGAAGTCTACTGTCATCAGCTGGACAAACTGAATGATGCACTTCAACAGAAAAGGTTAGAACTAATCAACAGGAAAGGTGTAGTGTTTCACCAAGACAACGTTTGACCTCACACAAGTTTGGTCACTCGCCAAAAGCTTTTACAGCTTGAATGGGATACAATGCCACACCCACCATATTCTCCAGACCTGGCACCATCGGATTATTATTTGTTCCAGTCACTCCACAATTTTTTAGACGGTAAAACCTTCACCTCAAATGAGGAGGTCAAAAACCACCTTGATCAATTTTTTGCCAGCAAAGACCAAAAATTTTATGAGCGTGGAATTATGCTATTACCAGAAAGATGGCAAAAGGTGTTGGACCAATACACCCAATATATAATTTAATAAAGTATTTGTTTATTATACGAAAACTGTCTTTCATTTCCACAAAAAAAAACGAAATTTCTTTCTGAACAACCCAATACATCAAATGGATAGTATCTTGAGATTGATTGCCTTTAAGATTTTTTCAAAGTACGATTCATTAATACAAGATAAAAAATTGTCTTGAATACATAGTCCAATCCCTACTTTTAATACTTTGTTCACAATTTTTAACATGCTTACTACATCTAAAAATTCAGTCATTCAGAAAATAAAAATTAAGGGAACTTGGCACCTTTGAAAATTTTTTTATTTATGTATTTAAAAATTATATTTCTGCATTTCATATAGTTGCTATTCAAAAAAATGATACGAGATGAAATTTTGCAAATATTAATCACACTATTTAAAAAATTTAAATTTTTTAAAGAAAATTTTAAAATTGTACTCTTTTTGTAATTATTTATTTTTTATCTGGAATTTTTTTGTAATATTCTTATAAGGATGTTTTAAATAGCTTCAGGGATTGATTTTACAATAATTTAATTAGTTTTGAAGAAAAAAATAAAAATGTTGATATGAATGCTAAAATTCAACAAAAAAGTCAAAATCTCTTACATTTTAATTTCTTTTAAAAAAAGTTTACAGCAAAATCAATCCCTAATTTTGTAGCATTTATTATATACGTCACACAGGAAAAAAATGGAAGTGATTGGTAAATACATGTGGAAGAAGCATTTTGAATGCAAAAAAAAAAAAACTCAAACAGAGAAAAACCATTTCAAAGTTTACAATTCTAAGAAAATAATTATTATAAGCAAAAATAAAAATAAAATATCCATTTAAAATATTAGCTACATATTTTTCTTAAAAATAATAGCATTTTCATATTATTTCAACCCATTTATTTGATAAATTATCCTTTTTTAGAGAATATTAATTGCATAAGAAAATCAAAGAAAATGTTTAAAAAAATTTTTTTTTGTCATAACTGAAGTTTTAAAGTTTTTTGCTCATATAATATTGAAATATTACATTTTTATGAAAAACATATGATGAATATGAACCAAAAGTATAAAATTATTAATGCAAAATGCCTTAATTACAAAATTTTGCATGCACACACCTAAAAAATTACATTAATGTGATTCCCAAAGTGGTTTATATGGAATCTCAGGGGTCTGACTTGCAAGGGGTCCACGTCAGTGAAAAAACAATTTAGGGGTCTATGTGGTGTAAACGGGGGTCTACAATAGTGGCTTTCATTAAACCAGGTTGTGACTTTAATTTTAAAAGAAAATGTTATCAAGGGGAAACCAGAGAGATTTTACAGATTTATTTACTAAATTTAATGAGGTTAATTTGCAGAGTTACAAGGTGACAGCATATATCTTATCAAAATAAGGGCCATCATTTTAGCTTTTCTTCCCAGAATTAAGCTAAAGTAGTATAATATTGGACATCATGAATTTTCCTAGATTCTCATTTTATCACAAACCGTCTGCCAGGAAGGTGATATTGTAACCAACATTCAGCATTTAAATGCTGTCTATTCAGATTTTGAAACCAGGTTTGAGAATGCTTTGACTATGGTAATACTGCAGTTGACTAAGAAATTATATGGTCACACATTAACGGAAATAAATGTCATATTACAAGAGGAACTGATTGGAATAGGAACTAACGAAGATCTTAAAGTAAAGTTTAGAAATGGATGTCAGCAATTTTAGCTATAAAAAGACGTTTCTGTTGTTTACCCCGAAACATGGAATATTGAGAGAAACTCTTTAATAGTTTTTCTTAGTGAGCAAAAGTTTCATTGCGGTTGCCAATATAAAAAAAAGAAAGAAAAAAAAGTGTGTATGTGTTAGAGACTGGACATTATTAATAGAGGAAATTAGAGTTAGGGCATTGACAAGCTTGATGCTGAATGTTGAAAATCTGTTATTGAAATGCCAGATTGATCCCAACCATTAAAAACATTTTTCTTTTCTGCTCAGTTATTTTATGTACAATTAAATTGAAATTTAAAATGAATTAACATGCGATTCTTAAACTTTAAACACTATGCTTCACTACAGTTAAAAATTTAATATTAGGTACGCATTGATCTATCTAAAAACGAAAAAAAAACAAGGGGTATATGAGATAAAAAGTTTGGGAATGTTTGATGCAATACTTCAAAAATATCTTGCTTTTTTTGTAACACCTTTCTTTTAGCTATCCTTTCACTTTTTAAAATAGCCTTTCTTTATCAACAAGCCTTTTTAGTCTAAAAAAGAGAATGGTCGAATTAACTAATTTGTTTGTTTACATTTTAATTTTCAGACATACAAAAGTAACATATCAAGCGAAAGATAATAATCAAAGAAAATAATTAAATAAAATACAAACAATTATGTTTAGGTCATTTTTAAGGTGCCAAGTCCCCTTCAGAACATGAATTTACTATTATCTATTGTTCAGTAAAGTATTTCTTTTTAATGAATTCAATTCCTTTCATTCTGTGATCAGTCTTTAAACTCCACAATCACATTACATTTTGTTGACAAAAATGTGTTTGGAAAAAGAAAAAATATTCATTACAATCATCATACACTTAGTTAAAAATAGAGTATGAAATTCATCCAAATCAAGCACTTTTGTACACATACACATGGATTGCTTGTTTTATTCATATAATTATTAAGGTACATTACGGCTATTAATTTAATTCCTTACATGACATCTAGATGGTGTTGGCTATTGTGAAATTTTTGGCACAAATATTTATCTAAACATTTCCAAGATGGGTAGTAAATTTCTCTCTTTGGTACTCCTTTCAATAAAATTCTCCCTTTTAACTGAAAGGGAACACATGCTAAGGACTGGGGACTGAAAAAGGGTAAGCAAAGGGGGGGGGGATCAAAACTGGTAAAAGAAATGTTAGTTCTTTGGGGGGGGGAGGGAGGAGTTAAATCAGCAGTGAATCTTGACCGTGTAAGAGTTCTCATTTCTGGACATAGATCAATCCTCAAACATTTTTGACTTCTGGAACCCTTAGAACTGTAAGATGTTTTCAGGGAATCCTATTTTACACTTAGAAGAATATACCTTAAATAATATTTAAAGTAGATCAACATGTTTTTGATATTATATGTAAAGATAATTTTAAAAAAGTATTTTGCTTTTTATGAAAAAAATTTATGATTTAACTTTAATGTTATTTATTCATTGATAATATTAATTTGTGATCCAAATGTTACCTATGCATGCATTATATTTCATAACCAGGGACATCTTAAGGCATGGGCCAACTGGGCCAGGGCATTAAAAAACATGTGTTTTAAACATTAAATGAATTTTATTACACTTTTACATATTATAAAAAAACATTAGCAATATTTTTGTGAAATAAATTTCAAAACACGAGATGCAAAGACCAAAATCCCAAACTGGACAGTAGTACCAAGTTTCCTTTCTGCATCTCTTATTGTTTTCATCTCTTTTGGAACAATAAACTTGGCATTCTCTTGATGGTTGCCACTTCTTATAAGTTGGAGGTATCTTTCTAATAAAATGTCTTTTAATAAAATGGTTGGGGTTATTCTCCAAATTCGGCCTACCTCTTTTAGCAGTGGTTTTTGATATAGAATACTTTTCAATAAGTTCATCTACTAAAGATAAACGAATATCAAATGTGATTTTTTGCCTTCTTGTTTTTTATAAATAAGGTACTAGTTCAAAATATTTTGATCTAACAAATAAAAAAATTTTTTCTTATAGTACTTCTTACCTCGTTTTCGAGCAATTCAGTAATCTCTAATATATTAGTCTACGATGTCTACTGCTCCAATATTTTTATTGTAGTCAGTGACAAAAAAGTAATAAAAGTACAATCTGATTTACTTCCTGACTAACTGTATAATGTGTACAATATTAAAAAAATATAGTTATTTTTTATCAGTTTTTCCCCAGAATTTTACCCACGTGTTTTTACAAAGAGCGCAACTGAGAGAGAGATAGTACTTAACCTGAGATTAAAAAACCGTATCGCTAATATATATGTTTGTTGTGTTGACATTTAGTTTTAAAAAAATTAATAATTATCGCTAAACACGTTAAAAATAATTTGGTGCTGCCATCTGGTGTATAGATTAAGGATAAAAACAAACAATATTCTGGGCTTAAGAAATAGATTGTTTCAAGCTTTTATGGCAAGTTACTTTTCAACACTCCAGCCCGGAAATATCACAGGCACGAGGAATAGAGAGGGAAATTTCACCCAGTGAATTTGATGGGAGCGAGAGGCAAGGGGTTAAAATGTGCTTTTGTTTTCACCTCCTACACTTTATCATAGAAAATTCAAATTTCAGTTTGCAATAATGCTGAAAATTGTGTACTTTTTTCAAAAATAAAAATTCAAAGAACACTATCCTTTAAACAAATATTTGCTTTATATCCATAAAATATTTTATCATTATTGGAGCTTTTTCCTGCCTATTAATGTGCTTGCCGTTTGATCCCTATCCTTTAATATTGACCAAAAACAGCCCTTAAAAAAAATGTGTGTAACCAAATGTTGAATTCAGAAGAGAGGAAGTTAATTATAGAAAAAAACTTAAAATTGCTAAATATCTCTAAGGAAAAAAATTCTAATTTTCGACAGCTATATGAGATTGGTAAGACAGCCAAAAGAAAATACTGACTTAAGCTAGCAGAAAACTGTGTACCTATTAATTAGTTCAGAAATAAAACATTTAGGTTTAAAATATACAAAGGGATCAGCGTAATGTTAAATTATAATATTCAGAAATTTTGCTCTAAGGCATATAAGCTAAACATTTACTTACTTTAAGAACAGTTAACTCACTAAGATCACCAATTTTATTTGGTAACCACTGAAGGTAATTCTGAGAGACATATAAGTCTGTAAGACTTTCTAAGCCAGATATTTCTTCTGGAAGGAATTCTAAATCATTTTCAGAGATATCAAAACATTTTAAATTCTTCAGCTTTTTAATATCCTATAAAGAAAAGAAAAAGATTCAATTTAATATTATTTTCTTTTATCTATAAGAATGCCATAAATATAAAACAAATAAGGATAAATTAGTTCCACTATTATATTATAGCACAATCCAAAATGTAAGCGCAATGGTGCAAGAGTTTTTGATTCAAACTAATTTCAACTAATTTAATTAATTATATTCTACTTCAGTGTTCAACATTTCAACAAATTTTAATTAAAAAACAATAAATTTTGGTAAAAACTTTAATATTAGCTAATAAGAATGTTTTGTTTAGGTTAAACACAAAAAGCTTAAAGATTTCATAGAAAGCAATAAAAAGATTTTTAAGTAGCTTACATATATTCTTAAGAAATTAAGTAAAACAAATCAATCAGCTTTAAAAATTTTAACAGCAGAAAAGTCATAAAATAATTTTAAAAAAATATTAAATATTAGGATAATTAAAATAAGATAATGTGACAAATAATGTGAATAAATAATTTTCATAGAAAAACTCAATTCAGACTGTTTGTAACTCGGCATAGAGTTAAGATGTAAAAGATGAAATTTTTATTTTAATATACCAAAATCCTTATTACTTTATTTAAAATATAAATAAGTATTTGAACTAAAAAACACACCAAATCATCTGCTTTTTATTTGATTTTAGCTTAAATAAACAAAAACATTGTAAATGACAATGATAGAAATAATAAGACCTTCACTCAATGATTTTAAAATAGAATCTATTTCTATTTTAACTGCATAAAAATCAGTATTAAAATATGACACTAGTCTAAAATAATTATATATTAAAATTATTTAGCTTGTGTTGTACTACGGAAAATCTCTTATTTTAATTTGATTAACCCACATCCTTACCATACACAGCGTAGTTAAAAATGAATTGTATGAACTGCACAATATAAAATTTCAAAAAATATCTTTTCAATTTTTAATTCAAATTTTCATATCATATTTAATTATTCTGTTATATTTCTAAACAAAATCACTTTTTATTTTAAAACTTTTAAATCATGAAAATTTTGCTTTTAAAAAAATAAAATATAAGAGAAAAATAATGGAGTTAGATGAATAAATAATAAAGCCTATTTTTTTTTTAAAGAGAAAGAAAATACATATTAACTTCCAACAAGTAAACTTTATACCACAAAAAAATTTAACTACTTAAAAATAAAATCTGCAGATCATACACCTCCCCTCATTTGTAAGCCAAAATATAGAAAAATATAACATTTACAATATCTACTTTCCATTTCACTAAACAAGAAAATTTTATAATTTTAGCACTTGAATATATGATTCTTTAAGTGTGTAAGTCACAAAAATTAAGCATGCATAAAATCTACAATACTCACACTCAACAGTGATGAAATCTCATTCGAGTCCAACCACAATTCTCTCAGCTTCATCAGTTGACACAAACATGATGGCTGCAAAAATAAAAAAAAAGCATAAACTTTTAAGCAGTGTTTTAAATTAGTGTGTGTGTGTGTGTGTGTGCATATATATATATATATGATATACAGGGAGAATTTTTTAAAACTGACACTATTTGGAGCCACTTGTAGCTCGATCTAACAGCTGTAATGGCACCAAACTTAGTACGCAGACTAATGATGACATGAGAAGTAAGACCCTGTTGAAAATAGGATTATTTATGGCACTATTGTAGCTTATTCAAGCAAAATCCAAATTTATACTTTCCTTTATGACAACTGAACCAGTAATTTGGGATATAAAAACATGTAGACAGCTCAAAAGAATAGTATTCTTAGCTGCAGTGAACCCGCTTAAGGGAATATGCATATCATATTACCAGAGCATACATAATTGGTAAAGTTGCATTATCTTAAGCATCTATAACTCTTTGTGTGCTTAGAACCCCTTAGAAACTATGTAAGGGGGCTTTCTAGCTAATGCTTTGAAAGGAATGCATGAGTTTGAAGAAACAAAGCTACCAATACTTCTTCCAAGTAGATGACACAAGCCTGTATCAGAATTGATTACAGATGTTGCAATTGTAATTGTCAACGTATCACATGGAACTACTGTTGGTACACATATCACAGATGGTGTTGAATATTCATTGTGATATGATTTTGTGTACGCCTGTAAGAGAATGCACAATATAGTCTCTGAGAATGGTGGTCATATTGAATTTGGTGTATTTCCTTGCCAGGAAAATGAATGTAGTGAATATAACCTAGCATTTCCCAGTTGTTGTGTTTACATTATTATTTTTTATAACCTTTTTGCATAGTACAGCATCATAAATACACTATAGGTGATTTTTGGAACTGAATTTTTTTACGGAATTCTACTTTCCCGGCCATTATTCATCTCCATACCATGTCTGGTACCATTGCAGCTGTTAGATTGAGTTACAGGTGGCTCTGAATAGTGTCTGTTTTAAAAAAAACACCCTGTATGCTTATATGCATATACACACAGTCAGACCTCGATTCAACGAATTCATATTTTATTCATTACACTGGGGTTATTCATCATTTTGGGATCCAAAAAATACAAATATTATGCACTAACCTTTTGGAAATTCTATAATAAGCGACTATATAGAAAATGTCCATTGTTAGATATTACACACTTTTTATTTAGCAGCTAAAAATACTATTAGAGAATTATTATGCACCAAACAATTGGAAATTTTAAAATACTGACTAACAGATGTTTTACAAGCTTTGTGATTCCTTATTAGAAAGAGCACCTTCTTGACTTTTCTGCTTACAAGGAAAGTTTTTCTGTTCCAGTCAAAAGGACATGTCATTTGAAAAGATATCTAAATTTTTCAAATCCAAACTAATAAATTTTTTTTTCTTTGACTGTTGAAATAATTTGTTGATTCAGAGTTTAATATTCCTTAATTAGATGATTTTACCTTCATTTTGATTGGAGGAAAAGAAAAATTCGTTAAATCGTGAAATTCGTTATGTAAGGGTTCGCTAAAGTGGGGTCCACTTGTATATATATGTGTGTAATAGTTCACCATTTAAATTTTCTCCTGTGAGATTTTATTTAATTCACAATGTTCTCTTGAGCCCTTCAAGACTTCGTGTAATAATGTGTCAAAATTACCGGCGGCAATTGGTGTCGCCTACATGGTGCCACATTAGAAAGGGATACCAGCCCCTGGGGAATGTACTAGGTCTGAAAATGGTAAAAATACCAATCTGCAGCTCCATTGGGGGAAAAAAGAATCCATGACATAATAATGTATAGCAGTTCTTCCCAAAAGTTTTCTCTTCCGGACCGGTCAACGTTTGATAATTTTACGGCAGCCCGCTGAGGGTGAGACGTTGATTATTTATATCTTAAATTGTTTTGATTTTATAATTTAATTGTATTTAAACATGCCTTAGGAGTAAAATTCAGTTGCACCAAAAAATAATTATAAAGTGATTTTACATAAAATATAAAGGGATTTCCATGGAAAATCGCACAAACACGAAAAAATACATCCCAGTAAATATAATGGAAATAATTTAATGCTCCTTGAGTGGCCTGATACCCTTTGATCCACGGACCAAGGGTTGGGGACCACTGTTTTATAGTACTAATGCCTTCTTTAACAGTTTAAATGAGTTTACTTTTATTTTCCGCAAGCATCACATCATAGCTATTCAGCGACCAATAGTCCCTGTGTTCCTTCTTGGTTGTCATTTTAGCATTTTTTATATCAGTTATTAACTTCTAGTAAGTAATTTCAGTTAAGAAAAAACCTTTTTTTTTTTGGAGAATCAACTCGAATTTTGGGCAACTAGTTGTTGAATAGTTGTTTCACGTTTATGGACCATGGGTCGGCAAATTTTTGGCTGTTGCGTGTCAAACCAATCTACCAATATGATTCAGCGAACCGCAAAGTAGAGCATTTTTGGAACAATTCAAAAATTTACAAATTTGTTGAGTAGTGCAAAGTGCCACTGAGAATTGTACCGCATGCCACATTTGGCACATGTGACATAGGTAGCCGACTCCTGCTATAAACCATGACTTCTTCTCCAACACTATAGCTTGCTCCTCCATTTTCAGATAGCACCAGGAAAAAACCAATTTTTTGCTGAACAAGTTTAAGTAAAATTGAGTATTTTGACTTTTTCGAACAAACAGCAATGCACAACTAACAGATTCTGAGCCTGAGACTTGCGTTAAAAATTTTATATCTTGCCAATTGACAATATTCGGAATGAATCTGAGATGCATTTCATACTTTGCCGGTTTCTCATTAGGCATTCTATAGAATGCCTAGGCAACGTGTGAAATAAGAATCACTTCATACATTGCTGGATAGATTTAGGCATTGTATAGAATGGCGGATTTCATACTTTGCCGGTAACATATATAATATAATTGTACATTAAAACAATTTTTGTCTCATAAAAAATTACACAAGCTCCTTTCCTAACTTTTATTCATTTCAAACTAATATTGTTTAATTTTTATGTATATCTGCTGACAAAATAACAGTTTTATTTAGTGAAGTAGCTCAGATAATAGGCTACATTATACACATGTATATATCATGAGTAGTCCTGTTTAAGAAAATGTAAATGGTAGAAACAAATAGTATTTGAATTTCTGAATTGCCTTAGAAGAACACTAATAAAAAACATAAATTTTGATACAAGTCTTTAAAAAGAAAACGTCATTTTTCTATGAAAGTGGTCGTTAGAGCGCATTTTCATAAATTGTTATAATCTTTTTTAACCACATTCCATCTATTTTCCAAAATACTGCTATTATATTTCCGATACTCATGAAAATACAACAAAAATTTCACTACCTTCTATTAAATAAATGATATTATAGCATTAATTACAAAATTAATTTCTTTCGGTTTCAAAACGATTTTCTTCCCAAGAGATGGTTATTAAGAGGCATTTTCAGTTGAGAGGGGCTTGAGAAGGGAATTCATACTAATTTTTTTTACAGGGGATATTTTCTTTTATTTGCTTTGAAACCAAATTCCTGCAAGGAAATAATAATTTATTGCATATTACATCACACAAATATGTATAGTAAGAAATGCATGGCAAATTATTTTAGCAGAATTAACATTTTTTTTAAATAAATTTATTTGCAAAATTCCTCATGCTCCACATTGCATAACATGAGGCTTACAGACGTAAGTGGTAACAACATTACAAAACAATAATAATAACAACAACAAAAAAACATAATTAAGAAAAAAAAACATAATAAAGGGGAAAAAACACAAAAAGGGGAAAAAAAAACATAAAGAGCCAAAACTAAAATAAAGGAAGGGAGGAAATACACAAATATAAAGAAAGGAAAGTATCTGCAAAATTTTAAAAATCTATACTGTAAACAAATTTTCTCAAGACATTAAGGCTTTCAGAACAATTGACTAACAAAAACAAAATGGGTGGCCAGGAAATACCTAAGCATTTTAACTCCTTTTTAAAATTTTCTCTTTTACAACAATATAGATTACAATACAACAAGACATGTTCCGTGGTTTCAGCGTCCAGACCACAAGAACAAATATCATTACCAATTAAGTTAAACCTAAATAAATAGCTCTTAAAATTACCATGTCCTGTTAGAATCTGGGATAACTTAAAATCAGTAACAAATTTCTTACATTTTAGCCGTTGATAAATGGTCGGGAAAAACTTTTTAGTCCATAAAGCTTTAAGTGAGGCCAAGAATTTGGAGTTCCAGTCGGAAACAGTTCTTTCCCAAGCTAAATGCTTCCAGTGGGACAATGGCACAGACATCGAAAGGCTCATATCTTAGCAAGTTGCCTCTTTAGCCAACTAATCCACTCTATCATTGGCGAGATTTCCATTATGGCCCCGAACATAAGAAAAGTGGATATCACAGTCTTCAAGGTTGTACAGAATAGATTGAACCTCCACAACAAGATTTCCTGTAGAATTTATATTGTGCAAAGAATAAAGCGAAGAGAGCGAGTCGGTGCAAATAAGAAATTTGAGAGTATCGAGTTTTTTGTTTTGTTTTGTAGAATTAACATTTGAAACATACAAAAAAAAAATCGTTACATGACGATAACTGATTCCCTTTAATAAACCTATACGATACCATTTGGGTTTGTGACTACCTGTAATATGGTTATATGTATGATTTTTGTTTCATTTTGCACTTGTTTTTGTAACAGATTCGTTAAAAATAGCATTGCAGTTTATATATATTTCCATGTAAATAAGCCGAGAATTTATCAAACATTTTTAAAGCGCAAGTATGGGTGTCAACTTATATATGAATCTGGTAATCTTGTGAGAGGGGGGGGGGGGGGGTAAGAAATGTTTTTTACAGATTTCCTTTTTTGTGTATGCAATTTCAAATTTTAAACATTTTAGATGTTTTTAATGCAGTCTTTATTCAAAAAGAAAATAAAAGTTGATTAAATCCTTCAAAAACAGTGGCAGAATCCATGTTTCCAAATGAGTAAAATTCACAACCACTCATTGAGATGTTTGAATGCAATGAGGACCACCAATGAACAGGGGTGTAGACACAGAACTAAAAGAATGCACTGCGAAATCCCAATTTCGGTGGGGACGGGGGTAAGGGGAATAGCAAAGAGATTTTGCACTCAAGATTAGTTTCTTCTTCTCCTTGGTGGGACTTTGGGATTTTAATCTGAACAATTGAGAATTTGAAACATGCATTTATATTTGAAAGCTCATTCACCATGAGACCTAAAAAGCACACACATCCATATTGTAATTCTCGTCCAAATTCACAAAGATTGCAGAGAGGAGAAGTAAAAAAATTTGCTAGAAATTTGGGTTCAATCAGCTTTTTAACTGTAAAACTTATAATTGGTTATTATATTGGTCACACATTTTTCCAATGAAAATGGTTATTTAAAGCATTTCATCACAAATACTTGAAAAAAATCTCAGTTCTCTCTATATTTTCTTTTTAAGATTTATAGTACTGACTTTTGAAATTCATTAAAATAAGACAAATTTCACCGTCTTTTATTAAATCAATTATATCCATGAATTAGTCCATTAAATCCATTTGAAAAACCTGAATGTTAAATAAAACCTTACATTTCAACCTTACTCTTTTCTTATTTCAATTTTAGTTTTAATTGTAAAGACCTCCCCTCCCCACACACAATCACTTAAAAATGCATTTATAATTAAAATGGCATGTCCTCGGAATTTTTTGCAAATTTAAAAATATATAACTAAAAGTACGAATCATTTGAGAACCTGTTTCACTTTTTGTACATAATTTTTACAGCAAGTTGAAAAGTTTTTTCTTTTGTAAAAAATACTTAGGGGAATTTATACAGAAATTAATGTAATTGGAAAGCTTGCCCATAATTTCAGATTTGATAACCCAGGGTGCATTGTCATGCATGTCAATAATAACAACTTGCTTTAATCTAAAACTGATATTGTTTCAGTTTCAAACTATAGAAGTATTTGAAAAGAATCATAGTCAGTGATTAATGAGCAAATCAGTAAGTTAGTTTTTATAGTTAAAGTCTAGTACAATTTATGTTTTTAATTCCATAAACGATTTTATTTTACTTCATAAATCATAAAATCTTACTCAACAAATTATATCTAATAAATATTTTACCTCTGAAAAGTAAATGACACCCTCCCTTTTCTGGTAAATGAAGCCAAAACAGTAATAAGAAAAGAACCGACAATAAGTGGAATGATTTTATCATGCCCCACAAATCGGCAAAACTAAAAATGACAAACATTGAGTAAGAAAAATAAATGCAGATCCTGTATAACAAACTGAAAACGCCAAACGTACCTAGCTTTTTCAGGAAAGTTAGTAACAGAGTAGAGGAACTGAAAATAGTTAATTTGTAAAGCTAGAGAAATAACTTTTAATGTTTATCTCGCAACAGCATTTATTTTTAGGAGCCTCCCTCACACTGTGTTTATTTTTCTTTTATCTTAAAATGACTTCAGACTGCCAATAGAAAGAATTTGATTTTAAATTCTTTTAGCATTAATAGAAGTCACATGTGTAATAAAGAAATGTTCAGCTATTTATCAGATATTTACATAATTTACTACTGCATGAAATAGATTTCAGAAGTGCAACAAAAAACAAACTTGCTAAATTGCGGACCGATTAGCCGATATATATATACCGATATAGACCGATTAGCCTCATTAGCTCTGAGGGGGAAAAGTACTTCTGACTAAGGAATTCAGAGCCACTGTGAAGTACAATATGATACCAAAATATTTGCACAGGTTTAAAAAAAGGTTGTCTCTGCACTGTGACGTCGTCACAATGGAGAAAGCGCCTCTATTCATAAACGTATCCACAGCCGGGGAACACATGGCTTTGGTGGTATTGTGTTGTATCAGACAGCTGGACCGTTGGCGACGGTGTGACTGGCGGACACTATGGGTCGGGCATAGCTGCATTATTTTCTATTCATGGGCAGTGATTGTACGTTTTGAATGCTGGCGCCTCTGCAGGCGGCGGCAAGGTGTTTGAAGTGCCAGATGTCAGCCAGGCCCTTGTCGACGGGAACCTTTGAGAGGGACCGGACTTTTGTCATCTCTGCACGAGTGGATGATGTGCAAGACCGTTGGTGCCGGGTGCAAAACCCTGAGGTCGGCCAATGGGGATTGATGAGGGGCGTGGAGTGAACCCGCCCCTAGAGTTTAAAAGAGTGGACTTCGGAAAGAGAGAGGAGACTCCTGATAGACTACCACGAGAGATTCCTGTAACTGAACCCTGCAGACGGAGGAGGAGACTCCGGACAGACTCCAACGAGAGATTCTAAAAAGAGAAGCCTGTGGACGAAGGAAGAAGGGGAGGACCCCGATAGACTCCGACAATTGACCTGCGAGACGTTAGGGACGGATATAGGAAGCAAGCACAAGGCGTGAGCGTCCGGATCCATACCGACGAGAGACTCCTGAGGTGGTACCCAACGGGCGACTGGAAAAAGAAGCAAAGAGCGGACCCCTATGGAGACACCAATATGAAATAGAGCTAGCTGGCTGTATCAAACGAACACTTGTAACTAATATTTTTTCTCTATCCAATGATCTTTAGAATGTTGTCGTCAAATAAACATTTGATTAGATCACAGTAATAAGGCATTCTTTAATAATTAGCTTAGCGTACACCTTCAATTTATTTCCACGACGTTACAGCTAATTAAATTGGTGGCAGCACGGTGGGATCGGCATTTGTTTAAATTAATTAAATGCCCAAATCCTTTCTTTTTTATTTAAATTAATTTTTGAGAAAAAATAAATAACAAAGAGAAAATGCCAGCCATGTGGGCGAGAAAAATAAAAGAACTTGAGACAACGCAAATTTCTCCTGAGTTCCTGTAGTGCGTCCATTCCTAGTATTAAAGTGTGTTCCTGTGGATAGAAGTTCCTGGATTTCCTGTACATGAATTGTGTCTGGTGAATCAACAAAAGAAACGAGCGGTGTGCAATCGAAGTGTATTTCAAAGTTGTTTTCAAGTGTTCTTTAAAGCGTTCCCAGATGTCTCAAGATATCCCGAGTGTGCTGTGAATTCCCGTCCAGGTGTGCCATAGATTTTGGTGGTGATTCCAAACAGAAAGGTGAGCCTTTCTTTGAGATTATACTCGGGGCAGCAATTGATTATTTTTATTGTTATTATTAATGTATGTAAAATTTTGGTAGTATGAAAATTTACATACTAGGTAAAGTTAGAAAACATTAGAAAGAGAGACTAGAAAGATTTTTTAAGTTTTATATGATGTATAAATGTGCGATTTATTAGTATTGTTGTTTGTGAAATATAGTTAAGTATATAGTAGTTATACTTGTTTCATTGGTACAGTTACTGTGTAGAGTACTGTATTGTTTTTAAGATTTGTGCACATTTGTGAAATATAGTTAAGTATATAGTAGTTATACTTGTTTTGTTGGTACAGTTACTGTGTAGAGTACTGTATTGCTTTTAAGATTTGTGCGTTTTTGTGAAAAATAGTTAAGTATACAGTAGTTATACTTGTTTCATTGGTACAGTTACTGTGGAGAGTACTGCTTTGTTTTTAGGATTTTTGTGAATTATAGTTAAGTCTAGGTCTAGTGTATTTCTAGTGTGCGTTGAGTATTGTATAATTTTTGTGACAATTAAGCTTAGTTTGGGTTTTGTGTGTATTAGTGCATCATGGTGTACTTATTAAGGCAAAGAAAAGAAGTATTGGTAGAAATGGCGAAAGAATTGGGAGTCGAAGCCGATAATACTTTACTTAAGATAGAAATTAAGAATAGAATTTGTCAGAGTGAATACTATAATGAAGAATTAGCTAATTGTTTGTTGGAGGGTATTTTGGAAGAAAAACGGGAACATGAACGTCAAAATAAGGAACGGGAACTTGAGCATGAACGTGTAAATAAGGAAAGGGAACTTAAAATAAAGGGGTTTGAAGAGCGTAAACTAATGAGGGAAAGAGAATTAGAACAATTGAGAGTTGTAAGCCGGGATAAGCTACAAAAACGGGAATCTCATCTAAAAGTAGAAGATAAAGTCGAGAATTGCGCACAGGAGAGTTATTTGTCAGAAAATCGGTCGAGGGAAGTTAGTGAACCGATTAAAAAGTGTAGGCCGGTAAGTAATCCGGATGTTGATAGAAGTGAAAAAACCGCCATGCCTTCTGAAGTTAGAATTGAGATTTGTGACCCCGCGGGGAAACGCACGTGTGTTAATCCCTTGTCCGAAGTGAGAGGGGTAGGAAAAGAGAAGGATAAACTGTCTAGGCTTGAGAAAGGGAAAGAAGTTGATATTTTTGGAATTCGTGATTGTGAATGGAAGGTGGGGTCAAGGGCAGTTAAGGAGAGTGTTACAGCTGTGATGACGGTTGCACAGCCAGTAATAAATCATGAGGTCATAGGAGTAAGTTCTCGAGGATTGATAGTAGATAAGGGTTTTACTATCCCAACAACATTGAGTTGTGAAATTAAGAGTGAAGAAAAGGAGGCAAGTCAACTCCCAGTTGAAAGGGGAGCGGGCCTAACAGTAGGTCATAAAAGTTTTCAAAATCCTACAATGGCTAGTATAAACGCGGAACAGAGGAAAGGGAAAGAAATTTACGTGTGCGCAGTTGTTAGGAAAGATGTCGGAGATAAATCAACAATGCGTTTGATTCCCCCCAATTCAAAGGGTATTGATAATTGGTTAGGGGCTGGTAAAATTACAAGGTCAGCATTTAATTACGATTTACCACGAAAAAGGGATCGTAGTGCAATTTATCGTGTAAATTTAGTAAAACTGTATCGTAGGAGGCCGGAATCTGTAAATTTTGTTACAGAAAATAGCTTGAAGGGTACAGAGAAAGAAACCGAATTCCCAATCCGGTAAAGCTATTTATGGATTTTGACTTTCAGGGTGTTTTAAGGGAAAGTCAACTGCACTTTAAATTACTGCCTGATAGAATTAACTATAAACGAATGGTCGTTGATAGAAATAAAGAAAAGTTTCCTCCAGATCCTGGGACGATTTCTTTAATGCAGAGGGATAACCAGTTAAGTAGAGGAAAACCGTTTAAAATTAAAACTTTTTGGATATACCTGAGATTAATTAATACTCTAAGAGAGGAGTTTGTGTATCCTAGGGATGTGAGTGTAATCGAGATGGGGCAGTTCAACCGTACACTGTCCGCTGTTAAGTTTAGAAAAGTGAACCGATACCCGTACCCGTGTATTAAGTATAGGCGTTTGAACCAGGTGACGCTAGCCGAGTTTCATCTTTGGTTAAAAATGGAAGGTCTAGTAAAAATGAATAGCACGGCCTCGTGGGTCACGGTGCTGGATTTGTGGAAGTGGTACTTTCATCGTTCACTCATGCTGAGATATCAGAAGTATGCTGCATACATAATGCCATTTGGCATTTATATTAGAAAAAGGAGGTTTAAGATCGTATGCGCATCTTCTTATGGATGTAAATTAACTACTCAGGTTTTGGAACGGTTACCACAGTTTGCTTTACGTCGATTGGTTGATATAGACATCTTGGCGCAAATTTGGAAAAATCGTGTAAAGCAAATAGACTTGGTATTAGAAGGGTTGAGGAGTGTGAGATCAGAATTCATACCGACCAAAGGTAAATTAGAGCAGTGGGAAAGTTTCTTACGTGTACATAATAGAGATGTAGTGAGTTCATTTCATGAGCTGAGGAAGTACGAGGTTAATTGTATTTTTAATGATAGTGCCATAATTACCACTTTACCTAACGTTGTAGTGGGAAAGATAATGAATTGTGGAATAACTTGTTATAAATATTGTGAGAAAGTGTGCAAAGTGACAAGATGGAAATTTATCTTTAAATTAATGTTGTTTAGCCCAAATAATTCCAAATGTTTGTATTTACAGTTTTTTGTATGTAATTTTAAAAATCATTTACTTTAATTAAAGAAAGTTACATGGAAATGTCATTGGATTAAACAGACTGGAATAAGCAGTCATTTAAAAATTTCCTATTAATTAATTTTACCTTTTTATTGTATTTTTGTGTCTATATTACTGTATTGTGTGTATATGGTGGAAACAAAAATTTATGTGTTACTGAAAATCTTTTGTGTCTCTCAGCCAAGTGTAAGCACATAGATGTCTAGTACAGTAGTTACGTGTGATTTAACGTATAGTAATATTAGTAAAATGTTAGCATTTAACTTATTCACTTAAAACTCAAGTTTTTTTAAGATGAGATGTAACATTAAGAAAAGAATCCAAGATTAGAACTTTAAGTCTTTATTGTAAAGTGTATAAAATATTATGGAATTTTGGATTTACTTATTATCATATTTTTGAGTGTTTTTTTATTGGATTGCTGTCCTGGTTGATCTCATAGTTAAGACATTCTTTTTTTGAGTCAGTCATAAGAATTGATCCAACCTTGGACCAGAGCAGTCCAGTGAAATGGACGTTTTCAGGGGGAAGGAGTTGTGACGTCGTCACAATGGAGAAAGCGCCTCTATTCATAAACGTATCCACAGCCGGGGAACACGTGGCTTTGGTGGTATTGTGTTGTATCAGACAGCTGGACCGTCGGCGACGGTGTGACTGGCGGACACTATGGGCCGGGCATCGCTGCATTATTTTCTATTCATGGGCAGTGATTGTACGTCTTGAATGCGGGCGCCTCTGCAGGCGGCGGCGAGGTGTTTGAAGTGCCAGATGTCAGCCGGGCCCTTGTCGCCGGGAACCTTTGAGAGGGACCGGACTTTTGTCATCTCTGCACGAATGGATGATGTGCAAGACCGTTGGTGCCGGGTGCAAAATCCTGAGGTCGGCCAATGGGGATTGATGAGGGGCGTGGAGTGAACCCGCCCCTAGAGTTTAAAAGAGTGGACTTCGGAAAGAGAGAGGAGACTCCTGATAGACTACCAAGGGAGATTCCCGTAATTGAACCCTGCGGATGGAAGAGGAGACTCCGGACAGACTCCAACGAGATTCTAAAAAGAGAAGCATGTGGACGAAGGAAGAAGGGGAGGACCCCGATAGACTCCGACAATTGACCTGCGAGACGTTAGGGACGGATATAGGAAGCAAGCACAAGGCGTGAGCGTCCAGATCCATACCGATGAGAGACTCCTGAGGCGGTACCCAACGGGCGACTGGAAAAAGAAGCTAAGAGTGGACCCCTATGGAGACACCAATATGAAATAGAGCTAGCTGGCTGTATCAAACGAACACTTGTAACTAATATTTTTTCTCTATCCAATGATCTTTTGAATGTTGTCGTCAAATAAACATTTGATTAGTTCACAGTAATAAGGCATTCTTTAATAATTAGCTTAGCGTACACCTTCAATTTATTTCCACGACGTTACAGCACCCATTTTGTACGGCAATTCTTAAAGGAGATCTGTACAGAACTTTTTACAAAACTTTCTCTTCCCCCTTTCTAACCTGTTCAACACTCTTCCCCACAGTCATCACCATTTGACGACACTACGGTTTCGAATAGCTTGTTTGCTTTACTAAAACTTTCTTTAAAGAACACATGCGTTCTAAAACCGATTATATCTTTCAATCATTTCTTAAACACTATTGATATAGTAACAAAAGGCTACCAGTTTACGAACTTAATCACTTTTGATGTCATACGAGTTGCAAACAACACCCTCTTTTGGATGAAGTAGATTTATAAAAATTAGACAACGATTTTAATGGCTTATGTGATGGACCAGAATTATTGGATGACACAATACTGCATCATCTTTCTTTGAAAAAAAGAGGACGTTGACGTTTTTAAGGTGATAAAAGTTATGGTAAATAGGGCATTCCAATTAGGCAGGTAAGCTAAACAATTAACTATCACATGAAGTCTTGGAGACTCAAAATCATTAAGAATTAAATAAAATCTCTTGGGAGAAAATTTAAATGGTGAATTATTACATATATGTGTGTGTGCAAGGGTTACATTCAAACTAAAATACTATGAAGTAAATATTAAACAGGTTATGACGCGTAGATCTCGATAAATGATGCAAATTATGAGCAAAGTGCATGTGAAAATCCCATAAGCTAGCAGATCATCTAAACCACAGTGTAAAGGAAGAAAAGCAGGTTGCTTTTAAGTGCTGGAAATAGCTTCTGAATTTGGTACATGAAAAACAGTAGTTGAAAAGATTGCAAATTATCATTCTGAGAAATCGGTCAGTGCAGGAAGGACAGATCACCAAACAAGAAGGATTACACTAGCCATGTCACATCATTAAACATATTTACTATGTGCATGGCAATGATAGATCAAAGTGTTGTTGTTGTTGCTTATGTCACCTGATCCACAGTAACGTCAGGTCAAGGTCCACGATATTCATCGCGGCTATGGGCTAGAATTTTATGCCTGTCATTAGCCTTAGCTTTGAGCCCTATTAAGGTGACAGCACGATTTTTCTAGGTACAACACGATAGATGGCGACACCTTTTGGACCCACTGATTTAATGAGCACATTCTCTGTGTGCACTTGGCGGATATTTGATGGCATCGGGCATCGAAACCAGGCCTTGCAGTCTGGAGACCGATGCTCTAAACATTAGGCTACCCACGGCCTTAGAGTGTAACATCAAGAACTTGAGAGCAAGAATTAGAGCCTGCTACACAACAATCTGTGTCATCTTGTACCATTCAACAGCACCTGACACTGAGAAGAATTTTAGAAAGGCTTACATTAATTCGATTACCTTTTGCTCTTCACCATAAGTGTTCTTCGCAACAATGGTGAGTTGCAAATCCCACATGAACAATGAATGGTATATTGTCATTTTAAATAAATTTCGATTCTCCCTATAACACCACCATGTTTGTATCAGAGTTCCGGGCAAAAGATTACATCTCATATGCATCTTTCCAATCTTTCCCTACATGTAACAGTTTGGAGTGTTGATTTATTTTACTCTGGTACCCTCCAATACACATACTGGTACACTCAACAGCCACCACTACATCTTGGCAAATTTAACATGTGTTGTTGTCCTTTGCTTCTTATTTTTGGGGAAGGGAGTTTACCCAGGAGACTGACCTCACTCACTGAGGTATCTTCACAGCTTGCTACAGTCAAATTTCAACAGGACTATGCATACCATGATTAATTTTCCAATTCCCATCAAGACGTATTGCTATCATAGATTGGACATTTTCTCAACTATTGAACACATGCAATTGATCTCTAGAAAATGACTGGTCCAGTATACATCACATGTATACTGGAAAATCTTGGAAATGTGTTGAATGGCATGAACTAACCTATTCTCAGAACACATCCAAAACCATAGTTGCAGTAATTATTGCTAACATACTGATTACACAAGTACTCATTTCTTTTTAACATGATAAACGAAGCCATTGTTTCAATAATTTCACTCTATGTTACAAGTGTAATTAATTTTGCTTTGATATTTTTGTCCATCACAGCACTGTATTTTTGATGGCCAGTACACATACAATGTATATAATCATGCATTCGAGTGGGTAAAAAAGGAAAAATTTGAACACATGTTTAATTAAAAAAAAAAGATTGCATTCAAATAAACATCTGAAATACTTACCATTTCTTCAAACATATTACTTGCAAGATCTATACATTCCAAATTTTTCAATGACACAAATGATGATGGTAACTCTTTCAGCATATTATCACGTAGTTCTAAGGTTCTCAAATTAACAAGTCTAAAAAAATGAAGGATGCAGTGTAAAACAAAAAATCTTTTTTATTGAGTGTGCAAAATTTCACAAATGAACAAATCTGAAATTTCTTGGCACAGTAGAACGCCGTTTATCCTAACGTTTATTATCTGAAACATCAAATATCCGAACCAGTTTTTTCCCCCGCACATCGCAGGGAAAAATCGAAGATGTACAATGGTAAAGCGAAAAGTAAGTGATTATTTTCCACAATAGAGGTAAAATTGCAAAATTTTGCACCTATTTTGCTTTTTCTTCAAGCACGTTTACTGCATAGGATGATTTTCAATATTCATATAGTGTCCAGTTTCATTTTCTGCATGGATCACATTCGGTTATCCGAACAATTGCGTATCCGAACGGTGCCCGGTCCCAATTGATTTGGATAAACGACGTTCTACTGTAATCTCAATAATTCCTTTCAACAAAACCATGTAATGAAAATTAAAATTTCATTTATAACAAATATTCAACAATTATTTTTAAAATTATTACTTTTAAATATGAAGTAGGCTGATGCAGTTAAATCTGTTGAGGCTCAATGTCCTCACACTAGCATGGTATCAGAGTTTAAGAGATAGGGGTTCAGGACTCGAGCACTTTCCTTCTCACTTGACCAAGGTTCAATAAAACAAGATCCATCACCAATAGCCCTAAGTAGCTTTGAAGTGCGATGTAAATAAACAATGAAATTATTATGAAGCAGACACACAGAACCACCTTCTGCCCTCAAAACCTCCAACACCAACCAAGGTATTGATTCAACAAGGTGCCAATAGGTAGTCTGAAATATCTAATAACAGACACTCACCAACTGGTCCCAGAATTTATGTACATTGCATGAATTTGGTTTTTCATCTGAAACCAAAAATGTTCGATTGAATTAATGTCACAAGCCTCCAGACATGACTTGAAATTCACTACAATGTTAATTAAACTACCCCCGATGATTTGACCCTTATGATATGGTGCATTATAAAGTTAGTGAACACTCTGACGAACCAGTAAAACTGTTACCATGAAAGGGTGCACCTGAAAGAGTTAAGTTCATATACTACACAGACATCAGAGACAGTTCTATGGGGATGAGATGTCAAGATGCCTTAAAAAAACATTGCCCAAATTTGACAACCATCATCTTGAATCCAGTCAACTGTACATGCAGGTGACAGGAATTCCATTGAAAACTGGCATATTCACACTTATCTGTCAATATGATTCACCCAAAAGCATGATTCATTGGACAAAGTAATTTTCCATTTTTCTATGGTCGAATGTTGATGCTTCATAGGCTATTGCAGATGTTGCCAGTGATGATGTACCATCAACACAGTGGCACGAATCAGGCTGTGTGTTGAGACACATTCTTTGGGTCACCACTGTTGTAACTACTGGCATTTATTCGCCATCATAGCCCTTTGATCCTGGCGAACAATTCCTAACTGCTTCAAATTTGCTCTGGAATCAATGTGCTGCAGCTGACAAACTGCTGTCTTCGACGTTGTTTCACCATCTGTTCACCATTTTTATATACTCATGAAAGCAGCATTTGAGCAGCCCACCAAATGCAGCACTTCTGAAATCAATGTCCCAGGCACCAAGCCATAACAATTTGACTTTTATCAAAATATGATAAATCAAATGCTTTTCCAATTAAGACACTAAACACTCTTTATGCATGTGCGATTTATAAATTCCAGCACTATGCTGCACATTTGTCTCCAAGTGAGCTTATAGCTTTAGGTGAAAGATGGTCACAATGTAATGACTTTTTAGTGTGAGATACATCACCTTATGACATTAGCTTAAGTATAGAAAAAACTGAGATAATAAATAAGAATAACATTTAGAACAGGAAAAAACATTCCATGCATGAAAATGAAATTTCAATTTAGCTACAGAAAAGAACAAAAAGTAATTTAAAAACTGAAATATATAAATTGTGTTAATGTAGTAATAAATGAGCAGATCAAGTTTCAAAAAAGAGAACAGAAGCAAAAGCAAGGGAGCCATTTAAGACGAGCCTTGTCTGGCATTATTCTTAATATCTAGTACTATGAGAATAAATACGAGTATACCAAGCTTAGAGATAAAAAATATGTGGACTATGTTTGAGTACATTCAATAGAATCACCATGTAAAGTTTTGAGAGAATAAGTAGCATAGTAATAAAGAATTTAAATTAAAAAAATTATTTATTAGAGACATATTTTAAATAACATAAGAGGAATTGAATGAATTACACAGAAAAGTCACTTGGAGAAGAAACAAATACTTGGTAACAAGCAGGGGGGAAAACAGAAATTTACTATAGATTATAACAGAAAGGCATTCTGAAATAAAAAACGAGAATGCAAATTTACATAAAATTTGATACAAAAGTTGTTTTAGTTGTCTTAAAATGACACTCTTTTCATCAATAAAATAAGTGACAATTCATAAGTATTTTTAGTGAAGGCTAATATTTTGGAACAGAAAAGTTAAAAGCCCAAGAAGTTATTTTTTGAAAGAAAAATGACAAGAAATTAATATATGTACAATTACACATCATCAAGAAATTGCAAAAAGTGAGATTATTCTGAGTATACTTTATAAGATAGTACATCCTGTCCTGTCTCCATCCTATTATTTAAATATATACTCACCATTTCAACAGGGTATCTTAGATATATATAACTATAATATTTCAAACTTTCAAGAGTTTTATGTATAGCCCTTTTTCAAGTAATATTTTTTTAATTTATTTTTACGAAATAAAAAAGTTTTACAAGCTGTACTATCTGTCACTTCCTATATCCAAACTTGGGCTTTATACTTTATTAACATATCACTAAAACTTACACAACAAATTTATTCATTTTTAACAGCTAAGTTAAGTATATATGATACTTCAAATCATACTTTTCTCTCATCTAGGTACTACATCATACAATATAAAGTCAAAAGAAAAGGAATGTCAGAGTCCTCTACCTTTTCAACCTTGTCTTTAATATGGAGGTAAAACAAAAAACAGAAAAAGAAAATTTCTTTTAAATCAAAGTAAGGCAAAAGCAATTCATTTTTCATTAAATATAAAAAGAGAAAAGAATGGTCTAAATTTATGTGACGTCACAATCACATCAGACTGGGGGCATGTGAATATGTTGTAGTTTGTTTACTACTATTGCTCTTACTACTATTGACTATTTTGTTCTTACACTTTTACATTCTACTTTCTAAAATGTCTTATTTTGCTGAAATGGTTGTTTGATTGGTAAAAGACCGGATGATTGTACGGAAAAATTCATTTTTTAATATCCCAGTAAAAAATCTGTGAGTGTGGAGAAAACATGATGAAGCGTGTGGATTACAAACTATCTCCTCATAGTTTATTATGTGTTCTGACCAACTTGAAAAGGAATGTTTTCAATACCATCACCAGCTAAAATTGAGCTCCATTTTCACTATATTTTTGTCTTCACACACAAAAAAAAACACCTCTTTAAAAAGAATTTAGGATAGATGTAGACTTCTACAAGCATATAAATGTTTCAAAGCAAATTTTGATTATTTTATATAAAATTATACAGTGAGCATACATAAAAAAGTAAAATATGTTGGCTAACTTAAAAGCAAATTTTTGTTTATTTTAAGTTATATTAAGAACATATAATGTTTAGTTAACTTAAATTTTATACATCTTCAGAGTAGTTAACAGAGGTACTTCAGTATTTAATTATTTAAAATTAGAAAACAAGAATCTGATATGTAACCATATCAAAAACAAGTATATATTTATATAACTTATTTTACTTAATAATTTTGCAATATTAAAGGGAAAAAGAAAAGAAAAACATTTTTGAGAGGCATTCACTACAGAAATGGAAAAATATCTTAAATTAATACAGCTTAAATAATGTTTATGTTAGATGGTGAATCAAGTACCACTTTCAAACATTAGAAATCAAAATTATCATTTACTTGCTTCTAAAATTACACGTAAAAAAATTGTGCAACATTTTGAAAGTCTTTATTCACTGCATTATTTTAGGTAAATGATATATTTTATCGAGAATTTGAATTCCAAATATGGTAATAAATTAAGGCATTAAAATGTGTTTATAATAGAATATAAATTTGCATGCATATATTGATTATAAGTCTTGCTCACTCCTACATAATCAAAATAAAAAAGTCATTTTTGAATCCATAATTATTTTACAAAAAAATATATATTGTGATATATTTGAGTGGTATCTATTAACACATATGTTTTTCAGAGTTTGAATGTGTGGTATAAACCTATAACATAAATATGAAACATAAAAATAAAAGTACATAAATATAAAAGTCTAAAAGACTCATGTATATTGATATTATCCTGTTTATAAGTCCTGAATAAATTTGTTGCATTGAGTTAGTAACAAATATTGACCCAAGAAGAGTACTTGGATCAATTTTATGATATTTATTGAAAAGAATCTTTCTCCAAGTTGAGGGGTTAATTGGACAAAAAAAATCACCGATATTTTTGTGTGACATATGTTCAAGCAAAGACAAATTTTGGGCACTTATGTATTATAATATTGATCAATTTCTTCAAATCAAAAGATATCGCCAAATGTTGCGCTATACAGCCAATAGCAGGACATGTTTCTGCTCACATTTGAATGCAGTTATACCATGGTCACTAATTATTTTGTAAATAATGTGATTTATGTCACTCTTTTCTAATTTCTTAGTTTTATTTTAGTGTTGTAATTTATGTTTGTATTTTGAATCTATTTGCTTTTTGCTGTTGAGTGTTTGACTATTATGTGAATAGGTTATGTCTGTAAATAGATGCCTCTTACTCGGGGATTGTACTGCCCGGGACGTGCAATCTTTAAGGAGGGGGGCAATGTTACGAATTTTGTATAAAATAATATAAATAATTTGGATTTGGATGTGCAATGCCTTTATATTATTACTCTATATTTATTTTATGTTAAGATTGTAATATTCACAAGCAAGCCGTCCCTTACATTATAATGGCAATTCAATGGGAACTTGGCGAAATATTGGCGATAAAGCCAAGTTGGCATCATTTTTGGCGACCAAATTGGCGACCATGTTGGCGAGTTCGGGACCCTCTGGATTCTTCTAGAAATTAGTAGAAAAATCCACTAACGTCACGATCTGTGGCACGAGCGCATCTTTCCAGAATTTTCGGCCTCTGCTATAAATAGAGAGATACTCGCCGCAGTAGTCAGTCTGATTTTAACCAGCGAGTAGTGAGCACTGTTTTGATTAGCGATTAGAAGACTTGCCTTGAATTTGATAAACTCGGCTGTGCTTGTGAATAGTCATTTACATACGTGAATTTTAGACACTGCTTATTGTGTCTGAGTGCTGTTGAAAATGTGAAATCCTTCTGTTAATTATTCTGCGAATTTTGCTGTTGAATCCTGTATTTCAAGGATTGATTTCCGACAATAAATACTCATCGCTCTTAAAGAACTGTTTTGTTGTTTACGTCTGATTTTGCATAAAATCCTCGAACCCCGATCTACGTAACAATATATACTAGAATAATGCAAAAAATACAATGATATTATATATTTTTAATTTGATAAAATTAAAGCACAAGGATGTCAACAACTTACATATAAGTTTTACCACAGTAATGAATAAACACATGCAAATGTTGCCCCCACTGTCATGTGATTACCCACTTGGCATCAGATGTCTGTGAATTTCCTCCATTAAGCTTGAATGTTGTAATTCTCAATTTTTTTTAGTTATGTAATAAAAAATTTAAGATTAAATATATAAATACTTTATAAACATAGAAGAATTCAATCAAGAAATATTTCTACCATTAAAGAACTTGAATTCAATGGCAAAAAAAGTCAAGAAAATTTTAATTAATAAATATATTACACACCATTACAGTACAGTAAAACATTCTGAAGTAAAATTAATGAAATATATGTGTTATTGGCAAAGTCTGAAATCTGGCAATCAGTAGAATACTTAGGCATTTATAGAATGACAAAAACTGGCTGGCAATGTACAAAATGAATAATATTTCACACATTTCCTAGATTTTTTTTATAGAAGATCAACTAACAAAGCAGCAAGATATGAAATCCATCAACTATTTGCTTCGAATATCACATAAGACACTTAACTCTTAATCCTCAATTACAGGGAAAAATTTCCCATTTACATTTTCCACTTTGTTCAGGATTAACAAAATACACAATTTTACTTAAATTTGTACCATAAAATATTAAATTTTTTTACTGCACTGAAACAATGGAGTTTTCACACATTGAAAGATAAAGAACATTGAAAGCTAAAGAGAAATTGGTTTCTACACTTAAAATTTACCACTGTAAAATGAAGAAAGTGGTCATCCTGAGTTCTATGCATTCAACCAAATGTAAATAATTAAAAAAAAAAAAAAAATACTTGAAACAGTCAGTTTTTATAATGCAACAAAATGTGGCATAGACATTGTTGACCAAATAACAAGGCAATATTGAAAGCAGGTTAAAAAAGATATCCAGTTTGAGAAAAAACTTATTGAGTACATTTATCTAAGTATTAGCCAAAGAATTACGAACAGAATATAATGAAAAATCGAGTGAAGAAGTAGAAAGCATAAAAATGGACTGCAAACTAAAAATCCACCAAGAGCAAGAAATGTGAGGCATAAAAAAATTATCCTGGAGTGAGTGAGTGAATGTAGGGTTTAATGGCGCAAGAGCCGATTTCGGCTAAGCTGCGCCAATCAATCGTTAAAATATTAAAAATCCATTTAAAATACTCAAATATTGTTAAAAGCTCACACAAAAAAATAAATAACAATCAGATTTTGGTGGGGCACACCCCACCAAGTCAGATAAGGTTAAAACAGTTGAGAAAAAAAAAATCGAATATAAAATATTTTAAGTAAAAATTGCTAATAACAAGTTTTTGGTGGGGATTACCCCCACCAAGTCCGATAAGTGTGATTCAATCACGTCCCTTCCGGTGCTTGGTCGGAGTTAAATATTTTTTTTTCCATTACTTCGTCCACTTCTGCTTCGACATCATATATGAGCATGTCCTCTTCTTCTTCTTCTTCGGAAGTCTGTACGGGAGAACTCTTTATCGGTATATGTGGTGCCATTTTTATATGTATTGCTGTTTCGTTTAGTTTTTGTAGAAACTTTTTCCTTCTTGTTCGTTTTTTTGGATTTTTCTTTTTTAAATATTGTATTATAGATGCCGAAGGGGGTTGAGTACAGGAATTGGATGTGGAAGCGGATATGTTTGATGAAGTTTCCGTAGGGCTGAACATAGGGTTGGTGGTGGAAAGTATTGCAGCAGAAATAGGAATTGGTGGCTGGGGCTCTGATACTGTAGTGGCTATTGAAGAGATTGAGGGCAAGAGGTGTGCTTGGGTTGAAGATGATGTGGAAACAGCAGGAGTGGATGCTGGTATATCTGGTTTTGGGAGGGATGAAATTGGTTTAAGTAAATTTAAAGGTGGACATTTTATTTTTGTTATATTTTCATCGGTTTGTGTAGAATTATTTACAGTAGAGGGTTTGGCAACTTGAGCATAAGTTTGAGGTAACTGTGGAACTATTAATTTACGTGCTTCTGGATATGAAATATTATTATTTGTTTTGATTTCCTGTATCTGTTTCTCTATTTTCCATTTAGGGCATAATTTAGAATCCGATGAATGGGGCTGTGAGCAGTTAATACATTTAAGCTCTAGAATGCAATCTGTGGAAGCATGTCCAACAGATGCACATCTAGAGCAAGTAAGTTGTCCACGGCAGGAAGTTTGTGAATGCCCGAACCTCTGGCACTTAAAACAGCGCAGAGGATTCGGTATGTATGGGCGTATTTTACAGTTCAGGTAGCCGGCTTTTACGGATGTGGGTAGTTTTGGGCTATTGAAGGTTAAAATTAAGTGTTTGGTTGGAATAATAATTGCATCTTTTTTTATTGTGATTCTTCTGACCTGTATTACACCCTGGTCAGAGAACCCCTCGAGAATTTCCCCTTCAGAGGTGGTCAACAGATCAGGTTCAGATATGACACCGCGGGATGTATTAAGAGATTTATGTGGGCTTATATTTACAGGAGAATCGAGAAATGTTTTTGCAAGTAAGAAAGACTTCGTTTGTACAGCAGAATTCGTTTCGATAAGTAGATCCCCGGATCTCAATCGTTTTATAGATTTCGGTTCACCACCTATTCCTATTAAAGCTTTATGTATTCCGAATGGAGATTTGGTAGACATTTGATTATTCGGCATGGAAATAAGTAAAAATCGTGAATGTGTTGCAAATTGATCAACGGTTAATGTGGGTAAAATAAGGCCTTTACCCGGGCCATTCTGCATAGGATCCATAAGCGTGTAAAAACCTTCATTCTGGCGTGCCTCCACCCACCACGGAGTCCAACAAGGGAGGCAGTATGCCGGTCATCTGGCAAATGCCAGGCACGGCGCTTACCTGGAGTACACCCAGAATATAGTACTACAGCATCAGGGCGAGGATCCAATGGGTAAACCCGCCACCCCTTATCTGCAGCACTAACCCTACAGCAATGTCTCCGAAAAGACTCATCACCAGCCGATTGACAGGAGCGGGCTCACTCCTGCCACCCGTCTACAGCGAAGCGTGGGCCAAAGGGAACGCAAAAGGTATCCCCAGGACACCATTTTCCTCCTTACGGGACGCCGCACACGGCAAACATGCGGGTCGGAAAACCAACGTTGTTAGTAAGAAAACAAAGAAATAATGCGAACATCAAAATAAATCATCAAAAAATATTAAACGAATTGAACGCAATACAAAACGAAAAATATAGTATTAATAATGAATATTGTGAGTAATCTAATAAAAAAATTAATCAATAATTTTGTACATGTAAATTTCGAAAAATTGTCT
Organism: Trichonephila clavata; assembly: GCA_019973975.1. NCBI lineage: Eukaryota > Metazoa > Arthropoda > Arachnida > Araneae > Nephilidae > Trichonephila > Trichonephila clavata. The sequence continues at coordinate 206,356 of BMAO01011469.1, read as the reverse complement.
GTAGTCTAGACGGGAAAAGAAGAAAAGGGAAAATTGAATGACAAGAGGGTCGAAAATAGAGAAGGATCACTAGGGTATCCCGGGTTCGTGAAACCCGTATTTACCAAAGACAGTAAACCCCTTGGGAAAAGGAAAAGATCACTAGGGCACCTCGGGATTGTGACACCCGTACTCACCTAAAGAAGATGAGCCCCCTGAGGGGAAAATTATCATGGAAAAGAGACAAAATATGTTCCTTGTAGCAAACATAAAAAATATATATCAAGTAATAATTCTATTGATTGTAAACAATGTAAGTAGTTATTTCTTTTGTTTATACTTTCAAGTCATCTTGGAAAAATTATTCTTATATTACTGATATATAATACTGTTTGTGCATACCATATATATTTACAAAAATAATTTTAAAATGCACATTTTATTCAAAATTTTCATTTAGTATGAAACAGTTAAAATGACACTTGTCTCGGGATTTAGGGGGTAGCATGATTTCTGGTGTTCAAGTGTTAAAAAAGCATTGAAGTGAAATCGCTGATTCTTTTTTTTTCATTCTGAATTTAATTCCCATTAAAAGGCAAAATCTTATTCATTTTCAGTCCTAGTCAGATAGATAATACAGATTTATTATGGCGCATCACGAGAATCTCACAAAATTTGTAATTCTGGTTCATTTGTGAGCCCCGTGTGGTGACCGGGGGGTAAGAATTTAGTCCCAACGTAGCCCATGCGTGTCATAGAAGGTGACTAAAATGGGTACCCAGTGTCCGGGGGTATAGCCGGGTACCCTGCCCCTGGGGATTATATCAGGGGACTGGCCCTCCAGGTTGGGGGTTGGGCTGACAACTCCACCCTATAAAAAATCCCACCGTTACGAAACCAAAGGAACATAAAGCTGGACTGCTTTCTTGGAGACGACCTGGAAAATGTCTAAAGGATATGAGATTTGGATGCTGGAACGTTCTTTCTCTGTTTTGAAGTAAGGCCTTCCAAGCGCTTATTGAACAGATGAATCTATACCGCCTTGACCTCCTTGCCATTCAGGAGGTGCGCTGGATTGGAGAGGGAGTTCTGGAGAATAAAAACTATACTGTGTTTTACAGCTGTGATCCCCAAAAACATGTTTTTGGTACAGGATTTATTGTAAACAAAAGAATTAAGCACCTAGTTTTAGATTTCAAAACAAAAAAAAGCAAATGTGCAGAATTAGAATTAAACGTGTGTTTCAAAACTACAGTATTATATGTGCTCATGCACCAACAGAGGAAAAGAGTGATGAAATTAAAGATCTTTTTTATAGTGAATTAGATGCACTCTGTTGTGAATGCCTGCAAGGTGACATTAAGCTTGTATTGGGGGATTTTAACGCCAAAGTTGGAAAGGAAGATTTTTTCCGACCTATCATATTGGATATCATAGCCTACACGAAATTTCTAATGAAAACGGAATCAGGCTTGTTGATTTTGCAGCTGAACATGATATGGTTGTCGGAAGTACCACGTTCCAACATAAAAACATACACAAATGGACATGGAGATCACCTGATGGCTCTACTTTTAATCAGATAGACCACGTGCTGATTGGCGCCCGGCACTTCTCTAGCCTTTTGGATGTTAGGTCCTTCAGTGGTGCCAATATCGATTCTGACCACTATTTAGTTGTGATTGAAATAAGAGCGTAAATTTCAACATTCAAGTACAAACATAGAAAAAGTGAAGGTAGGTTTATTTGCTCCAAGCTTAACGATCTGAAGATTAGGAATGAATTTGTAGAAATGTTAAATTGCAAACTTCAGGATAGTGAATTGGTGGGCCCCACCGGTATTGAAGATCAATGGTTACTGGTTAAAGAAGCTATCCTAGCAACTGCTGAACAGGTTCTGGGAAAAATAGAAAAGAACAAAAAAAAAAAAAAAAGACTGGTTTGATGATGAGTGCAAGGCAGTAACAGATCTTAAAAATAAAGTTTACCGAGATATGCACCAAAAGAGATTCACCAGAAGTTCAGAAGAAGACTATAAAACCGCCAGGAGAAATGAAAAGAGGATTCACAAAGTGAAAAAGCGACTATTCTATGAAGAGCTTCTTAAGAATGCTGAGCATCTAAAAAGTAGCAATGAAAGCAGAGCTTTCTATAACATAATCAACAATAGTCGAAAAGACTTCAAATCCAGAGTCACAATCTGCCGAAATAGTGATGGTGAAATCCTTAGCAACCCAACTGAAATATCTCAGAGATAGGTGGAATATTTCTCTGACCTATTAAATGCTGCACACACTAACAATGCAGTTTTTGTCCCCCATCAAAACTATCAAGATATTCAGGTACCTCCACCGGATTGCCATGAAGTTGAACTGGCTCTCAAGACGTTAAAGTCCAACAAGGCGTCTGGACCTGATAGAATCCCGGCTGAGCTTTACAAACATGGAGGAAGACTGCTAACAGAACAAGTTCATAAAATTATTATCTCTATCTGGAATGACGAAGTTCTGCCCCCAGATTGGACCCTTGGAATCATCTGACCAATCTACAAAAAGGGAGATCCCACAAACTGTGGTAAATACCGAGGTATTACCCTTCTGAACTGCATCTATAAAATCTTCTCGATAATCCTCTTTAACCGAATTTCTCCCTGGGTAGAAAGTACAGTGGGAGGATATCAGTGGGGGTTCAGAAAAGGGAAGTCCATCTGCGAACAAATCTTTAATCTGCGACAAATAATGGAAAAAGCAAGAGAGTTCAATATCGATCTTCACTACTTATTTATTGATTTTAAATCCGCATATGACAGTGTTGATCAGGATTTCTTGATTAAAGCTCTTCAAGATCTAGGGATGCCAAAAAATACTTACAGCTTATAAAATCAACTTTGACTAGCACCCTTTCCTGCATAAAGCTGTCAGACAATATCATGGATTACTTTGAAATTGAACATGGAGTAAGACAGGGCGATGCACTCGCCTGTCTTTTGTTTAACTTAGCTCTTGAGTGGGTCATTCGTGACTTTGGTATCAACACGAGGGCCACTATCTTTACCAAATCTGTACAAATTCTAGCCTATGCTGACGATATAGTCATAATCGCAAGAACAAAAAGTGCCTTAATGGAAGCATTCAGCGCTCTCAAAGCATCTGCTGAAAAAATGCATCTTAATATTAATGCAAATAAAACTAAATACATGCCTGTGACAAAAGCAGTGAGCCCTGTGACCCTTCAAGTTGGAAATCTTAAAGTCGAACTGGTTGACAGTTTTACACATCTGGGTTCCAATGTTAACTCTTGTAATGACATAGTCTTTGAACTAAAAAGAAGAATTCTTGCTGCTAATCGCTGCCTTTATGGCCTTGGAACTTTTTTAAAATCGAAATGGATAAAAAGATCTACAAAAATTATTTTGTATAAAACTATTATAAGACCTGTTCTCACCTATGGATGTGAAACCTGGACTCTAACAAAGACCCAGACAAATCAACTTGTTATTTTTGAAAGGAAAGTCCTGAGGAAGATCTTTGGGGCTGTGAATGATAACGGAATTTGGAGACACAGGTACAACTTTGAACTCAGCAGACTCTTTAAGGAAGCTGACATCGTCAACTACATCAAAATATGCCGCTTGAGATTCACGGGACGTCTGTCGAATGGATCCCTCGTCTATGACATCAAGAATCTTTAATTATAAACCCATCTCAAACAGACCCAGAGGGAGACCCAAGCTGAGATGGACTGATTGTGTGGAAGAAGATTTTAAAGTGCTGAAAGTGACCAATTGGAGAACTGTCGCCTCCCGGAGGACAAGATGGAGGGATGTTCTGACGAAAGCCTTGGCCCACCCCAGGCTGTCGTGCTAAAGAAGAAGAAGGTCCATTTGTGATGTCAAAAAGAACTGAAGAAGGTGCCTACAACCTAGTAGATATATTCTCATGGCTTGAGGCACCCTCTATATTATAGTCTGACAATGGTAGGGAATTTGCCAATAATGTGATGGAACTCTGGCCAGCATTGAATTCATTAACAGCCACTCACAAAGCCAGAATAGTGTCAAAAAAGTCAATCAAGTTATAGAAAATATGCACAATACTTGACTGCAAAACAGCAAATTTAAGCAGAGAAATGAAGAACTGCAGTTAGTTCAATTTATGTAAAACAGAGCTCATCATTCTGGAATCAAAATAACATAGGCTTTTTTGGCTGTAAACCTAAAGTAGGTCTTACAATGTCTTTTCTAGCTCAAAATGCTTTAAAACACATAGATACAAATGATTAAATAATAATAAAAAAAATGAACATAAATGATGCAAAAGAAGCTCTTTGTTTTAAAATGGAAAATTTAACAAATGCAAAATTAATTTTAAAATCAGTCTGGAAATACAAGCCACAACAATGAAAATAAAAAGAAAAAAAAGTTCATGCTGCTTCATTGGGAACTACTGAGTGAGTTCCTATTTTTGATCTCAACAAAAGCTGATATGAGCAATAGTTTGACAGTGAGATTGGTGACAGTTTCTACCAATTTGGAATTTCAGAGAGAAAATTAAAACTTTATGCAAAATCACAATTATCTATGACCTAAGAACTTGCTCAGAACTAACTGACCATGAAATTACAAATCCTTAGCCCAGTGGAAGTGGCCAAGGTTTCATCAGGTGTATGTCTACAACTAAGTGCCTATATACACTCATGGCCATAAATTAAGGCTAATGAAGTTCAGGCAAAGAAAGAGACAGAAGCAAAACAAATTTGACTTATTTGTTAAGTCTATTTATTAAACAAAAGGTAAAAAGCAAAAAAGATGCTATATGTTTGACATAATTAATAAAAATTGCGATTTTTACTCCCTGGAGCAAATTTTAAAAGAGAACCTATTTACAAAAAACAGTATAACATGGTTAGTATGATGGTTAATATGGAGTATGTCTCCCGGACAATGCAATACAGGCCTTATAACGCCTACGCATGCTGAGTATCAAATTATCAATCTGATCTTGGGGAATATTACACCACTCATTAAGCAATGCCCTACGAAGTTCCAGTAGACAGGTGGGAGGGGGTTGACGGGCTGCAATTCGTCGGCCAAGCATATCCCACACATCCTCTATTGGATTCAAGTCCGGTGAGTATGCTGGCCAATCCATATGGGTGATATCCTCTGATTGAAGGCATTCGTCTACAATGTTTGAATGGTGAGGATGGCCGTTGTCATCCATAAACAGAAATTCAGCACCCATGGAGCCTCGAAACAAACATACATGTTGTTCCAGAATGACGTCCTGATAGATGTGGCCTGTCATCGCTACACTCTGAACATGCAGGTCAGTTCTGGAACCAAGAATAATTCCTCCCCAAACGAGCCATCCTGCACCACCGTAACGGTATCGTTCAATGATGTTCTCTTGGTGGTAACGGGTACCTGGCACTCTCCATATGAAAGTCAGGCAAGAATCAGACTGCAAACTAAACTTGGGCTCGTCGGAAAACATCGCACAAGACCACTGTTGCTGTGTCCACAATGCATGCTCTCTACTCCAGGTTAATTGTAGGCGACAGTGAGTTGCGGTAAGGGGAACACATTTGACAGGCTTATGAGCATATAGACCAATGTGCCCTAAGCGTCTGTACACAGTCTGCCTTGAAACTGTCGTACCGGTAGCTGAAGAGAGCTGACGAGATAGGTCTGATGCTGTGCTCCGTCAGTTTCTTTTGGCGGTAACTGACAAATACTGGTGCTCATTCGGCGTTGTAACTCGGGGGCGACCCATGCTGTAACATCTACTCACATTACCATCATCTTGGAATCGTTGCCAAAGCCTGGAAATGACACTCAGGGCGATTCCAAGTTCCTCGGATACTTCCAACTGGGTACGTCCACATTCCAGTCGTTCGATAATTCTACCACATAAAAAATCATCCAAATGCTTCCTTTGTGCCATAACTATGTGGTTATTGCACTGAAAGGCTTTTAAAACGTTTGTGAACAATTTTACTTCTTTCCTGTAATTTGCATATTCTTCTTCAAGATGTGTGTGATAATTCTACAGGTGAAATTTTTATTTTAGAGTTCAATTTCTGTGTGATTCTGAATTATCCTTAATTTAGTGACATGCATGTATAAAATGTATTTGTGTGAAAAAAGTGATGAAGTGCAATTCAAAATACCATTTAAGCCAAACATATTGCAACAAGCAAGTCAAAATTATTTTTGTTATGGAAAAAAAACTTTTTTAATGAGTGTATTTTTAGTAAAATTGTTTCTTTTTTTTGTGTAACAAGTAGGTTCATATTTTATTTTTGTACAACTTAAATATTTTTTAATGCATTTTGAATAAAAGCTTCTAGATAGCAATCTTTCATTATTTTAATAAAATATCCTTTTTATTTTTGTGAAGAATTTACCATTTTTAAATTTTAGCACTATACTTTTTTTCTCTCCATACTTTGCCTGCATTTGTCATTCAATAGAATGCCAAGGTATTCTACAGAATGCTAGCAGCTAATGTTTCATACATTGCCAGCAAAATATGCAATTAAAAATCAGTACCTTCCAAAGTCTGAGGGCAGTTCAGTCAGATTCACATCATTTAATTTCAAGTCGGTCAGATTTTGGAGATAAACGATACTATATGGGACTCTAAAGAAGAAATAGAAAAGTATAACAAATGAAAAATTTTTAATTACAAAGAACTACTGCAATATACAGTGACATTAAGCAATAACTTATACTAAATATTTTTCAATATTTCAAAAGATACAAATATTTATTTAGTTACCCAATTCTCAAATGTCTACAGTTATAAATAAATGTTATTTTTAAGAAGTTGACAAAAAATATTAGAATTATTGGTATAAAAAGAATTATGCATAAAGTACATTATGAACTAAAATATTATGTAGACAAAAGCATATATGCATTTTTTATCATATGATATCCCATGTTTCATAAACTGAGTAAATTAACTTTTTTTAAAGTTAGATTTTGAACTTACAAAGAAGCTAAATGAGTAATCATCTCAATAGCAATTAACACTTTTGTAGGTTATGAACCTACTTCCATTTGTTGTTTACTATTTTTCCATTTTAATCAAATTAGAGCAATTATAAAAATTTAAAACTATTACAAAATTTTAGAAATAACTTAATTTTCTCTCAAAATTTTTAGAAACACTATAAATGTATAAACAAGAATATTTACAGCAGAAAACACAAATAAATCTTATTAGTACAAGTTAATTGTAACACAACATGGATAATTTAAATTCCCTGAATTCCATTACAGACAAAAAATTATGTCTGCTTCATTAACTATCGGGGGGGGGGGAGCATTTTACTCTAGTAGCAAATTAGTCATTCTAGTAGCAAAGATTTACAGAAACTATTGATAAATATCTTCTAGAATCAATTAATAAACCAAAACAAAGGGCTAAAAATGATTTTAGACTAACAATACTGATAACTATTACATGCTAAAATATAGCAATAATGTCTAATTTAAACCAACAAACTATCTCCTCACAGATAAGAGATTTCTTAACTCCAAGTATATTTATACAGTCACTAACCTTTTAAGCGGATTTGAACTAAAATCAGCAACTTGCAACTGTTTTAAACTCTTGATGTTTTCAGGTATGTCATATATTTCTGAAATATATAAATTCAGGTGAACTAACACATAAAAATGTATTTTTATGAAAACTGTAATAAATATATTTAAAAATGCCTCAAGGTTGGGAAAAACAAATTTCAAATCAGGATCATACAACTTGCATTAGGTATAGGATAGTAATGAATGTGGCCAAACAAAAAATCTCAAACTTTTTGAATAGCATTATTAACATTACAAATACAATTGTATTTCAACCAAGGATTCATCAACCCTCATGCTATATGTGTCTCTCCACCAAGAGTAGGAGGAGGAACTATTCAAATCTCAACTAAAGAGACTTTCTGTAACTGCTTTTTTGTTTGTTTGTTATTGTACACTTTGGCTTTGTCTAGCAATTGTGTGAATGAAGTACATGCACAAATACTATTTTAGGTGAAACTGTGGTATTTATTGGACATTCAATGACTAAGGACCTGTTTCTAGTGAATGCTACACTAATTCTCCTACTTCATTTAAAAACCATGATCAATTGCAACATCTATACAGTTTTTTTAAAAGTAGAAAAAGATTCCTCTGTAAAAGATAGCTGTGTGAATGCATTTACACACAAACATGATACTAAAAAAATGAAAATTGCACTCATGAATAATAAATTTATTAATCATTGCAAGAAAAACATGACAGACATAATTTGACTAAAATAAAGAAATTTTTCTTAAAAAGCAGATGTCTTGTCAAATATAGCTATGGGAATAAATGAAACAGAAAAATACATTGGCAAAAGTTTGGACAGAAAAGTGCACCTCTAAATTTGCAATTTGCTTCACCATGGCAAAGGGGTGCTCCAAGGCAAAGTGGAAGAAAATTTATACTCCAGGGAGGACAACACAAGGCATGAAGGTTATTTCACTATGTCCAGTTAAGGCCTGTAAGTATAAGAGCCAAGTCACATTTAGTGGATTACTCCCACTATTCTGTCCTTTCAATTAACTAGTGGGCAGGGCCAGCTCTAGCAGTTTTGCTGCCCCGGACAAAAATGAAAAGTGCCACCCTTCTCAACAAAGTAAAAAAATATTATTAAAAAATATAGAAATTGTTCATAAATACATGTCCATAAAACTTGAATTGTTCTTGCAAAGAAAAGGCAGCATAACAGTATATATATAAATGCTTATAAAAATTTAAAACACAAATATAAAACAAATTCAAAATAAACAAAAAATTAGAAGTGTTTTTTTCTCTGACTTTTCACTCTGAAAACTTTCTGATCTATTCTTTGAAATCAATTTGTTCATTTTTTCATGTTCTTACCAACCACCTTTTTTCATGTAACTAAACCAATTTATCTATCTTGAAGAGTTGTGGACCATAAGAGAAAATTTTAATTTTGAGAAACTCCTGTCTCCGCTTGCTACACTTATCGGCAAAGAAAGTAAAATTCTTAATGTGATAGCAAGATTTGGAGCAAATTCTAAAAATGAAATAAATTTTATAACTTCTTTATTGGGTTTTCTTTTTTGCCTATTAAAGCTTAAACTGACATCTCATCTGCTAAATCAAGCAGGTTAATATATGTACTGATTCCCTGTCTGTCAACATCATTTCTAAATTTTTGGTTTTTAATTATTAAATTTTTAGGGGTATCTTTTAAATCATACATATTTTATAAAAATTGAAAACAATTACTATGGGTACTCATTAAATTTGCATTCCAAGGCATTAATTACTTGGTCCATTGTAAGAAAATAAAATTCTATCTTGGATTATTTTAGGATCTTCCACCAGATCATCTTGAGCTTCGTAATCATTTGTAATTAATATTTTTGTGTTGAACTTGGACGTGGCTGTGTCACCTCCAAGTTAGCAGGGATATCAATCTCATCGGTGAGTTCTTTTGCATCACAGAGCATTTCTTCAAAAGCCACATCTGATCAAAGATCATTACAAAAATCTTTACAATTTCTTAGAGTTCCATGGGAGATGGGAGATCATATTCTTTTGTTTGCAATAGCTTGCTTGTTGGATTTATGCAATTTAAGATTTTATACCAAATAATGATGGAGCATAGAAACTTGAATTGTTTAATAGAATTTAATAATCCAGAGGCCTCATCTCTTATGGAGTTGCCAATTTCAGCATTATTATGAACACTAAAAGGAGCATTATAAATACCTCCTAATTGGTGCCTTGAGGGTTTCAAGGTCTCTATTCAGCTTTTGCCAGCAAGTTCCACTTAGTGGTTTTTAAGTTATGCCCTTTCTATATATTTTAATAACAAAAAGTTGATGTTGAAAAAAATAAATTTTTTGGACTGTATTAAAAAATTACAGGCTTCTAAGGATGCTTTTGCCATGTCATTATATATATATAATGACCAAATTGAAACAAAACCTACTACATGGTACGTAGACCGTTCATGGATTTAACGTCCTAATTCTAGATTGTACCCCTGATTTTCTCACCTCTCATGTTGGCTCCATTATCGTAGGCCTGCCTCCACATATCTAGCAAATTTAGTCCCAACTTTTTAAGTTTCTCAACTTTTAAATTTGAAAGCTCTTTTCCAGTTGAACTTTCAACTAACTGGAAGGAAACCTAAAATACTCTTATTAATTTAAATGGTAACTTCATTAAGTTTTTCAATCCATATCTCTTAACTATAACTATAGATATATCTGATATGAAATAATTTCATAGAAATTAGAATAACCTAGTTTTCTTTTAACTCAGTAGTCTTTTCAATTATAATCGTTACTCATTTAAATGAATTTATTGATAACACAATTATATATATGTAATTTTACAAATTTGGTCCAAATGCCATCCCGGACATGGGTCCGCTTTGTCTGACCCTAGAGCCGTCCCTGTAGTGGGGATACTATTTGTTTGATTGATCTGAGAACCTCGCTGCTGAAGGAAACATATGTAAATTAAGATTGGTATTTAAAGAGAATTGAATTAAGAAAGGAGGATGATATTATGATTGCCAGGATGTAACAGCAAATTGAAGATTATATGTTGCTATGAGCAGAACTGCAAGTTAAAATGAAGCTCTTGAATTTATATACTAAGTCATCTTAGAGAAATAGCTTACTGGACTTATCTTGATATTAAAACCGGCATGGCTGTACCTGAAAATTGTTTGCTATAACAAACGTTTCTTTTTTAGGATAGGATTTGTTAGTTAATTTCACTTTTATTACACAGTTGTGCAATTAAGATATTGAGATGACATTAAATAAAATTTGAGTATTATAATATCTGTTGGTCATTTAGCCCACATCATTAGCATGAACTCTGTTTTGTCTCCAAGACTTCTGTCACTTGTAGCTCCAATCTTTTTGAATTCGGAAGTTGCTGGTTTTCTCCATCCATGATTATGCCACTCTCCAGTCTACAAGCTACATCAGTCATCATGTAACTAATGGACCATGATCCAGGTTTAGACTGATGGCTTTGATCAATAATTGTGCTACAGTCTCTCAAACCTCTTGAGATCTTGTAGTTTAATGTTAATGGAATATCAACAAATGAAACTAGAGTTGGACAGATCATTAAAATTTATTGATATGCACAGAACACACATCATTGTTTTGCAAGAATTCAAATTGAAGGATAGTACCCCCATCAAGATAAATAGTTCACATAAATAGATAACATATTTCAGAATGGACAGACAGGATGAAGGAGGTGAATAAATTAATATAATGAAAGATGGTAGCTTGTGCTAAATTTTACAATTGTACAATTACCATTTATATTTCTAATATCTGTGTAACATTAAAATAACGTTCACTTAGATGTTAAGTCTGCACATTTTTAAAGAAAAATGCAGGAACCCACCTACATGTGGCAATTTCCCAGTCGTCTAATAAAATGACCAGAAAATTAAGTTTGTTTTCTTGACACAGAAATTTATGGCCTTCACCAGATACTATTTTGTTGCATTGTTTCAGACAAACATGTAAAATAAAATATTACTTCATAAAAAAATTCACAGTTTGAAAAAAAATGATAGACTTTCAGGAAAAGCAGAAAAATGATAAAATGAATGGATAAAAATGTAATATATGTTTCAAGGTAATTAGGAAAAATATTTCTCATGGAAATATACATTTAAACCATTGAGATAGAATGTATTCTATCTGAAATTAAAATATGATTTTAACAAATTTTAATCGTATATACACACAAAGCAAAGAAAAGTTAAATATATCTTCAAATAGAACTAAATTTAATTTATACAGAAACTTATGTAACATATCTTTAGTCCACATTCAAACTGGTTGAAATTAATGCAAATCTTTTTTGCTGTTGCTCCAAATTAACCAACTAAAACATGTACATGTATGCATTCAGCATATGTTACCCTTATGGTACTAACAAATAAAACACCAAAAAGAAATACTTCTTACTATTAAAATATAAATTTCAAAATAAAAAGCAGAAAATAATAAGCATTATTTTAAACTGTGGTAGACATATAATACATGAGATAATAATTACATATATCGCAACTCAAAACAGCAGAAAAATGGACTATTAATTCAAAAAAAAAATACCCCTCATCTAATGTTATTTAAATTGTTATCAATTCCTTTCACAATTATTTAAAATATAGTTTTTATAGTTCAAAGAAAAAACGTCTTAAAGATAATTATATGACAGTTAAATACATTTTAACTACATAGAGGCATAGCTGAAGCTAAAATATATCATGGCTCTCTACTTTAAAAAAGTTATTAAATATAACAAATTTACCATTTTTACTAATGTCAAGTTCCTCAAGAGTGGTAATGTTCCCAATCTCTGGTTGTAATCGAAAAATATCATTTTCACTTAAAGTAAGTTTTTTAATCTTAGGTAAACGAAATAAGCCCTGCAAAAGATAATAAATACAATCAGTACATAAAACTACAATACATTAAAAAACATTCATGATAAAATTAAGATTAAAATAACTAAATCACTAAAAAACAGCTTATTGTATGATTATGTATTGAACCAAAAGATCCAAGAGATGAATATTAATTTGAAATGAGATAAACAAAATTTAACCAACTGTATAACTTTCAATTCCTTACTTATATAACATTAATGCTTTACATAATTATAATAACAGAAATTACAAAATCAGGATGGATACAAGACAACACACATGTATGTAATTCTAATTAAAATTTTAAAAATAATTATTTATGAAATGTTTTAATGTTATGAAATAAGGACTAAACCATTTCTGAAAAACAAAAAAACCCTAATTTTTTGTAAGAATACAACTTTTCTTGGGGGAAAAAAAGTTTTCAAAGATCACCAAGAAAGATACAATACCACTATTTAACTACTATTAAATCTCACATGAAGCAATTGAATTTTTGTACTCAAGGAGTTTGGCCATGATACTTATGTGAAATATTAATTTCAAAAAGAAATGGAATCACTGTCGGCTTTTTAAAAACACCATATTTACATACTCAACCAAAACCTAATTTACTTCCTTCGACTATTCTTTGCCATGGACCTTCTAACATGGTGCTTATTCTCTCATTTCTCTCTTGAAGTAATCCCAAATCAATTCATCAAATGATTTGGCAGGAACACTTGGCCCTGTTGGGCTCTAATGCATTTTTAGTAGAGTTTAGATGGCTGTGATAACTACTCCAATAACCAGTGTTTGCTTAGAATCTTATATGATAAAAATTTTATTTCAATACAAGAAAACTTTTTTGAATTAGTGAGTTTACATTAAATTTAAGAGCTTAATAACTGTAGAAGAAAAGGCGAAAAGAATTATCAGGGCTATGAACGGAGCAGGCCTAGGCAATCTGAATGCAGCAAAAAAAAAAAAAAAAAAAAACATCTGGAAATTGATAAAATATTGATTTAAGATACTTGAGCTGGTAGAAAAGATGCTGATGCTGAAAGATTGATGCTGAAAAAGACACTAAAAAATTAAATTTTGTGATGGGACAAAAAAAAACTGAAAACGAAAAATTTTAGGGTTTAAATAAATAGAATAGAATAGTAGAACTACAGAAGTGGTAATTTAGTAGAATTCAGGGTCAATTACAATTTGTTACAGCTTATGTAAATTCAATGTAGGGTAGTAATTATCAATTTAATTAATGGATTAATTAGTCAAGTTATAAACTTGATTGAAGAAGTTTATAAAAAAATAGAAATTTTCCTCAATTCTGGATGCATTTAGAGCAGAGGTGGACAAATGTTTTGGATCAAAGGTCACATTGTGGAAGCGGAGGATATTCAAGGGCCACACCTTTTTTAATTATTGCATTCATTAGTTATATTTACATCTCAGAAAAGGTATAAATAGTACCATTAAAATCAACAAATATAAGTTAAAAAAATAGTGACAGTTGTACTCAATTTACACTGCTGGCCACCATAAATGCAACACCAAGAAAGACAAGAGATAGCACAACAAAATTTATTTTGTAGATAACATGTAGACCAAGTATCAAATGATTAAATTTATAGACTTCTGTGAAGTATGGTTCCAGCCAGAATCAGTAGCCAGAGTAGACGCCATTGCTGGAGATCACCGCTGCCACACACCTCGGCATTGATTCTGTTTTCTTTATTGTAAATTTAGCAGAGAGCAGTTTCAGCATTCATGAGACTTCGTTGTTTTTAAAATACTTTTATTTAAAACTATCGACAGGGCATGGTACAAAACAGGAATTTTCATAAACACAGACACACAACGAATCAGAATATATACAAGTACAACGTGTACGGCGACCAATCAGCAATGCGATGACATCATTCACAAACAGGTCACACGATGACGTCATCGGCAGTGTAAACGAATTTGCATATTCATCAGCGTGTTGCGATGAACATGCAAATAAAGAAAAATTACGCGACTCGCGTATTTAATTGAATAGATAGTGGACATGAGAAACTATTTAATTTCTAACAGATTCAAAGAGACTTTGGATGTGTTCTTGGGGGTACAGCAGACCAAGCAGCTTCCAAACGTTGCCATAGTTGATCTGGCGTGGCAGCTGGGGGTGTAATCTTGGTCAATCGTTGAGCTACCATGGACCACATGTTTTCTATCGGCGAAAGATCCGGAGAGCGAACTGGCCAGAAAAGCAATTCAATCTGGTGATTGACGAAGAACCTTTGGACAATGCGTGCCACATGTGGTCGCGCATTATCTTATTGAAATATGGCTGTGGCCAAGCCCTGAAGGTAAGGAAGGACAACTAGCTCCAACACCTCGGAGATGTAGCACTGGCTATTTAAAGTACCGGCAATGCGTACTAGAGGAGTGCGATAGTGATATCCAATACTGTCCCATACCATAATACCCGGTACAGGACCAGTGTGGCGGTGCATAACGCAGCTGTTCAGCATCCTCTCTCCACGGTGTCTCCAGACTCGAATCCGACCATTGTGGTGTTGCAAACAGATGCGTGACAAGTCAGTAAAGACAACTTCATTCCATTCTGCCACCCACATCCTTCTTTCATCGTACCATTGACGGCGGAGACGTCAGTGGTTCTGCGTCAAGGGTAGACCAAGCAATGGACGTCTTGTGGACAGACCAGTCTGCTCTAAACGGCGTTGAATGGTACACGCAGACACTGAAAGATGCGTTACAGACTCAATGTGCTGTGCTATGGTTCGTGATGTGACTGAGCAATCCATCACTGCCATGCGCACAATTTGCCTGTCCTCACGTGAAGTGGTGCGCTGAGATGGATGCGATCGACCACGTCGATTCATTGTACCCTCCTGCATCCAACGGTCACATATCCGCATTACAGTTGTTTGGTTTCGTCCAACACGACTACCAATTTCCCTGAAAGATAATCCACAATCTCAGTAGGCCACTATCCTTCCTCTGTCGAACTCGGATACTTGATCAAAAGCTGATCGCTGTTTTCTACGAGACATAACTGATCGTTTTTTGAAAAAACCACAAGAAAAACACAATTGCCGAACTTGAAATTGTCGAAATCTCCAAGCCTTAAATAGCGCTTTGAGGTGGAGCCACAGGCATGTGTGATGTGTGTCTGCGCTGAAATTCTAATCATTTGCATATCTCACCTCTGCTAATGCATGTTGTAAATTTCATGTTATTTGCGTGCTTCCTTCAGGGTGTTGCATTTACGGTGGCCAGCAGTGTATTTATGGTGTTTAATCCATACCTATAACTGCACAGGCACGTTAAATAACTGATTATTTGTCCTTCCAACCTGGATTTTAAACAGCCAAAAAATATAAGCTAGGCCCAAAATAAAACAATGCATTAGGATCATGACCATTACAGAGACAACATTTAAATTCACTTTTAATGATTACCACTGCATTATCATGGTGCAATTATTCTCAAATTTTTCCCATTTGTGAGCATATTTTTCACAATATTTGCACCCTATATTTGTAAAATGGATAGTTTAAATATTGATATCAGCTGTGACAAGTTGGAAAAGTAAAATTATATACAAAGTTCAAATCACAAAAACATTTTGTAACCAGAAAATAAAAATATATTTATGTTAAAAAAGTCAATAATGATAAATTATTAAACAAGTCTTTAAGTTGTCAGTAATAATAACATTAATATATATATGTTACGGTGAAACACCGAAATCTGGAGAATGTCGACATTCACCGGTGAATGTCAACCAACACATAGTCGCTTGGTGTATGTCCGAAATATTTGCTAAATACCCTTATTTCTGACATTCACCATGCACTAATGGTGAATGTTGAACATGTCCGAGATTTATATTTTTTTCTCCGTAATTTTCAGTCGCGATAAATTTTTCACCTCTCTTTCTGAGAGGAATAACTAAGAACTTAAAACACACAGTACTTTCAAAATGGGAAAGGAAAATTATAGAAGTTAAAAACTTACTTAATTATACAGTACATTCAAAATGAGAAAGGAAAATAATAGAAATAAAAAACTTACTTAATTATACAGTACGTTCTAAATGAGAAAAAAAATAATAGTAATAAAAAACTTACTAAATTATGTGAATCAAATCTTATTTATTGCAACAACTTAAACTATTATGACACTTTAAATTGCACAAGAGAGAGGCCCTTGCTTTTACAACTGCATTTATTTGTGGAGCACTTCCTTTTGCAATGACAGCGTGTATAGCCTTACCTACCGCTTCTCAAATTAGCTGCATTTGCTTCTCTCAGCGAAATTTCTTGAAAAGAAATCTTATCTATGGAAAGGAGCTTTTCTTTACAAATTTCAAACTGATTACGTGTGCAAAGCTGCTTGAGGGTACCATTTTCATTCGCAAGTTTATAGAAGTCGGAGTCTTCTATTCTAACAACAACCGCTAACACATTTCGGTTATCTGTACGACCACGGTCGACATCAGGGACTTGTATTCGTACAGTATCACCAATTTGACTCTCTTTTCGACCTCCACCAGAGCATATCTGTGATTGTCGACATACACCGGTGAGGGTCCGAATGTACAAGAATGTAATGAACTCTATTCGATCATTCACCGACGTATTTGGTGTTTGTTGACATTCACTGGTGAATGTCGACATTCTCTGATTTCGGTCTTTCACGGTAACATATATATATATGCTAAGAAAAAATATCTTCAATAACTATAACATCTGCCATTTATGATTATCTTTTGCATGCCTGTAAGCAATTCAGCATTTACCCTCAATATGTACTCCTTAATAACAAATTAATGTTGTAGTGCTTTTTAGGTAGATAAATTAGATCAACAAAAAATTGAGGGTCAATATTTTTTATTGGAACAAATATAAAAATTTCTGTAAACTGAAGTTTTATAATTTATTTTTAAAACTGCTTATAAATGATCTCATCAATAATTTTCCAACTAAAAAATTGTTCTTGAAATTTTTTGCAAAAGTGATTACTTTGTTTCATGTGAGGTCAAATTGGTTTGCAAATATTTCATTGGAATTCCTCTTCTTTAATTTAGGATTTTCAGGATGTGAGGCTGGATAGAATTTCCCATAAGACCAACCTAGATTATGGCCCAAGAGCACAAAAGTCGGAAAGAAATAGACAACCAAGCACTTACAATTGTTTTTCAATTTTGTTGAGTGTTATAAAATTGTTCATATTTAATAGAGGGTGCAAAAATTATTCATTTAAGCTAGAGCAAATGAGTAATTCTGATCCTGATGTGAAGAATATGGAGAAAAAGTATATTTACTCTTGCACATTAATTATTCGAAAATGTAGTACCAATTTGCAATAACTGCATGAGGCATTTGGAAAATAAATAAAAAATTACTTCAAGTTATACCTTGTGAATAAATGATGCAGTGAACCAAGAAGCTCATCTTTCCCTTAGGAAAAATATATAATTATCATGTAGTAACTTACATTTAAGATTTTATTACTTTTTATATAATTATTTATTAAGAATTTTTGAAACTTAATTTTAAATTTTAATGTAATAACACTGCATTGAATCACTACAATAATATTCTATTAATAGAATTATAATATACTTGTACATTAAATGTCAATACTTGTATTTATATAAAACAATTAAGGATAGCTTCATCAGTACTAAAATATAAATAATTAGTAAAACTTAAGTTCCATTAGGTTAAAAAAAAACTCGTATAAACTTAAAAATTAGAATACTGTGCATTTTACCTGCTTCTTTATTAATTTATTTTTAAAAGGGAGGAACCTATCTTACAAAAAAAAAGAAAAAAATTGAAACAATTAGTGTTTTTTTCCTTTGAATGTAGATTTTTCTAGAAATTTTAGTGAGTGTTTATAACACCAAGCCAAATGATTGATTATGCCATCCTGCCCCCCCTCCCCCCCCCCACATAACTTTCTTATTGGTAATGTTATAGTATCAAAGATATCAGAGAACAATTTCAAACATTAAATTAAAAGATTATTTTTCCCTTTACATATTGAAAAAAAAAAAAAAAAAACCCTGTTTTATCTTGAGGTATTTAACTGGAAATAAAATTTCACATTTACAAAAACCCTACTTTAACTTTTAAAAACAATTTTTTAAAGAAATAAATATATTTAGGTTCAACAAATTCTCACAAGTTTTAAAATGGAGAAAGCTGGGGGAGGGGAGGTTAAATATATAAAATTAATATGTTTTTAAACGATTTCAAACTGAGTTTCAAATTAGACGAATGAAAAGCAATCATACGCATATTCCTTAGAAATATAACATGTATTACTCTTTAGCAGAATTGGAGCTCATAGTTATTATTTCAAATGAATTATTTTATCAGTATTATGACCGCACATCCATGAACTAATATTAAACCTAAGACTTAGATCAAGTGATCATTCGTTAGATTGTGATAAATTCCCTATTTTGATTACCTTCCTTATGAAAAAAAGTATTAGTAGTTATTTATATCAATATGTTATCTGCTTCAATCAATATCGATTAATCATTAATTAAACCAATAGAAAAATACAAATTTCTTAATCATTTTATTTTTTGTACCAAAAGTTTCTTTTTCAGATGTTTGATTTACTGTCCCAAGTTAGGTTAATTTAGCATCACAGTTCTTTTTTTTTCATGTGAAGAATTTTTCTAAATTGCAAACATGCCCAACACTTAATGAAAAATGTGCACATTTAAAAAAAATTGATAGCTTAAAATCCTTATAATCCATATTAAAATTTAAAATAGAACTTTTATATTAGTTCTATTTTAAGAACTTATATAAAAGTTATACTCGCTGCTGCACACTCGCTAATTTTTTAAAAGTCTTTTTGCGAAATGCGGGTTTTTAGGATTCCATAGTTATGAATATTTTTTAACTTCGTCAATCAAAGCGCTATTCATCATTTTGTTCTATTTTAATACGTACATTTTCTGATACTGCGCTGGACGAAGACAAGGCTGCCATCTTGTTTTCGCGTAGGAGACGAAGAACTCTATTGGCTGAAATTTGGAACAATTTTAATTTCGAAAAACTTTTTCAGCTCACTAGCAAGAAGTTGTTCGAAACCGTTGCTATGGCAACTGAGTAAAAATTGTTCGAAATTGTTGGTTGAAAAAAAAATTGCTCCAAATACATGTACATGTGATAAGGCCTTTGGGGGAATTAATTAAAGCAGAATTTTCTACACAGCCATAAATATTAGCTGTAAACATTTTAAATCCAGGACAATTTTGTGCAGGAGAGATAATACTGACAGATTTTGATGATATACTTAATAGATCAGTGGCGCACACTGGGGGGGGGGGCCCAAAGTCCTTGATTTTTCGTTCGATTGATTATAATCCTATGTATATATAGTACATAAAATTTAACTAATTTTGTAACTAATAAATAATTTTATTAATTAAGGCCAAGTATTTATTCAATAATTAATTTTTTACAGTTTTTTTGTTTCCGAAAATTGACAAAATCAGAAGAATATGTTGGATGGCATATTGGAGCACATGGTACGAGAATGGTAGACTTTCCACCCTGGAACCACCCCCCCTCGAAAAATTCCTGTGTGCACCACTGTAACAGATGTATTGAATACTTATACGGACTATATAATTGTGATACATCTATGGAAAATGATCCAATGAGTGATGAAGAGACTGCAGACTTCCTGACTGAACCACCAAATCACATGGAGTGTTCATTGCTTTTGAAATGTGCTGGTGAAAAACTTGGTGAATATAAATGCATAACATTATTTGTATGATATGAAATGACAAGAGAGAGAGAGAAGAGAGTATTCCTTCAGATAAGAAACTTAATGTTATCTGTAGAATACATAAAAAATGTAGTTATTATGCTCCAATTATAGAGGAATTAGTCTTCTAAATTCTACATATAAAGTCTTCTCCAATGTATTATTTGAGAAATTATCACATATAGGTGAAGGAAAAATTGGAGATTACCAATGTGGCTTCCGAAAGGGAGAGTCAATGACACTACAGATTTTTGATTCAAGAAAAATACTAGAAAATGCAAACAGTATGGAATAATTATATACCACCTTTTTATTGATTTTAAGGCAGCATGCAACAGTATTAATCAATCTGAATTAATATTTGCTATGATTAAACTGGGTATACCTGATAAATTAACTCAGCTAACTAAGCTTACTACAAATAATTCAAAGGCATGTGTTAAACTTCAAGGAAAATTCACAAGTTGTTTCTCTGTTGAAATTGAATCAAGATAGGGAAATGCACTAATCAGTCTCATTTTCAATGTTGTACTGGAACACATTATTTGAGAATCTGAAATTAACACAGAGGGAACTATTTTTAATAAATCAATACAGGTACTAGAATATGCGGATGATGTGGACATACTTGCTAGAACTGTAATGGATCTAAGGGATGCATTTGTAGCTTTTAAAAAGTCAGCTAAGAAATTTACCTTGATACAAATATATTTAAAACAAAATATATTGTTTCTTCTAAAGATAGCACAATTCAGCCATTCTTTGAAGAGTTGATACATATAGATTTGAAACAGTACATAACTTTTGTTATCTGGATTCTATAATTGACTCTGATAATATTGATGTTGATGCTACAAAGCAAATACTGTAAACAAACAGATGTTTAAACAGTCGTTGGGCCATCTTTAGATAATCATAAATAAAAAGAGATAAAAAATTACTACTATACAAAACTATTATATGTCTAGTCTTGACCTATACTTCTGAGACTTGAACCCTTTCAAAGAAAGAAGAGGTCAATGTTGCCATTTGTGAGAGAAGATCCTGATAAACATTTTTGGTGGAATTAAAGAGGGTGATTTTTAAAGATGAAAAAAATGCTGAAATTTATGAAAATTATACGGACATTGATGCAATAAAACTCATCAAATTAAGTAGAATTATATTTGCAGGGTATTTTGTCGCTTGGATACTGCTAGCTCAAAATGTAAGAACGTCAAACATAAACCTATGGGTAGTAGAACTAAAGGACAACCAAAATTTTGATTGTTGGACTCCATTAACACTGATTTCAAGACTATAAGGGTATGGAACTGGCAACAAGAACAGCTTGGAAAAATGTTCTGGAGAAGGCCAAGCCCCCCCCCCGGGGGGGAGGGTCTGTTAAAAAAACTTGCCAACTGATTTCATCAGAGGTGTAAAGTACACTCCTGCATCGAAGGGGGGGGGCAGGGTTCTAGGGGCCCAAAGCCTGACTGCTGCCAAGTACCTACCCTTTGTAAAATCTAACTTGGGGGGCCCAGATGCTCTCAGTTACGCCACTGGATTTCATTGTAGTAAAAAAGTTACTGTGTTATTTTAAATATTATTTCACTAACAAAATGTATTAAGTAAAACCAATTTGAGTAAGACTTAAATTATATTTAAGTTCATGGCATAGCTACCACCATATCAGCTATATCAATGATACAGGGCCACATTATGTGTAACATTCTGACACTTTCAAATAAGTGTCATTAATTCCTTTTCCAAAAAAAAAAAGCCCTCAAGGAATTTTGATACAGGGCCCACTCAGGGATGGCTATGTTAGTGTTCATGAAACATACAATTTTGAATCTCATCTTTGAATATAATAATGCATATTTATAGAAAATCTAGAATGATTATCAATCATTTTTTTAGAAAAAATTTAGCATTTGAAAGTAAGTAAATGAATGCTGAATGAAATTTAATAAAAATCTTGAGGCAAAATGAACACATTCTTGAAAGACCTAACTGTTTATAATCAAGTGATCTAATAAAATTAATCAAATACAAATGAATTCAACCTAGTTAAACTTTTCCTAGTAAATTTATCTTCACTTATGATTTATTTAATATATATCTTGCCCTTATAATTAAAATTATATTACCTATTTAAAGTAAAATTTTCAGAAAAATATATAACATAAGTATAAAATAAAATTAATGACGATGAACATAACTATCATTTCCATTTTTCACACAGTCATACTTAAACAATAAATGAGTATATTTTTAAAACCATAAAAATCAGGTAAATAGTTAAAACCAAAAAAATTACAAAGTTAAAGAATTTAAAAGTCTCAATGAGAATTTTTTTCTTAGATTTTAGTTGAACAATTAAGTACCCAAAAAATGGTTTTGATAAATGTGAAATTATTACATGTAAGAGAAAAATTTTCGCTTAGTGTTCTGCTTCTAAAAGTCAGTCAAATGTATTAAGGCCGAATTAAACAGCATTTCCTTAATTTTTCAGAGAATAAGAATTAGTTTGGATGTGATTTGCTCTTTTCTTCAAAAAAATAAACAAGTATTAAAAGCATGAATATACAAGCAAAGCCATAGAGATGCATCTGCCTTACTGTACAGAATTGGGGATGGGGAGAGTCAAAATGACTAAATAAGGATGAATGATTCTAAAACAAAAAATATTTTTAATCTTTCAAATTTCAAAAAATAATCATGTATTAATTTTTTACATACTTGTTTTAATGTTTGTTGGGTTTGTCTTGTTCTGTTGTTCAAAGAATCATTGCTGTTTTGGTTATTTTACTTTTTTTGTTCTTTTCATACACATTAGTTTTCCTTGAAAAGCAGATTTTCTTGTTTAAAATTCAAAAAATTCCAGAAAAGTATGATGAACTTCCTAATGGTTTTTATGTTGTCAGAAAGGGATGTAAAAGCTGACTTTTTTTTTTAATTTTTTTTTTTATTGGAAAACAATGATAAAATCCCCGTGCACCACAAAGTATCACACAGGGCTTACAGAAGTAAGTATTAATCACATAATACAAAGGAAAAAGAAAAAAATAAAGAAAAAGTAATAAATAAATAACAAAAAATAACCCCTTGAGGTTAGGAAGCATTACAAATACTCATAACAAACTCACTGAACTTTTTAAAAGTACTTCTGGTGGAAAGCAGCTGAGGAAGATTCGGAGGCCAATTTACATTAAGTCCCTTGAATGCCAGTCTTAGGATATTCCGTTCTCCTTCAAACTTGGAACACAGAAGGAGCACATGTTCTACATTTTCCTCGCCACCAATATCGCAATCACAGGAAGATGACGGAACTAACTTAAATTTGTTCAAGTAGCTTTTAAAGTTGCCATGACCAGTTAGAAGTTGGGTTATTTTGTTATTAGTATAAAAATGATGGCAGGACAGTCTCTTATTAATGGTTGGAAAAAATTTCTTTGTTACGCTCCCATTATTTGATGTGAGATATTCTTGGTTCCAAGACTTCACCATTCTTTCCCTCATAATCTTCTTGTAAAATGACTTAGGAAAATTAACGGCAATGTCAATTTTGCGTTTGGTTGCAGCCTTGGCTAACCAATCAGCCCGCTCATTTCCAAAAATGCCCGTGTGTCCACGAACAAATGCAAAATCTATTGAGATGTTTTTATCTTTTAGGTTTTTAAGTTGCTTTTGGATCTCGACGATTATGTTGTTAGATGAAGAAATACACTTAAGAGAATCCAAGGAGGAAAGAGAGTCTGTACAGATGAGATAATCTGAGACACTATTTTGTTCAGTGATCCATTTAATGGCAAAGTTTAAACATAAAAGTTCAGCTACAAAAACTGTGCATTCATCACGAATTCTAAATTGAAAGTGCTCGGATTCTACACCACTCCTGAACACAACAAAAGCGAAACCAACTTTGCCAGCAATTTTACTACCATCAGTATAGCAAATAACAGGGAAATCATCAGTATTTTTCTCATTGTGCTTAATAATATTGATGGAATTCCTCTCTGAAGGATGAGGGAGAAAAAATGGGGACATAGTGCAATCATAATTAGAGATGGAAGAAGCAGCGAGATTTTCCCTAAAAGCAATATTATGAAGAATAGCAATGTCGATTGGAGGGAATCCAGAAATAGCAAAAACTGACTCGTAACTTATGGTACGATAACCGCAAATGACCCGCAAGAGCATCCTTCTTTGTATGCGTCGCAGATATTTAGAATTCATCTTCCTTTTAAGTGCCTCACCCCAAACTCTAGAACCATACATAATGAAAGGTTCGATTCCTTGCTTATAAATGAGCGAATGTACGTTGAAATTTATACCGAACGAGTTGCGTGCAATGCGATTTAGTCCCCGCTGCAATTTGTCACATTTCTCTGAAATGTAATTTAAGTGCTGTTTCCAAGAAAATTTAGCATCAAGAACCCCAATATATTTCATTTGTTTTACCATAGTCAAGGGAGCACCATTGAGATGCAGCTGAAATGCATCATAGCAAACGTTTTGTTTTTCAATAGCCATGACTCTGGTTTTAACAGGATTAAAATCCAATTTAAAATTCTTTGACCAGTCAGAGGCGATGTTCAAAGTTTCCTGCGCGTGTAAGAAAGTCGCATGAAGATCCCTACCTTGGAAACAAATTAAAATGTCATCAGCAAAAGCTATGGTTACACAGCAGGCAAGATCATTAAGTTTAACTAGAAGATCGTTGATAATGATATTCCAAAAGATAGGCCCAGAAACTGATCCTTGAGGGCAACCCCTTTCAAGACAACGGATTGCAGAAGTCGAACCCAGTTGCATTTTGGCCATTCTGTCATTTAAAAAGTCGGCAACAAGTGAAAAAAGATTTTTCGGAATTTTCGCTTTCTTAAGAAGATTCAAAATGCAAGGCCACCATGCGTTATCAAAAGCACCTTTTATATCAAGAGAAATCAAGATTGAGTGTAAATGCTTCTTTTTACCTCTCTTAACAATCTCATTCAGACGTAAAAGAGCGTCTTCAGTGCTCTTATGAAGGGTAAAACCATACTGATCACTAGAAAGAAAGTCTCCACGGCGCAGATACCAGCAAATCCTGTTAACAAGAAGTTTCTCCAGGCATTTACCAAGAGTTGGAAGCAAGCTTATACATCTAAGGTTATCCAAATGAGGAACTCCAAACTCATTTACTTTGGGGATGAGAATCACCTGGGCAATCTTCCAAACCCGTGGAAAAATACCTAAATCAAGACAAACATTAAAAAGTTTATGGAGAAAAGAAGGGAATGCTAAGTGGAACTGTTTAATAATTTCATTTGAAATAGAGTCCGGACCAGGTGATTTATTGAGCTTCAGCATAGAAAGAACTGTATTAACTTCATCACAGGAAAAGGAAGGATCGAAAAATGAAGAGTAACCAGTATACGCGGCCTTACGATAGTCTTTCTGAAAGTTATTGTCATTTGCCTCTGAATCAGAAGGGAAGGATTTTTGAAGCACAGCATTTATTGTTTCATCTAAAGAGGAGGTTGTTTCTTCTGTGGGTAGTTTAATACCAGTTATTTCAATTTTTTTCATAAATTCTCTTTTAACGCCATATGTATAAACCTTCTTCCACACATTTTGAGCGTCAATGGTCAAAAGAAATTTCTTCCAAGAGTCAGTTTTAGCATCAGTAAGCATTTGATTGTAATCTTTTCTATAATCAAGATATTTATTTCTGTATAACTCTCTAACAATTGGATTTTTACAACGTTGAAATCTACGCCTAGATGCATTAAGCCTCTTCCTCGCACAGCCAATCTCGGTAGACCACCAAGGGACATTATGCTTGCTAGTCTTCTTAGTAGGCATAGAGTACAAGCATGCCTGATAAATAATAGACCCAAACTCCTCAACGACTGTGTTTAGGCAAGAACTATTAGAGCAACTGTTAAGAATATCAAAAATATGAGTTATACGAGAGAAACAAAATTTCCGAAAGCGACACCAGTTTGCTTTCTTTGTACTGAACATAACAAAAGGAACATTTGATGTATCTCGCAGGACCGTGGATAGACAAAACTCAAATTCAATCATCCCATGATCAGAAAGGGACTCGTTTTCCGAAAGACACCAAATCGAATTATCCTGGAGTAGATCCGAACCAACAGCTGTGACATCAATATAGCTCGTACCCTGAGTTGCTCGAAAAGTAGGCCCACAATCTTCGTTGATTATAAATAAATTGTTGGCAGAAATAAATTCACATAACTTATCTCCTCGTGCATCTGAATAGGGACTAAACCATAATTCAGATTTGCTGTTGGAGTCCATACTCCAAACCAGTCTATTGAGATTTTTGCAGCTAAAAACTTGGCTGATCTTGTGAAGATCCGAGTCAATGTTTTTTGAAGGTTCAAAATAATAGGAGAAAAGAGTAAACGCAGTTGCGCCCGCGGTAACTTCTAAAGTGACCATATTGTAATCAGTATTTTTATAATCGAGAAAAGTTGCAAGATAACGTGAGCGAACAATAATGGCTGCCTTAATGATGTCAGAATTAGGATCATAAAAAAGTCTATAAGTACTGGGATAACCTGGAAGAGAACTCCTGTAGCTATGAGGCTCTTGAACTAGTGCACAATCAATGTTATCTGTTTCCATGTTTAAAATGAGTTGCTGTGTCGCAGATTTAGACTTATGCAAGTTTAACTGAACACACTTTAGAATTTGTTTATCTGACCTAATCATAGTTAATTCTAGATTGGGTATTCTTCTTCGTAAAAATATGACAAGGACAGCACTCAGAAAAAGGTTTATGATTAACATTCACTTTTTTATCTATGTTTTTTGTTTTGTGATTGAAACGGATGCAATTTATACAAGTCGGTGCATCCCTATTTGAACAATCTTTAGCTTTATGTTCTCCAGAACAGTGAAAACAGGCTGTTGGTTGGTTACATTGCTGACTTTGACCTTGGATGGTGAAAATCCTAGCTATATCTCCAAAAAAAAAGTCTTATTTTGCTGTTCAATAAACAATCAATTTCCTCAATCAGTGGCGTAACTTTAATATAACCAGTTAAAACTGGCAAAATGTGTGTATGTATGAAAATTTTTTTAAAGTATTTTAGTATTAGTACTTCTTTTTGAAAAAAGTTTATGGAATTGAGAAAGCTGTTAGGAATTATACACTATGAAACATAGAGAAAATCAATATAAATAAATTATTAACCCGGTAGAGGTCCCACTGGGCACCGAGTCACCCAGGCTCATGAAATCTTCAATTCTGGGAAAACTGCTTGTTTGTTACCAACGACCTTGTCAGTATCCTTCTATTTCCCAGTCTTCATGGGCATATATATATATATAATAGTGAATTTTCACATATCTCCTCTTTTTTGGGAGTGGCAAACATTTTTTATAATCTTAAGGTACTTGAGGAGAGTGAGTTCCCTGCACGACCAAACTCAGGAAGACCCGCATTTTTGTTCCAAAATATTTTCTATGAAAAGGCAACATTTTTCTCTGGTGAACAATGGTTTGATTGCTGTGTTGTACAACTCCTTTTGGTTTATAAATGTAAACAAACAGAATATAAAAAGAAAGGCATCTGAGATATCTATTGGATGAAGTGAAACTTTGGAAAAAGAAATTGATCAAACAAGGGAAAAACTTAATGAAATAATGGATATTAATCATCATAGTGAAAGTGAATTTGAGAAAAGCGATGAACAATGAAATATTTGAGTCGAAAGGAAGAATCTCAAATTCTACCAAAAGATTTCCATCAAAAAAGATATGAAACCACAAGTGTACCCCCACATGACACATTGTACCCTGTCAAAAAGACACAAGCAAGAATAAGAGTTCAACATGCTGTTTTTTGATCATCTATAAGGATAATAAAACTACAATAACTAGAACCAAACATGACAGTTTTGCCTTTAAATATCATTCCTGAAATGTTAGTGAAAAATGTCTCTGATTTGTATCCTTTATCAAAATCAAGCACATTTGAAACATTTTAGTTCAGTGAGTGAGAGAGAATATTAACGTTGCACTGATTAGCAACACAAGGACTTTTGGCGACGGTCCGCGTAATTTTGAACCATGGACAAGTGACGCGGACGACACCTGAGCTGGCACCCCCTCTCCTAACTACCACACCACACCAACGGGAGGACGTTTCAGCTCTCGACAGATTTAACGCGCATCGCTCCCCTACACGGCAGGTCTTTAGTGGTACTAGGATCGAACTCATGACATGCTAGCTATGATCCGATGCCTAGACCACTCGGCCAAAATTTTAGTTCAATTTGCCTGGAATTTTTCTCAAATTATCAAAAAAATTGAAAGCCACCTAAAAGTAGGAAAGTATATTTTCTCTTAATTAAATTATTCACTGGACTTACAATTGCTTGGTATCCAATAAAAATAATTATAAAAAAAGGTTTAGGATGGCTCCATTACCCCGCATGACCACTAACATTAGTACAGAGTGTGAAACTTCTCCTAGGTTAACAAAAAATCAAATAATTGTTTTTGAAAAATATATGATTGGAATTCTTTATTGTGCGGTGATTAATATTAAAATACTATTGGAAAGACTTACAGAATACAACAAATCACACTTAAAAACATAAAACATACATAAGTAGTCTTGTTTGACAGCTAAAATAATGCACAGCAAAAATAACAGTACAATAGAATGTCGTTTATTATCCGGAGCGTCAAATATCCGAACTAAAGTCAGAATACGTTTTTGAACAGTGCAATGCTTAATAGCTGTTTTGTGTGAGGCCAAAAAGTGACAGGAAAAAACAAAGTGAAGGATATTTGGGAATATTAGGTATTGGGAAAATTTAGGTATTATTGGGAATATTAGGGACATCTGCATGTAATATTAGGTCAGTTTGTTTCCAAATGAGGGGGTGTATACATGCTCTTTTGTTGAGTTTTGTTGATGTAGAAACCTGGATGCAGAAGACAATGGATTCTAAATGACCACAAGATTGTGACTTCCGTACAAGAAAATCCAACCCTGTCGACAATGAAATGGATGAAAACGAGGAGGACAACAACAACAACAAAAGTAGCAAGGGTGCATCAAATGCTGATGCTTTTTTTGCATTAGAGACAGCTATGGAGTGGTACGAACAACCATGAGAGTGCTGTTCTACTCAACTACTGCTGCTCAAGAGAATCAGAGACCTTGCAACAAAAACACGAAAGAGTACAATGGTACAGCGAAAAATAAGAGATTATTTTTCACAATATAGGTAAAATTACGACATTTTGCACCTATTTTGCTTTTTCTTCAAGCACGTTTTCCGCCTGTGATGATTTTCAATATTTGTATAGTGTCCAGTTTCATATACTGCATGGATCACATTCGGTTTTCAGTTATCCAAACAATCACGTATCCGAATGGGTGCACAGTCCCAATCGATTTGGATAAACGACGTTCTACTGTACTTAACACTTATAGTTCAAACAATCTTTAGTAAGTCAAAGCAAATATGTTTATGAGATAAGATCAGGTTATAATTCCAAGGGTAATTTTTAAATATTTAAAACACTTATGCTTGCTTTTAATCACTGAGGATAATAAAGCAATCACATGGGGTCATAGATTTGCCCTGAAAACAATTTTAATTCATTTTAATGAGGAATATCGATTGTTTCTAGAGTTTGAAACTATTCATGTTTAACATAATATGCTTTTCCATTGAAATCATGATGGGTTTCTTTTTCTAACAAAGCCATAGAGGGAGTTTTACCTTGTGATTTCTCACACTGCAGTTTTCATTGCTAAATTAATAGACAGAATTAAGAGATTGATGCCTTTTCCTGAGTTATGGGTACATATCCAGGAGAATGCATATTATATTTTGAAAAGCAATGGCGTAAAAAGAATTAGGATGGATTTTTCTATAGTTACTGTTTCAATAAAAATAAGAAATGCATAATATGCCCCCAGAAAGAATCACTATGTTTACAGAATCTTTTAAATGTAGCAATTTCCAATATTCTACGAACAATTTCACTGTGATTTGATAGTATTTGTTGTATTTTCAAAGATACATAAGTAAATAAAGTGCATTTATAATCCAGTAATATAGGCTGACTTCATTTATGTTAATATCTTTCAGTTGTTTGAAAAACTAATTTTTAGACTGTATATGAGATTAATTAATTTCATATGTAGAATTTTGTACATGACATTAAAACTATTACAGCTTCCTCAGATAACTGACACTTCAAAATTTCAGTAATCACAGCAGTTATTCTCTCTAGTGATGGATTTAGGTTCAATGGCACCCTAGGCCCAAGTTAAATTGAAGCCCTTATATATAATAAAAATGCAAATAGCAATAATGGATTTAAATTAAAATTAAGTATTGAATTTAGGCATGAATTAAATATATATATATATATATAAATATATAGGTACAACTAAATATACAATTCAGAATAAATTGCTTTTAATTAAAAAATATAAATTATACCTAATGAATCATATTATACATTTGTTTTTTGCTTTCATTCCCCCCCCCCCCATGCAAAAATATTAATAACATACTCATGCTTAACTTCTTAATAATTTTTTTCACAGTTTACTTAATAAAAAATTGAATTTTGAACTCTATTTCAAAATTATTCTTTGCAATGCTATTAAAAATAGTTTTCCATTTCTTTTTCTAATTAGATCATATTGATTTTATCTTTGATTGTAATGTAATTTCAAACTACTGAGTTTTTAAGATTTGTTGAATAAAATTTAAAAAAAATTGAATTTTTGTAAAGTGAATTCTGTACATAAGAATGACCAGAAAAACCTGAATTTTTTTTTGTAAACATTTTTTATAAGTGGTTGAAGGTTTCAAAAGTCTTAAAAGTATAAAATAGTCAAATCATTTTCTGATTAAGAAAAAAAATAATTGATTAAATAATCTATTATATGGAATATAATGTTAAAAATAAATTGACTTATTTAATTTGCATTTCGTGGCCTATTTCTTCATATTTTTGTGATTTTCCAAGTTCTAGCATGACCTTTCTAAATTGATCATGGTAATCTTTGAAAAAAGCTTCACATTATGTAATACTATAAAATTTTTATGCAAGATTAAAAAAAAGATAAAGATTTTGAGCAACTGGACAAAGGTATAATTAAAAATGGTCAATTAATGTTTTGTGTTATAATAATGAATAAACAAACACTACATTTTGATTTTTTTAAAAAAAAATTATGAAAAATCTAACATCAAAAGATAAATGCTATACTTAATGAACATTTTTTTTGTACCTATTTGTTAGATATTTTAAATTTTACTACTTACACGATTAATTATTCTAAAAAATAATTTTATCCTTTTAATATTGACATCTTGAGGTTGTCCAAGCAAGGGGAAAGAAGCATTAAAATTCGGTCTTACAGTTGATAAAACACAAAACTGATTTCAAATTTTTGCCGCCCTAGGCACAGACCTTGTGGGCCTAAGTCTAAATCTGTCACTGATACTCTCCCTATTTGGATGTTAATATGTTAGCATATTTTTGCCAGTACCCTGAAAAAAGTAAAAAGGATGCCACTTTTTTTCAAAAGTTTCAAACAGGACTTATTTCAGAATTTTCAAAAAGCTGTTTTTAAATTATATGAATAATTAAAAAAAAGATAATGAGATGGATATCATTGGATGCTGGGGAGATTTTAACTACATCAACATTTATAGTTTCTCTAGCAAGTTATTTAAATAAGAACAAAAGTTGCAAATATTATTTAAAAAAAATAAAATTCTGAAATATTAATTTTTATTAGCCAAAAACATTAAATTTTACAGAAAATTGCAAGTGTATAAACACTTTTGTGGATCACTGTATACTTTATTTGAAATCTATATATCTTAGGAAATTCTAAAGTGTAGAATTTTTCTTTTTTGTCACAAAGATTTTTTTTCAAGTATTGATGAAAATAAAAGGGCCTTGCAAACACAGTGTGTGAGGAATTATTGCATTAGGAAATATCTAGCTCATAAAATGATGAACTAGCAATCACAAAAGGTTTGGGTTGATTCTTTGTTTGAATACATTTAATAACTTTGCTCAATCATTAGCATGAAAAACTTTAGAAGCTTTATCTTTTGCATTGAGATTTTCGTTTTGTTGTTGTTGTTTCTTATCCCACTTGACCGACAGAAACTTCGAGATCAAGTCCATGAACCCGTACGTTTTTAAGCATTCAAGAACTGTAGCTGGACTTGAGAGCAGCTGACTCTTATGGCATCCAATACCAGCCAAGATGTGGGCAGGAGCGGCTTGGTTCACATTGCATTTCGGACAAGGAGGGTAAACTTTAAGACTATCCACATGCCGTTGAGCTCGAGTATGTCCATTTCGTAGCCTAGCAAGAGTAGTTTCATCTGTCCTACTGCTTGTCCCAAGTAAAGCAGCACCAGGGCGATTTCCTTCATACCATTCATGTACAGGGGCCTGCCTCCAAGAGGAACTGATAACTTGTTTGACCCGGGTAGCAATTTCTGAAAAAGTAAGGCAGCCACCATGTGTCGAATCTTTATGGCTGCCCTCGCGGGTCAAACCATCTGCAATCTCATTCCCATAGACATTCACGTGTGCGATGGTACCCACTGAAAAAATATCTTAACATTAGCATTCAAGCTATTTAATAGCTTGATAATACTCGTTGTTGTTCTGTCACCATGCCTCCACCATTCAGATAGATGCTGAATAGAGCTTCGGTTATCACTCAAAACATTTCATCACTCTTGTAAAGTTTACAAGTAATAATATTGATGCAATAATTGTCTTAAAATTTTCATACAATATTTTTATCTGTTTTGCATCAATCAGTGCCAAGCATTTTGAATGATTAGTGAATTATCTTTCAATTCATCACTATCTGGAGAGGAATCTGATGAGTAACATTATTGCTGTTATTACTATCAAAATGACTAAAATCACTTTATAAATTCGATAGTTCATCAGAAACATACATTCTGCCCTTTTCTGAGTATTTCCTGCAAACCATATCTCATAATAATTAACAAAGAATAAAAGTGGAACACTTGATACATGAACTCTGATTTAAAATGTAAAAAATTTATACAGTGAAAATTATCCATTCAGTAAAGTCATATTTTAAGTCTTACATGATGTTCAAAACAAATTATTGACATTGAAACAGTGGGATACACTTTCAAGCACAGGTAACAAATACATGCCTGCAGAAAACACAATAACTAAGACAGAATCAATAATCAATCACAGAATGAGCAATTTTTGCTGCATTTATGTTGCCCACGGAAATTGTGGGATGGGTAGTCAAAAGGTTAAGATCTGAATAAAATTTGAAACACTTAACAGAGATAACAAACATAAGTATAAAGTTCTGTAAAATCATAAGTATTAAATTTTATTTATCTTCCTTTACATAAATTGGAAAATATCAAAAAAAATTTGCTAACTAAATGTCTTTAATCCATTTAGTATAAAACAAAATATTTATGAATACATTGACAATATAAAATTGATGTTAATAACATGGAGCTTTTTTATGTGATTGATTAAATAAGCTTGGAATTACTATAATGATACAATCTTCTACCAAAGCCTTAATGTAATAAAATATTCCATGGAAGACTGAAAATAATCCCCCTCTTCCCAATATTTTATAATGACTTATCTACTAAACTCAAATCAGGAAAATAAACTCAAAAATGATCTCTGGCTCTTCTTTTTCTTTTTGAAAACATTTTAAGAAATCAATATTAAAATTATTCTAACAGTGTAGGATATGGAATGTCACTTAAACTTGTGGCTATCAAAAAACATTCTTATTTTAAGAAATATTTCCAAGTGAATCAACCTTTACATCCAAATAGGGATTGCAATACAGGTATAACAGTATTTTGAGCCATTTGTACAGTTTTGAAATACCGGTGCTCACAAGTTTAAATACCAGTTTTTTGGTATTTACTAGAAATTTTTAAAATTGTTTCTTATATGTTCAAGGATCGCCAACATAGCAAAATATTATACGTCTTTGTGTTTATGTTATAGTGGTAATTATTGCACCATGATTAAAATATATTATAAATGAAATAATTTTACATTCATTATAGAAGGTGAAGGTATTAAACGTCTTTATTCCACTCATTCTGTTGTTCTTATTTTTATTTTTCCTAGCTGGTTCTACAGTTTTAAGGCAACTCATTAAATCCATCATCTGATTTTTTTTCATTGCCAGATACAACGGGATAAACGACTACTAATCTGAACTTAAAAATTTAGACATGAATTATTTCTCTGACAAAAACTAAATACACTACTCCTAACTAAGTTCTCGTTGAAAGAAGAATAGTATATTCAAGCTCATCTGCCTTCCTTCATCCATCAACACTTGTTACTAAAATGTTTCCCAAATGGGCAAAATTAATTAAGACAGTAAATACAATGTTGCATTGTAGAATCAAGAGAAGTTATAAAATATCTGAATCATCCAAGGCCAAAACTGTCCTATGCACTGACACAGGATTCGTAGTCTGATATTCGTATCTAAAAAAACAAAGGTTGTACTTGTGAAGAAAATGCATAATATTTCGATGTTTTCTAAATTGGTGCTTTTTATTCACATTGTATCTTACTTTCAGGTTCAAAATGTGTTTTTCAGATTCATTACATATATATATATAAATACTCATAAATAATAACAATAACCCATTATAATGAATAAGAATAATTTTTAAGAGCATAAAAAAAATCAATTGATAATACTTCAGGTTTGTTTCATTATTTATATGTGAAAAGAATATGATGGCGCAATGTAAAAAATATTCTAGGGTTAAGAAGAAAAGAGACTAACCACATCAAATTTGATCAAGTTTATAGTAAATTTTCTTAAACTATTTTACCCACAAACCAATCCACATTCAGAAGAATTCGGTACAGTTATCTAAGATGATGATGACACTAATGTGAATAGTGAAAAGGAAAAAAATTTCAACAAACTAAAATACAATACAGAAATCAGCTACTATATCCAAAATCAACCGAGAAATCAATTTATTTGAAGATGAGGGATTTAGAGGTAAATACTTGGAAAAAGCGTACCGCGCATTGCTAAAAATACCACCAACTAGTGTAGCCACCAACTACATGCTGAAAGAGCGTTTTTGACAGCTGGTAATTTTTGCACAAAATTATGATCCAGGCTTTATGACAGTACAATTGATGCATTATGTTTTTTAAGTACACTTTTCAAAAATTTAACTTTTAAAACATTAAGAACATTTCAAAAATTTGGGAACAGATTTACTGGACGGTCACCCTTGGCGCAATTTTTTTACATTGGTGATAAATTATTTTATATGGCAACCCCATCCGACCCGACAAGTAATTGCAGTAACCCTATTGGACAACAGGATGTAGCCGCCATTATTTAATTTTTGTTTGACCATGTTTTTAGTCTTCAGCTCCCACGTTCTTTTCGTGAAATTTTTGTGATGGCTGTTGCATGGGGAATGTCTGAAGTAAGTGCGAGAATGTTTTGAAGGAATGATGTTATGTGGTATGATGAGAATGATGTTATGGTGGTATGATGAGAATGTTAATTTAAGGTATTTGTATGGATTAGAAAAGGGAAGGAAACGTTTGAATTTTGTATGAAAGCGGGTTTAATTGCGGATAGATATGAGTGTGGTAAAGATATGAAATTGATTGGAAGGCACGATATAAGTGATGGTTTTGAGTGAAGGTGTAAATCTAAAGTGAAAGGACACATGCATGACGTCAAAAGGAGTGTGAGAAAGGGTTCTTTTTTTTAATTAAGTCGAATGACATTGAATGAAATTTTAGTTCAGGTTTATTTGTGGGTGAGTCAGAGTAAGATTGATTTTAATATGAAAAAGAGTAAATGTTCTTCTAAGACTGTATGTGATTATCGATTTTGGCGATCTGACCGCCATTTTTTTTGTGTATGCAACATTTTTACTACACTGTTTTCTTTAAATCTCGTTCGTACAAGAAGTCGTTATTTTGGCGAGATTTTGAAATAGTCGCCAAGGGTGACCGTACAGTAAATTTTTACCAAAATTTGTAATAGTACCATAGACTGAATAGTGATATTTGCACTTTTTTGAGATTTAAATAAAAATGTTCCTTTAACTATTACTTTTTTTTTTTTTGTGATTCTTTATCACAAAACTTTATCACTTTACTGTTGTAATTTATAAGTTACAAATAATTTCTTGTGATACTTAAACTGTCAAAAAAAACTGGCAAGTAAAACAAAGTAACACCTGTGTTTTCTTTTTTCTTCTAAAATTTCTAATATTGGTATAAAACCGGTATCCTGGTATTAAGTTCTAAGAAATACCGAATACCGGTATTGAACTTTTGGTCTGATATTGCAATCCCTACATCCAATGTAGAATATTTACTCAACTTATAAACACTAATTCTTTCATCCTCTCAGAGCAGGCGAATACATATATACAATGTTACTCATTTTATGGAGGGATAACATCTCCTAAGATAAAATTTAAAATCATTTTAAGCTAATATTTTTTATAAACAGAATCATCTGATATATAACTTATAAAATAGGCAAAATCTTTTGAAATAACATGAAACTTTATTTCTTTTAGGGTGCAGAGTTGAAAGTTTTCAATCCTGAACAGCTGCAAAAATTTCACAAATTATATCTTTATAATAATATAAGCTAGTATTTTATCTTCATAGTCATACTTGTATATTCCATATTTCCCACACACATTTATAGTTCTCAAGTAATAAATTATCTTTATAAGAGTATCTATCATTGATGATCACAAAGGAGGAAAAAAAAAGCAATGAGTTACATTAATCACAACAGAAAATTGATAGTATCAGCAAAATATCACTAACTGTCATCAATACTCTCTGAAAGACACATAATTCATATAAACTAATTATTTCCTATCTTTCTACTGGAAATAGGAAATATTGTTTACCTTAGGCAGGAGTCTGATATGATTAGAGTCAAGAAGAAGTTCTTCTAATGATTTGGAAGCCAAAACATCATCAGGAATTTCTTTAAGATTATTATTTCGTCGATCAACATATTGTAAATTCTGGTTTAAGCCGCGTAATAAAGTGAACATATTTATCTCGAGATACAATAACGATCATCACGAAGTAAACATATTAAAGTGCATTTCAAGCAACCAGCGAAAACAAAAGTTTCATCATTGTTGCCAACATCAAAAAATAGGTAAGGTACCCACCCTTAGAACTGTTGAATTTAGTTTTGTTTTGAAATTAGATTCGTTTTCACCATCAGTATCAAATCAGACAAACGCAACATAATTTTTTATGTATTAAGGCAACTAAAAATGCAGTCTAAAAGTTAAATTCAAAGTTTTCCGACTAAGTTTATCAGTTTAGTCTTAGTACAAAAAAAAACCTTGATAAAAAGACAAAAAGGGACGATTGCTCTCTTGGTAATTTTTTTTACCATAATTTGATTTTCTGCTGATAAAATGTTGGCACAGAAACTTAATTTACTTTTTTAAAATGTCCTTTATTATTCGTTCCTGAAAGGAAAAAGTCTACAGAATTCAGGTCACCCGTAAGATATTACCAGATGTGTCACTTCTTCCTTCTCGAATAATACAAAATTTGTAATAATTTTTTCCACTAAAATTGCAAATGAGCATTGATATTGCCTCAATAATGATAGTGAATGATAAATATGGGAGAAAAAATAAAAGTTTTATATTAAAAGGATTTATAAAAATATGGTTTCAAAATCTATGCATATATATATATATATTTTTAATTGTGCTTGAATATTAGAATGAGTCAAAATGAAATCCTTTTCAGAAAACATTGATACAGGAAATTTAAAATAATATAGGTTGTCTTTAAGGTAAGAACATAATATGAGATAGGTCTAAAAAGCCGCAGACTATACAGATGGAACACAACGATTTTAAAACGATTTTTCACTAATGGCTTCTTACATGGCCATGCTCTTAATCATAATCACAAATCAAGCAGTACATTTTGCTCGTTTAGTTAAAATTAACCTATTTTGAGAAAATAATTTCACCTAACTCTTCATAAAAAGAAAAATATTGCATATCACCCTAGGCAAATTATTTCAAAAGATGGCTCATTTAGTTAAAATTCCAAACTGGTACAACACTTGTTACTTTTCTATCCATAACAATTAAACCATAACCACCAGTGTGTGTATATATATATATATATGTATGGGTGTGTGTGCACATGGGGGCCCAGAAAATTAGAGAAACCTATCGGAGGTTTGAACTCGGTACCTTCCGATTCGTAAGCGCGTAACTTACCACTAGACAAAAGTGATCACTCCTGTCCAGCGGTTGTTACTGGCTTACTTAGATTCCACCACAGTACTCCCCCACCAGTGAGTCGGTGGATAGGCGAACGAACGAGATATTTGTTGTTATAGCGAGCGTGGGAGTTGCTACTATTGTGTCAAGTGAGTCTGACGACTTTGCTGCGCCGAGTGGGTCCGGCGACTTTGCTGCGCCAAGTGGGTTTTGACGACTTTGCTTGCAGGTAGATGGTGCCATGACACATCAGAAGATTTTTGCGTTTTTCTTTTCAGCCGAGGTCACCAATATCGGAAGTTTGAACTCGGTACCTTCCGATTCGTAAGCGCGTAACTTACCACTAGACAAAAGGGATCACTCCTGTCCGGAGGTTGTTACTGGCTTACTTAGATTCCGCCACAAACCACTTAATAATAAGTTGCCCACCTCTTCATTCTTCATGGAATGGGCTCAATAATTTGCTTATGCCGCTGTACCGTTGCTATGGCATGTGCTGGGCATTTTTACATATTAGCAGCTCTAAGTTAACTCAGATTAGATGGTGGGGTTCGTAAGCTTTCAAATTAATTTTGGACCTCGACCCCAAATACTCAAAAGCTTTGAAATCATGGGACTCGGCTGGCAATGAAAGCAAATTAAACATTAATTGGTATCCCTAACTGTACTATCATTGGCCATTAGTTGTCTGACCTTCAAGGTTAGGGTTCAATTACTGATTCAGATACTTGTTTCCAAGGCTTCCACATCATATTCAAGCGTTGCTACTCTATGTCTAACTTAAGGCAAAAGATCAATACCTGCTCTCAAAAATCTGACTTTAAGGCTGTTTTCGCCAAATGTACTTGACCTTGAACTAAACGCGGATCACATTTTCGGACAGAAAAAATTACTCTATTTTCGTGAAAGTTTGTAACATTGTAACTTATACCTTTGTTTCTCATATAGTGCTTTTAAAATTTCAAAATATTCCATAAATAATTCATTTTTTCTTTTAGCATGTAAAGGGATAGCTCATTTAGCACTATGGTATATTAGAAAAAAATGCGAAACAGATTTTATAAAAGAAAATATGTGTCAACTAGGATAAAAATGAACTAAGTGATTCCTCACAGGATAGTGTGAATCCAGAATATAATATTAATGTTGAAGTAATTTTATATCTGAAGAAATATTCCGAATTTGGGTCCTATTCTTTAACATTAACCGAAGACAGCCTTAAAGTGCATTCCTTTGAATAAAAATATTGAATGATTTTATAAATTATGTTTGATATTTTTATTCCTGTCTATCTGTTGCAGGGTCGGCAAACTTTCGAGGGAAAAGTGACAAATTGTAAGTGAAACAGTAAACTAAAGTATCAAAAAGTCATTTATATCCCTATGCGAGCGCAGGAGGAGAAAAGGGCTCCGGTAATGAACATGATTAAGACCGTCAAGCTCTAACTAATATTTTTAATAATATGCAAATAAAATTTTACACAAGAAACATTTCTTATTCCTTCCAAAACTAACTTTGGCTCAGTGCAATATACTGAATTAGAAAAATATCCGAAACAGAATTTAACGGATATAATGGTATCATTCCAGCATCATGTGCTGGGATCCAATAATTCCACAAAAACTTAGCATAACTTTCCAACTTTATAAAATTCCTTGATTCCAGAGTTCTTCATTTTTCATAAAATATAATTTTAATCGTTATGCTAATAGTTGGGTAGTAAAGCATATTAAAGTTGCTGCGATCGTAAGCAAATGACCAGTTTCATTTGTGGTGCTCTTTCATATTCAGATAATAGAGTACGACTAAAACGTAGCTATCCCTTAGAAGAAAAGTTAGGTGATACTTTCACGAGACATAAACTTTGAGATTTGACACTCTTGAAATTGGAACTCCCTAGAATTAAAGCGACCCTTAGACCATGTGGATTAGTTCTCTCCTTAATGCAAGCAATATTTCCGTCCAATAGTGACATCCAAGGTCAAATAACTGAAATAATTATTTCAGCTATACCCAATAAATAAAAATATAGTGCCATTTTGATTTTGCATAGCATATTCTTGATGCGTAAAATCCAGAATTAATACCGAAATATGACCAGGACGTGGAATTTTGATATGTTTCCTTCCTTAAAATTAGCAATAGTTTCATAGGTATCTGTTTTTAAAGTTTGAATTTGACCAAAAACCCTTTTGAGCATTCGTGATCGCAGAAAAAACATTATTATACTTAGAAGAGTTCAAATTAATAATGTAACTTAAAAAAATCTGAATTAATTTTAAACGTAATGGAAATTTTTTTCTAAAAGAGGGCTTAACAAGGGCATTTTATCTTGGTAATAATATTTTGAAAAAAAAAAAAACATATTTAAAATACTTTTAATGTACCTAGAACAAAAATTTAAACGTTTAAAAAAGTAGAATCGCCTCTACATTATGGAATTGCATCAATTAAAATATGGGTTTAGGATAAAAAAAATGTTCGCCTGCCACCTTAAGTACCTCGTGTACAGACAAATTTTCTAGCAAGCTCTCGTTCTTGAAGTAAAAATCGCAAATTTACCTCTAGAAAAATTAACAAGAATCTTGTTTAGTATATTGTTATTAATATAGCAAATTTAAGCGAACTGTATATGGTCGATGCGTAATATGTTTCTCCACTAAAATATTAGAAGTAATAAAAATAAGTTCCCTAGTTTTCCAAAACAAAATATGAGAAGCGGAACAATATTGATTTCAGCTAGCTAGAGAGGAACTGCTGCGAATAGTTATTCCATTATATAGTTACAAGTACTATTTATGTGTTTTGTTCTTTGTCTTGTACATCAGCTAGATGTTCTGTTGCAACGTTCTGGAGCCCCAGCTAACCGTTTAATCGCCATAAGTTGTAATTAATTATTAATATTTTCTATATCGTATATGCTCATGTAATTTCTTCCCATTCGGATAACTCTTTCTCGGCTCGTCGTTTTTATGTTATCGTTTGATTATGAACTGAATTTAAGATTTAAATCAATATGCTTCAGTAGTTTTTGTTATTTATGTATGTAATTATATTTATTTGTCACGTGACTTAATTTGTATTTAATGTATGAACTTGTTTTATTTGCATTTATTTCATATGTTTACTTGAATAGAATAACATTCAAATATCTGTCAACAGTTTTTGTCTGCATGCATTGACTTGATATGTTTATCGAATCTCGAAATGAATATAGATATGTTGAAATTCAATCCGGTATAGTGGTTAGCGACGCTGACTGATGTGCCGTAGTGCCTGGGTTTGAATCCCGGAGAAGACATGGATGTTTGTAAATGTATAGTGCCTTCGCGGCATGGGGGTATTTTAAATAGCCGTCGAGCCGCAAGTCCTCTTGTGAGGTTGGTGGAAGGGAAAGAGATGTGGCAGGCCCCTGACCATTCCCAGGGTGTTCTCCCTCAAAATTGGGGTGGAACTGAGCCAAAACGTACTGTCACCTGCATGGTGCTCGAAGCTACGGCTAACGACAGGCGTAAAATCTATCCCGATGCCATGATGAATTTCGTGGGCCTCGATCTGACTACGTCAGACAGGTGGCATAAGTAACAACAACATACAACTTGTGGATAGCTTAAATACTGCTCTATTCGATGCTATTATTCTCATAATTCAACTGTTGTAACTGTGAGCTGTTTCAGTGTGTTGTATTAGTTTATTAGATTTATACAATATTCGAATAAATCTTTAAAATGTTGACATTTGTGTTTGAAACCATTTGTCTTCAGAAGGGGTCGGCAACCTATGGCACACGTGCCACATGAGGCCCACGGTACCATTCTCATTGGCACTTTGCACTAATCTACAAATTTGTTAATTTTTGAGGGGATGGAAGTTGATAAATTCGTAATGAACCTTATTTGACAAACTTCTTCAGAATTACGGACATTTTCGGAATTATGAAAGTCGGCCCATCCCTGGTTTAAGAAATGCCCTACTGTGTGGCAAGCTGAATCATATTGGTAGATTGGTTTGGCATGCCAGAGCTAAAAGGTTGCCAACCCCTGGTCTACAGGTTCTTCTCTTAAATTTATTAGATAAAAATATCTTGATTCCAGGCATACAGTCTTTTAATTAGATTAAGGTTACCACACTGGTACAAGATGGCCGTCATTGGAGAAATAGAAACGTGGCTCGTCTAAGAACACGATCCTACACCATACTGTCGTTGAAGTCGACTTACCGACATTATTGGAGACAGAGTCGTCTATGTTATAGGATCAATGACAGTCTTCTTTAAAGACGCAACGAATGCTGGTAGTTGGAATCAAATTGACCTGTAATGGGATTTTGATATTGGAAGCAGGGTGTTCTTCATATGCTGCAAAAGGGCTACAAAAGAGGTTTGCGGGGCCTCCACTTCTTATTGACGAATGTGTTAATCCTTGCGAGTTGATGTTACTCTGGTCCCTTCGCCATTAATTCATCTTGCTACGTTTCTTTCTTCCAGGCATATTTACTACAGCCGATGCACCGTGAACGCGTTTAAATGAGTTTTAGTTGATACATGACATGTGGTCCAACATGTCCATCTCAGTCTAATTACCATGCCCCCTTACTCTGCTATTACACGTATCCTCTGAAACAATTACAACAATAATACTCGTGGCAGAAATAATGACAATACTGGATATTCTGCTGGATTCTTTGGTTATAATTTACTTAACGAGCGTCAGAGAGATGTGCAATTCACATGATTTGCATTACTCGGTAAAGTGAGCCTACTCTTAAATTAACATCTTCTCTGTGTTTCATTTTCAATGTTGTGGAGTGTATAAATGTTAAAACTATTCTAAGATGAAAAGGAACAGTGAAATTAATTTTTATCGCTTATAAAATAAAATAAATAAAATACGTAGAACATATAAAGAACATTAAAGCATTATGTGATGAGATCTATTTGTTCACATATTTGAAACACTTCTCATTAGCTCTAAAATTGACATGTAAAAAGTGTTCAAGTCCTGTGTTCCCCTTTTTTTGAGTTCATAATTATGCTGAAATGCTTATTTTACAAATTATTTTGGGTTTTTACTTTATGCAAATAAGGTGTAGCAAATTAAATTTTGTAAAAATGTTTTTTGCCTTTGTAACGGTTACTAGTGAGCAGTAAGTAATATATTTTATATTTTAAGGAGTGCTTAAATTATTTTTAAAATTATTTTGCTTATTTTAAAAATTATTTTGGGTTTTTACTTAATGAAAATAAGGTGTAGCAAATTAAATTTTGTAAAAATGTTTTTTGCCTTTGTAACGGTTATTAGTGAGCAGTAAGTGATATATTTTATATTTTAAGGAATCACAAATGTGATGATATATAAAAAATATATGATCTGTGAAATATAAAAACAATAAAAGACACAATACGCACATTTAGTTTTCCTTCATTGTATAAAGAATAGATTAAAACTTAATGTTAGAGTACTTTTTTAACCATGCATTTTTATGGGACATTTTCCTTTCTTTTGCCAAATAAAAAGAAAAATAAATAAAGAAAAGCAAATACATTATTTTACTAGGAAACAGTATTTTCCTGTCACAAAATTTCTAGCATGTGTTTTAACCTGAGCATTGATAACAATGTTTGCTTACATAGCTTAGATTGACAAGCTGAAAAATGTGTTTGGTTTTTATCGCCATTTCATATTAATGATGCAACGCTACTGCAAATAAGAACTACGATAAGACCTCAAAATGGGACATTTCCACGTCAGAAATAACTTTTTTAGCAAAGAAAATAATGGCGCTTACGTGATGCAATTTCAACTACAATGTAATGTTTTAATAAAATTTTTTTTTTTCAAATGACAATAATTTATAACAAAATTTACACAGGTTCGTATTTTGAGAAGCAAATCAGTTTATTGGAATTTATGTATTCTTATAATTTGAAAGCTGGGTTATTTTGCTTATCAGCACATATCTTATAAACAATCTGGATTCTTAAAATAGCTGTTGTTTTTTAGTTATTGTTAGAATTAGATAGTCATTCAAAACTAAAATTTGAAAGTTACATAGATTTTCA
Source organism: Trichonephila clavata (assembly GCA_019973975.1). NCBI lineage: Eukaryota > Metazoa > Arthropoda > Arachnida > Araneae > Nephilidae > Trichonephila > Trichonephila clavata. The sequence goes on along the minus strand of BMAO01011469.1, from coordinate 161,687 downwards.
AAAACAATACATGCCAGTTACTGTACACTCATCTTACGTAAAAAGACAACATTCATTAAAGGTATTTTTGAGACCTGTTTGCTTGTACATTCATGTTCATAAATTAAGGATAATGAAGTTCAGGCAAAGAAAGAGACAGAAGCAAAACAAATTTGACTTATTTGTAAAGTCTATTTATTAAACAAAAGGAAAAGAGCAAAAAAGAGGCTATATGTTTGACATAATTAATAAAAATTGCGATTTTTACTCCCTGGAGCAAATTTCAAAAAAGAACCTATTTACAAAAAACAGTATAACATGGTTAGTATGATGGTTAATAGGGAGTATGTCTCCCGGACGATGCAATACAGCCCTTACAACGCCTACGCATGCTGAGTATCAAATTATCAATCTGATCTTGAGGAATATTACACCACTCATCAAGCAATGTCCTCCGAAGTTCCGGTAGACAGGTGGGAGGGGGTTGACGGGCTGCAATTCGTCGGCCAAGTATATCCCACACATGCTCTGTTGGATTCAAGTCCGGTGAGTATGCTGGCCAATCCATACGGGTGATATCCTCCGATTGAAGGCATTCGTCTACAATGTTTGCACGGTGAGGACGGGCGTTGTCATCCATAAACAGAAATTCAGCACCATGGTGCCCCGAAACAAACGTACATGTTGTTCCAGAATGACATCCCGATAGATGTGGCCTGTCATCGTTACACTCTGAACATGCAGGTCAGCACTGGAACCAAGAATAATTCCTCCCCAAACGAGCCATCCTGCACCACCGAAACGGTGTCGTTTAATGGTGTTCTCTTGGTGGTAACGGGTACCTGGTGCTCTCCATATGAAAGTCCGGCGAGAATCAGACTGCAAACTAAACCTGGACTCGTCGGAAAACATCGCACAAGACCACTGTTGCTGTGTCCACAATGCATGCTCTCTACTCCAGGTTAATCGCAGGCGACAGTGAGTTGCGGTAAGGGAATACATCTGACAGGCCTACGAGCATATAGACCAATGTGCCCTAAGTGTCTGTGCATTTTCTGCCTTGAAACTGTCGTACCGGTAGCTGAAGAGAGCTGACGAGATAGGTCTGATGCTGTGCTCCGTCTGTTTCTTCTGGCAGTAACTGCCAAATACCGGTCCTCATTCGGCGTTGTAACTCAGGGGGCGACCTGTGCTGTAACATCTACTCACATTACCATCATCTTGGAATCGTTGCCGAAGTCTGGCAATGATACTCTGGGAGATTCCAAGTTCCTTGGATACTTCCAGCTGGGTACGTCCACATTCCAGTCGTTCGATAATTCTACCACGTAAAAAATCATCCAAATGCTTCCTTTGTGCCATAACTATGTGGTTATTGCACTGAAAGGCTTTTAAAGCGCTTGTGAACAATTTTACTTCTTTGCCACCATTCCTTATATACCCTTCTCTTACACTCTTGTCATTGCGACGTACTATCCGCGCCATCTGGTGGTTTCCTGTAATTTGCATATTCTTCTTCAAGATGTGTGTGATAATTCTACAGGTGAAATTTTTACTTTAGAGTTCAATTTCTGTGTGATTCTGAATTATACTTAATTTATGTACATGAGTGTAATTTCAAATAAACAATAATACCTCGAACTTAGACGATAAGTGGGACTAAATGATAACCGCGTAAGTCGGGGTATAATTTCGCCTTGAAATATGCATAAATTATTTTCAGTTGGGGCTGGAGACGAAAGAAAATAATAACTTAGAAAAAAAAAACGTTTCATAAAATCTTAGATAATAAAAATACAAAATAGCAAACTAAAGTTATTTTGATGTAGAAGGTTTCATAAAATCTAACAAGTAGTATGAAGGCTCAAAATTTTTTTTTTCTACCACAAAATTTCCTTAGCATGCTAATATTTTTATTCCTTTTGTTGTTGAAAACGTACTTTGGAGTATGTATTTTCAGAAATTTGTATCCCTTTTTCAATTAAAGGGAGGTCTTCTGTCAAATTATCAACTGTCATTCGATCTTCTGATTGAACTGGGTCTTCAAAGTCTTGCTCGTGCATTTCTATGTGCTCATGAATTATCTGCTCCTGATTGTGGGAATTTATCAGTTCTTGAACGTCATCACAATCTACTTCTGAATTTATTTGCTTGGCAAGATCGACAACTTTTTCAATCAAATACCAATTTCATCAGGCTCTGATACTGATTCCGTCAGAGTTTCAATGATGGGGGAAAAAAAGACGAATCGACGAGATTTGAAAATCTCGTAACTCCGATTTCGTGTAAGTTGGGGTAGAGTAAGTCAAGGTATTACTGTATTCATTTAATTACTAATTACTAATACTCTGGAATAATAGATTTTTTGGAACACAAAATTTCTGTCTGAAGTAAAGTTTTCTACACTTAAGTTGGAATGAATAGGCTGTAAATAATTAAGTTAATATTTATAGATTCAGTAGTATATAAATTTTCAAAGGTGTAAATTCTTGGCAGTTACTTTATATAATCATTCTAAAAAGAAAGAAATATACCTTCTAATGTACAGATAAGAAAATTTGCATGATAAATTTCTTTTTTTTAAAAGTTGGACACTGGTAATTAAAACACAAATAAAAAAGAATTTTGATGGTGGAAATGTGTGTGCGTACTACAGTTTCAAAATAGAGAATTTGATATTACTCATCAGATGTGGGAACCAAAATCGATGTGTTTTTACCTTGTGTGCTCTTATATTACATAAAGACTTGACAACGCTTTTTATGTAGTCTTATAGCTATGCGCTCTAATATAAATCTTGCATAATATCTTTGAAAAAGCAAGCACTAAAAAAAGATTCTTACATTGATAAAAAAATTTACAGAATTTTAGTTGGCTAGATCTCAAACTATTACATCAATATTTTACTCGTAGTGAGCAAGTTTTATTCGATTTTTTAAAATTAACCCATTCTAGGCTCACTTTATTTCGGGATTATGGATCAAAAAGTGTCAATTTTTTTATTCTTTCCTAGAAAAAGAAGCAAAAGCCTTCGAAACCATCACAAACACATGTGAAATAATTCGAGAAAGACCAATTATGCAGGGTAAATTTTCGCAATAATTCTACACTCGGAATGAGCGAGGATGGTAGGTTTCGAATGCCCAAACTCAGCTCGAGAAAATCCGGGAAGAGGACAGTTGCATGATTTTTTGGCTGCCTTGGGTAGCCACGGTAGCCTAGCGGTTATGGTCAGGAACTCGTGGCCGACGTGTAACGTGTTCGAATCCTGGTGCCTCTGAAGATTCACCGTATAGAGGGAGCTGATGCACATTAAATTTGTCGAGGCTCAATGTCCTCCCGTTGGTGTGGTACTTTAGAGAGGGGATGTCAGCTCGGGTGTCGTGCTCGTCCCTTGACCGAGTTTCAAAATTACGAGGTCCGTCGCCAATAACCCTCGTGTAGCTTTATAGTGTGACGTTAATTTTAATCTCACTTGGTTTCTTGGTTATTTAACATATATTTCGTATAAAGATAAGGTTTTTTCTCTCTCTCTCATAACTTAAAAAGTTTTCCAAATGATTTTTTTTTTGTACATTGTTTTTATAGTTGAAATTCTTTGAGGGTTAATAGGATATGCTTTCTGACAGTTTCTAAACGTATATACTGAATAACCTCATTAATCTGGACTAATTGGGGCTCCAGGCCGTCCGAATAATGAAAGTCCAGATAAAAAAACCTATAAAATGCACCAGTCACATTTCTAAACACTCCGTTCAGTAAAAATAGCTTTTATTTTTAAATACAATAAAAGCAAAATGGTAAATAATTGCACACAACAGAGAATTCAATTGAATAAATTACTTCATAATGGTATATGTATTACATGGAAAAAATACTTTTGCTTTTATTAATTATGATTCTTTAAAAATGCCTGTCCCGATTAAGTTATGACCGACTTGAGGGGATCAGATTAATGATGGTTAATTGTACTTTTTAGCGTGAAAATAGTAGGGAAAAGAAAATGGAATTTTCTTATTAGATTTCTGTGATGAAAATTTTTTTAATTCAAAAGTACATAACTAAATCAATAAGAATATCTATCGTTCCCATACTAATCTTTAATTTAGCTTTGTGTGATTTCTATTAAAATAAATAATATTAAAATAATTTATGAAATTTCTTGTTTAATATATTTGCCTTGGATTTTACATGTTCCTGAAAAATTAAATTCGTAAATTTAGAAACTAAATTTTTCAAACCTTTTATCTTTAAGAAAGTAAGTGTTAATTACTCCACACATATTATTCCTGTTTTCCTAGAATTTCAAATGAACTCAAGGTTAAATTTTGATATTGGTGATTTACAAAACCAAATCCAAGAATACTCAATTCCATGCCTTTGCATTTTTAACAATGTTGGAAACGCGTAAAAAAATGTCCCAATATGTATGCTAATTTTTCTTCTATATTTAAAGTAAAACATTTTATTAACTATTACTTTCATAAATTTGTATAAAAGAAATTTTTAAATTCCTTTTTGCATTAAAAAATCTATTTCTTTCTAGGTAACCTTTTTAAAATGTATCTTTATTATAATAAGATTTTATAATTAGCACGTCTATAAAATTATATATTAGTATAGAAGGTTATATACATTGTTAGTATAATATTCAAAATAAATAACTTATAACTATTATTACATAATGAATACATAAATTTACTATCAACACGCAGAATACTTAATGTTTGTTGATTAGATAATTCATTTTCTAGTACTCTGAAAAAAAAAATTAATCCTTTTAATTATAAGCGTTTGATTACAAGCGTTTTATTAACCTTCCATTTCTTTCAAAGATATCGAATAGTTTTTACTCTTGAATATTCAAAAGCGAGAAACCTGTAATTTGCATATATATGACTCTACAGAATAAAAAACCAATTCAAATGCACTGAACTCATGCCCGCTTTTGGAGCATATTCCTACTTCTTCCGCATATAACAATAGCTTTCTATCTTTAGAAAACTTGTCCCCCACAGAACAGTAAATACTTATCTTTATCGCATAAGAATCTGGTGATCAAATCCTCAGATGACCGAGAAACCAATGTCCGCAGATTTTCTATCACATGGATACAATGAACTGTGACGGCGATCTTTAATCTACGCGTGAGCAAGTAATAAAACATTAAAAAAAATAATAACACGTTGGGCTTATTTTAAAGGTTGCGTGATCGGAAATCGTCTTCTGCATTGTTTATTACCGTAATAGACTTTACCCCTTGCAATCTTTCTAAACTGATTTGGAATTCCGCTAAAGTTCTAAGTTTTTACTTTCAAATTAAGAAATATTTAAAATAGTTGATAAAAAAAATCGATTTCTTGCAATTTTATTTAAGATAAATGATTTTGATAATCCATCGTCATAGAAGGATAACATAAAAAATTACACTCAGGGACAAAAAAATTAGCGCACCAAGAAGTAATTGTGGGATCGTAACGAAACTTGGCATGAAGAAATGCAGATTAGAAATGCAGCGGGATTTTGCGCATTGCGTACAGCCAGTAGAGGGCGTTTAACATCATTCTGCGTGGAGTATAAAACAGGTAACCAAAGCTTGTTTGAGTGTGCTGAATCGTTTACAAAGGAAGCACTGAGGTAGACAGGCCATTACGCCGTTTTCGAAGACAATATGAGCAGCTATCGCAGTTTGAGAGGGGGAGAATCATCGGCATAATGGAAGCTGGGTGGTCAGCTAAGTGAGTAGCTCGTCAATTAGGCCTCTCTGATTGTGCTGTGAGGAGGTGTTGGGACCAGTGGATCCGAGAGATGTCATTTACACGAAGACCAGCCTCAGGACGCCCTCGACAGACCAGTCGTCGAGAAGACCGCCACATCGTAAGAAATGAACGTGTACAGCTAACTGCTTTATCGGCCGCCATCCAGGCACAGGTAGCACCTCCACTAGAGGCCCCTATGTCTTCTCGAACCATATGAAGGCGCCTGGCTGAAGGACATTAGGATCGCAGAGTCCATTACGTGTGCTGCCCTTGACGCCCACCCATCAACGCCTCCGTTAGGAGTGGTGCCGCGCACGAAAAAACTGGACTGCAGCGGAATGGAACCAGGTCGTCTTTAGCGACGAATCCAGATTCAATCTCAGCAGTGATGACAATCGTGTTCGTGTGTGGAGACCCCGTAGTGAACGCCTCAATCCTGCCTTTGCTTTACAGCGACACACCACTCCCACAGCTGGTGTGATGGTATGGGGGGCCACTGACTTCAATACACGGTCCCCCCTAGTATTGATCCGTGGCACCATGACAACCCAGGGTTATGTCCACGACATCCTGCAATCACATATGTTGCCACTCATGCAACGGCTCCCAGGAGCCATTTTTCAACAAGACAATGCTCGGCCTCACACGGCAAGGGTGTCACAAGACTGTTTCCACACTGTTACTACCCTTCCTTGGCCTGCCCGATCCCCAGTTTGTCTCCAATCGAGCATATCAGGGATCATTTGGGACGACGAGTTGGGCATCCCACGAGTTTGAACGAAATAGAGGCAAGGTTACAGCAAACATGTAACGAAATGTCTCAAGACGTCATACAGAGCTTGTATGCCTCAATGCCCGATCGTATCGCATCGTGCATTCGCGTTAGAGGAGGTTTAACAGGGTATTAAATCCTCCGATCCTTTGTCTTTTCCCCTGAAATAAATTATTCTTTTTCTTTGATTTTCTAATCATTTACTTAAATCAAAGTAGTCATTGCGTATGTAAAATTTCGTTTCATTTTGACGACTCATTCTTGGTACGCTTACTTTTTTGTCCATGAGTGTAGATACTTAAATTACTCAATAAGAGTTGAGTTTAACTTTGAAATAAATGATGTTGATATATTAGAATTATTTGGATTATTATTAAACTACCTTTCTGGTTTTGAAGTTTTGTGAAATAGATCTATTTCTAAATTCAAGATTTTTTTGACACTGTGATACTAATTAACTTGTTTTGCAGTAATATTATTCATATTTTCCTTTGATTTTTTTTCTGGAGTAAGTTTTTGTTAGGATTGTGAACCTCATACTGTCTTTTATATTAAGTAATCCTTTTTTTACTATACTGAGAAAATTAATTGGAACTTAGTAAATAATCACTCTTTCTAAAAATCTATATTTTTTATTCCTGCCATGCTTTCACACTGATGAATGCAAACGTTAGTATGAAATATGTTCTCTCTCTCTCTCTCTCTCTCTCTCCTTTAAGAGAAATGACGCCTTGAACACATTTTAGCATTGGCTTCACTAGATCAGTGCACATATTCTTGACTTCATCATCGTGGAATTGCATTTTTATAGCATTAGTTATCATGCTTTCTTTCAAAGTTCAGTCTATTTTACCTAAGCAATTCTTCCAAATATTCCACAAGTTCTTTACGGGATTTAGGTCTGGGGAATTTTCAGGCAAGTCAAGCATATTGATTTGATTTTCCAGAATGAAAATCTTGACCATTTTTGAATTATGACAAAAGGCACAAGTCACGTTAAAATGTCATGAAAAAAGTTTGCATGAATGGAACAAACTTACGTCGTAATACTTTTCTGCGTACTAGTTTGTATCCATCATGCATGGAACATGAACTAATCTTCCAAGTCATTTATCCTGAAAAAGTCCCAAAGCATCTGTTTCAAAGGGTGTTTGAGAATTGGTATCATGATCAAGTTCATTGTCATCTCATCTCACGATATTTCCTTTGTAACACTGCACAAATATATGAGTATTTCGTCACAGAAAAATACTTTCTTGTCAACATTCTTTGACTTATATTTTTTGACCCCTGCTATAAAAATGTTATCCCAACATTTTAGAAGTTACATTTTCCCCTCGCCTTCTTGCTCTCTGGTCTTCCAGAAGCCTGCAGTTACTTACTACTAACATCAAAACCACACACAGTTGATCTACTTACATCAAAATAAGTAATTATAAAATTACGAAATATTGGTTATTTTACAAAAAGTGTGAGATACAATGTACAGTGTATCACAAAACTGAACGTCAAACGAGCACGGGCTGAAAGAGGGGAATCACACTTGTTCCAGAAAAAAAAAAATTAAAAATTCCATATCACTTGGTTAAGTGATGACTAGTATATTTTTGAAAATGTAGAAAATTGACATACTCCGTCACATCGTTAGGTTGTTGGTGCATGCGCACATATGCAAATACTCTTCCGTGCCGCGCTGTACCTACAGAGAGAAATTTCTGTGGAAGAAACTGGATGAGAGAATTTTGTCTCTGTAATACGCTGATGTGAGCAATAATAGGACTCTAACACTTTGAAGCTCACAATCATAAAATAATTAAAATTTACTGCGCTTGTAAATAGCTGATAGATGTTGTATGGTTAAATAAAAAGTTTAAAAAAAAAGAAAGAAAGAAAGAAACTGTGACGGGGGGCTATCCGCGAGAATCTATTACTAATCCTCTTGGGTAACTTTGGGGGCAGCATTTATTCTATTTCACAGCCTCTTCGAGAAAAACACGAGATAGTTATATGCTAATTAGTTCGACTATATAAAGTCTAGTTTTCGTAAATGTTAAAGAGAAGGAGTTGCCTAGCTGTACGTAAAAAGTATCGAAGGAAAATTACTTCAACAAGCTTAGCGCCCATTTGATAGTATTTGATATTTATAAAGTAAAGTACTAGATTAATCATTAAAGGAATTTAGATTTAGTACCGACTTGAGGTTAACAAGAGTTCGTCTCCTTGTCAATTCTGATAGCTGAGATTACTTAGATGGGAATATTAGATTTGAATATTAGATTTGAATGTTAGATTTGAGTATCGGATTTGAGTATTAGGATTTAATCTAGGTATTAGGAAATCACTCCTAGGTTTCCACTTATAAATTGAACTTGTGCTTGTTAATTGTGTTTGTCTGTCTTAAATAAATATTTGTCGCTATGGCTTTTGTTGGTGATGATATGTTTCCTCCTACACTTAGAGGAGCGTCGGGCAGTGTGAGCTCAGTCCAAGATAGGACTGGGACACGACAAAACAAACGTAGCTGGTCCGTCATTGAAGTAAAACAACAAAACCAACTAAAATAAACAAGGTACTGTGGCCAAAAATTTCACAATTCTACAATGACTTTTTTCACTAACATGATCTTGCATAACAATGCTATCAATCAAAGTCACAAATCGAGCAACACACTTTGCTTTTTTAGTTAAAGTTAGCGTTATCTGTTTGAATCAAGGTTTGATGAAATGATAACAGTCCATAAAAAGAAAAACATATTGTGTACTATTTTAGGCAAGTTATTTCAAAAGATGACCCTTTTAGTTAAAATTCCAAAATGGTACAACTCTGCTACTTTTCTACCCGTAACAATTTACTAATCAAACTATTTCTTTTCTATCCATAAGAATTACTATTTTTCTATCCCTAACATCCTAATGAGATACAGGGTGCATTTATTTTTACTGGAACTGGTATGACCCCGTGCCCGCTTGACATTACGTTTCGGGGAACCTAGCATATCTTGAGTTTACAAGTTTTAATTTTTCTTCCTTCTTATACATTACATATAGTACAATAGTATTTTGACATTGGTAAATTAAATAATTATTCAAGACGACACAGTATCCTACAAATTTCAAAAATGCCGAAATTTTTTCCCCTGCATTTTCTTGTGGTCAACATCACTGGGAAGCTTTCCACCAAATTTCAGATCTGATAACAAATTAGTTTTTAAGATATTTGAAGTTTTCTGAGCTTTGGTTTTGGTTTCGGTTTCATTTCAAAGCATTTTTACAATCTGAAATTGAATTAATTACAAGATATCAATCATAGGCATGGCCAAGTAATTTTAGCGCGTTTTTCACATGTTGTATTTTACAATAATGCAACTAAGGAAAATTCGGGAAAACTATGGGAAAATTTAAATATGATTCGGCTCATCTAGGGCACAAATGCGACCAAATGCTGAAAAGCCGAGGTCAATTGGTTGCTTGTTGGCTGAAAAAAGGTACGACAAAATATAGAACGAAGACGAAATTTGCGTCCTAATAGCGCTTTTGTTCCACTACGTGAAAAACGCGCTAAAAAATATTTTTGAGCACAAACAACTCGTTCATTGTGAAATGATTATTAATTTCAATTTTCATTATTTAAATAATTTCTGTTTGATAATGTTTTGAGTTTTTTGAGTTCTCATAGTTATACTTAATTAAGAATGATTTCCAGGTCTATTTCGGTTTTAAAAAATATTTTAGAAGCTTTATCATTAATTTGTTCTTGTTTAGAAAATGCCCTGACCAAACAAAATTTCGAAGAGATGAAATGCTACTGAAAATGATGTATTTAAGAATCAGCCCTCAGCTGATACTGTAATTAGACCCCCAAATTCAAGAATTTCAGATTAAACCTGAATATTTCTCTAATACACTAAACTACATTACGATAAACATATTGTAGTGCTATATTTTAGTATTTTAAAGTTGAGCTACAAAAAGTTAAACTTGTTAAACTGACCCAATTTAAATTGAAAAAAAATTAAATTTTATGTACAAGTCTGGCAATTTTTAGCTTAAATTAGCATCATAATTATTTTGTACATAAATGCATTGTGTTTCAGAAATTTTGGTATAATATTAGGTTAAGATTAAGCTGAATAACCTGTCATCGTAACAAATGCTATCTAAGTTATGCAAAAATATATTTTGAATTAAAAAAAAATCAGTCATATTTAATTAAAGTAGGGTTTTTATGTAGGAGATGCATTGGAAAATAACATATTAAAAAATTAGAGCTTTACCCATTGGCATTATAAGTTTATGTTTTATGCCTTTATGTAAACCTTAAGTACGTTTTTATCAGAATTTTCAGTTTGAATATATAAGTGTTTCCTAATCCCCAAGGCTTTTTTTTTTCTGTTCAAGATAGTGTCTTGAATTTTTTTATATACTCCCAAACGTATGTTCTGTAAAAGTTAGTATGGATTTAGGTTTGAGATTTCTAGTTATTTTTTTTAAAAATCAATAGTTAATAGTTTAAAATTTTTTTGTTTTTTCCGGGTTTAGCTAGAAAAATAATTATTAAAAATCAACAAGGGATCAGGTCTTTAAATCCATACTAAATTTTGTTTGCATTAATCTAAGAAACATAAATGACTAAAAAATTTTAAAAATTGATCATTCTATAAAAATTTGAAAAAACTTAAAAAATTCTAAATTTTTTTAAATTGTAAGATAATGGCTGGTCAAACTGACTTTTTACTTTCAGAATCAACCCCTAATAATATGATTTGAATATAAAACACATTTTTTTTTACTCTTATTGTCACGAAGAAATGTTTTCGAAAAATATTACAGTGTAGAGTTAATTTGAAGAAAAAAAAAGCAAAATTTCTTCCTTTTTCAAATTTATATGTAGGATGGGTGAGAGTGAGAGATATTTTTTTTTCTCTCTGAAAAATATGTTTTTGCCTTTATACTTAACTAGAAGAATGACAATTTTCTCAGGGTGTAATAATTGAAAAAAAATTTTTTTTTTCCAGCCGTTCCCCCATTGTACATTTGAACTAATCTTTTTATAAGAAACTTTTCCGATTTCTCTCTTCCTTTTACTTTACGTTATGGATATGTGACCTCGAGGTTAAATAGTTTTTCTCAATGAAACGGAAATCACCAAAGACACAGTCACTGGAGCGTTACGTTGTCAAGGGCAAAAAGAATAGTCGCTATTTTTGTGATTTCTTTTCCCCTCCGAAACTATCTTAAAATAAAATTTCCTTCTAAATTCTCTTTTCGGAAACATACGTTAATGAAAAAAGTTTCACTTTGAAAAATTAGAATTATTTAATTACTTTTTGTGAAAAACCCCTTCCTGAATTACCGTATTTATTCGAATACAAGCAATTCTTCCCCGCCCTTCCCTTCAATATTAATGGTACTGAAAATCGAGTGTGGCTTAAAATCGAAATCGAAAAGGTTCGCTTGGATGGGGGAAACTGAACATGATACTAAGGGTTTGAGCAATTACAGGTTCATGTATGTACTTAAAAGTTTTTTAATACTTGCTAGGTCTCGTGATTTATTTATTTATTTTTATTTTCGTACATATAGGATATTGATAAAAGCCATTTCACACTATATCTTATTTTTTCACAAAAGCGTATTCAGAATTTCGGGGGTGGCTTAGAATCGATGGCGGCTTAGATTCGTATAAATATAATTATACGTTCAAAGAAACTTTTCAACAATCAAGGCTTATTTCTAACTTGCACAACCATGTGCAATGAAACTAATTGGTACCTCATGGTACAACATTATTTTCAGATATTTCTAAAGAGAGCAAAAAACGAACATACGTTCTCAACCCTAGTTCAAAATTTGTCTCATGACCCCAAGGGTCATGGCCAAGGCCAAGACCTCGGAGGAGAGAAACAAGAACCGATTAACCCGTGCCAAACACTGACTTTGCGGAGGAGAAATGTACCGAGCAGGGTCCCTCGTGCGAAGACCTAATGTGCCGCCCCTCTAGATAATTTTTCATATTTTGGCTAATGCTTGTATATTTAATTACTTATTGTAATACTTACATATTTTTTTACTTATTATAATATTTATATATTTAACTACATATTGCAAAACTTATATATTTAATTACGTATTGAAATACTTATATATTTAATTGCTTACTACATTACTTATACATATAATTAATTATTTAATACTTTTATATTGAGGTTATAAACTCATCTACCTGTATAAGAGTAAAAAGTAAAACATTAATAAAAATGAAAATAAAATTTGAAGAGCAAAACTTTATTTTTTGGTCAGCTAATGGGTTATCCTTTATTCGAAAGTGTACCTTACAGGAGGAATTTGTATATTATTTTAAGTCTTAAAAATACAAATTAATTCGAAATTAAAAACAAAATTACCTGTTGCTATTTCATACGAGCTAAATGTAAGAGATTAAATTGTGCCAATTTCAGTAGGTCCCCCCTTTTTTTTTTCGAAAACGAGTATGTTGATGGTAGAGACCACAAGCGTTTATTTTAACTTCAAACAACAATATTCAAGACTAAAATGAAACTTCTCCTGCGACTCGCCATCTTCCAAAAATTCTTATTGCCTCTGTCCTTTTTAAGTCAGCTGGTGGCCGTAGTAGCCAAGTGGTCAAGGTATTCGATCATGGTAGGCATGCCATGAGTTCGAGCCCACAGTACCACTAAAGACCCACCATATAGGGGAGCGATGCACGTTAAATCTGTCGAGAGTTCAATCGTCTTCCCATTGTTGTGGTGTGGTAGTTAGGAGAGGAGGTGCCAGCTCAGGTGTGGTCCTCGTCACTTGACCATGGTTCAAGATTACGAGGTCCATCGTCAAAAGCCCTTGTGTAGCTGAACAGTGCGACGTTAATATTCACTCACTTTAAGTTAGCTGACGCCGGACACTTGTTGATGGAAAGAATGTCCTTTGTGACCTACTCGGGATGGGGAGAAAATTACAGAAGAAAATAAGAAAAAAATATTTAATTTCATGATTTAAAGTACACACCAACCTACAACTTTTCAAGGCTCAACACATAAGAAAACTGATTTTAAACGTACACAGTACAGTCAGAGGCGGATTAAGCGGCTGGCGGACCTGGCGGCCGCCAGGGGCGCCGAGCACCAAAGGGCCCCAAGCTGATAAGACTTCAGTTATAAGTTCAACGTGCAACAAAAAATCTTGTACTGATATTGCAAACCCAATGATTACCCACATTTGAATCGTATAACAATTAGTGTTGCCCTCATATATTACATGTAATTGCGGTTAAAACCCGTTTGTTTTTTGCTTTTTTTTAAAAAAAAAAAATGTTTTCCTGAACTTTGATCTTTAATATATGTTTTCGGTTCCAAGTTTTTAAAAATTTGATCCCAGATTTCTTATATTATAATAATGATCCCAGATCTCAGACTAGAAGCAACTACCAATGTTTAGTTCTTTCGAAAGAATTTAGTATTTGAAGGTTCGTGATTTATTGTTATCTGGATTTTTGTGTTTATATTTTGAGAATGTGGGGAAAGAGATCGAAGCAGTGTCGGATTAAACGACGTGGAGGCTCCTAGGCAGTCGAGTTCTCGGGGCCCTGTAGCCTGTTTTTGGAGCACTAACAGAAAACAGAACGTGCTTTTGTGGGCCCCTGAAAAACACAGGGCCCATAGGCAACTGCCAACGCCTAACGAGTAATCCGGCACTGGATCGAAGTATTTTGTAAATTTAGTATCAGTTTTATTTTAGTCAGCATGACAGAAAAAGCGAAATATTTAAGTGAGATTGAAATTTTTCTAAATTGATGAATGAATCAAATAATGAAATAGATGAAAGTTATTTTTTGGAAAAAACTGTAGAGCATCTTTGGCTATTGAAATAATTGATCACAGGGATGTTTGCATACTTTCATAAGGTCTGAATTTTGCTGGCATTTTTTACCATTGGTCAACTTAAATTTGATTAACTTTTAAAGTTAAAATTTCAGGTAATGTGCATCTTGTTCTTTAATTTTTTTTATTGTCTTGGTTTCATAGGATCATTTTTACACCTTTCCAGCTTTCATATGTTTGATTTTTGAGAAAAGCTTGTGTGTTTCTAGTTTGATAATGTTTTCCTTTTAGTATTTCTACATTTTAAGTTTTTGTAATATAGAGAAAGGGAACTATGTACAGGGCCAGCCATGTTGGGGGTGTGGCGGATGTTGTGCGCAGGGGCCCCAGAATGATCAAAAACTAAAATGTACTCTTGCATATGAGAACTTGACAATATTCCTATCGTAAGAAATGTGAATTTTGTCGTAAACATTACTATTGTAGATCTCTGAATTTCAACAATTTGCAAACTAATTCTTGAAATCATAAAGACTTTAACGGTTCGCACTACCACAGATGAAGCATATAATAAGAATGGATTTTAAATTCTGAGAAACATTCCTGAACAACATTTCTTCTTATCAGGGGCGTAGCTATCACCGTATCAATGATACGGGTTCTCCTAGAGGCCCTGGACGTGTGTAAGCAAAAAGTCATAAAATGTTATCAAGGGTCATATTAAGAGTTCCTTTTTACGTTTATAAAATAGAATGTCACTGGCATAAAACGATATAAGTTTTCCATGTGAATTCTGAATCTCAGGAAACGCAATAAGAAAAGTTTAAAAGCTGGTAAAATTACTCAAAGTAATGAGAAGACAAGGAGTGGTGTGATCTTTGAATGTAGGAAAAACTTCTCATTCAAAGCGGATCGACAGAAAGATAGTTTGAAGTGAAATACAGATAACACTTATTAGGATGGAAAAAAATCCATTCAGAATGTTATTTGCCTGTAAATGACAATAACCCCTTCGTCTATTGATTGATTGACTGTAATAAACGTCGCACTAAGAAGCTACAAGAAGGCTTGGCCCTTAGTCGGAATTTTTTTCATAGATGGTCCAGTGAAAGAGAGTATTAAATTATATTTATCCCGGTTCTCTTCTATTTCTGTAACAACCAAGAGACTGAATGTGCATTCATCGTGAGCAAGGGCTGAATAACTGCTTCCCGTTCCGAGAAAAGATAGGACCATAAGCGCCTGAAGTCTTCTGTCACCCTCCAAGTCTATAGTTAATTATTTTTTTAAGGAGTATCAATGAGTTCTCAACGTTGGTTCTCTGAGGGAAGGGGGAGGGGGCGCGTTAAAGAAGAATTTCGTCACATTGGACAAAAGCACGATCAAGATTTATGACAGGCTTAAGGACGAATGAAAAGAATGGGACAGAATGGCCCTGAGAAAAAGACCCCTTTTCGAAGTAAACTGAGGAAATTTTGCGTCAATTTGACTTCCGAACTAATTTCTCTTAGCTTCCTGCGCTTATACAGACAAATCAGAGAACCGTGTTTAAACAACAAAAAAAGGTAACTATATTTTCATTTTCAAATTCTCTTTTAAAATTTTAAGATTTAATGCGCAGGTATTTTAATCAGTGCGTAAGATAAAGTGAAAAAAATATTTTGTCGCATTTGTGTCATTACTATTTTATTTATTTTTCGATTTACATACATAAATATAAATAACTGCCATCAGTTTCTTAGAATATTTTTATGATTATTAACATATTTAAATGTGTTTTCGTAGCTTGAATCTTAAAACATTTTCGATTGGCATTGTTATTCAAATGAAAAAATATTATTTGCCTCTCTTATAAAAATAATTTCTTGAGTCAGTTATAAAAAGCGATAATAGTTCATTTAAAATACAAAACATTAATGAGATTTTGAGTACATTCATTAGTTATTTACCATACTTAAAAGAATCCTAACAATAACTCGAAATTGAAATAAAACGTTATTATATTTATTATGTTGATTTTTTGTTTGTAATACTAACGTATTACGATAATTTTGTTTAGTTATATATGAGCCAATCTATAATTTCTAAATATTTCATTAAAATTGCTTCAAACTGTTAAAAGAATTTTCAAAGAAAGAAAGTATATTAAGTTTACTTAAAAATACACTTTTCTTTCTTTTTATTTAACGTGAAATAAACACATAATTCTTCTAATATACTTGAAACTGCTAAGAGAACCCTTATTTTGTAAGATTAAATTTGAAAAGCACAAATTCTTTTTGTATTTATTATCATTTTAAGAGTGATTTGCTCGCGATACTTTTTTGATTAAGTCTTTTGTCCAGACAACTTGAAAGGATATTCAGTGCAATCTAATAATTAAATATGCGTAACTAATTATAAAAATACATAAAAATCGTATAATTACTTTAAAATGCATAATTTCTTTAAAATATTGTATAACATTCTGTATGCTTCTAATAAAGTTAATCAAAATTCTCATCTATAACTATATTTAAAATCTTTCAAAAAGGCAACAATGCTAATACTATAGCAGGAATTTCTTATAAAGAGCATTTAATGAAATGTTTATTTTTACAGAACAATAATAAATGTTGAAAAACATAGGTACTATTTTTTAATTGCTCCTAGTTTAAAACCATTTAAAGTGGTAGCAAAATATATTACAGAAATAAAAATATGATAAACACAATTTATAAAGTAGATAAGAAGAGAGGAGAGAGTGATTTCAAACAAAATAGAAATGTGAAAAGTTATTCAATATGTAGTAAGATTGTTTAATTTTGAGAAATGTAACTTTGAATGTAATTAAGATTTAAATTTAGTTGAAAAATTGTAGATTTCTTTTGTGATATATATTGTGGCGTTTGTCGAACAGTTTTGAGTTATCTTAGAAATTTCAAATTATTTTGGAAATGTTTTATTGTTCTGTTTAGTCACAAAGTATTAAGATTTTTGAAAAAAACAAACAAGTATAGTAATAATATTAAACTAGAATGTGTAAAAAACATTTGTATTCAGTTAATGTTTTATTAATTTATATTTAGAAACTTTAAAAGGAAACTTTACAAATCAAGAGTATTATAATTGTTTTTCAAGTTTTTAAAAGAAAACCTTAGAATTTTTGAATGCTTACTTTTGGTTTAGACATTTTAATAATTTTGATTATAAGTAATCCGGAAGCTAAGCTACGTTTTGTTCTAGAAATTAAACTATGATTTCTGTAAAGAGTAAAAGAATTAAACAAAATATGTGTGTATTAAATCGAAAATTTCATACTTCCATCACAGAAAATTTGGAAAAAAATGAAATGTAATTTTATGAGAGTTTGGAAAAAAAAATTTAATGCTCTTTAGAAATTTTAGCTAAATTTGGACTGGATATTAAAAATTGGAGAGGGGGGGGGCAATCATTTGATAATGCGTCTAATATGTCCGGGCGGTGCTTAGATCTACAGGCACGTATTAAAGAACACAGTCCAAGCGCAGTTTATATAGCCAGTCATTCTTTAAATTTAGTAGGAAATTTAGCAGCAGAAAGCTGTAGCGATGCAATTAAATGTTTTATGCTTGTACAGAAATAATTCTATTTTTTTTCTGTGTCAACCCATCGCTGGCGAATTTTAAATAAAAATCTGGAAAGGAGTAAACATGCAAAATCTGTGAAAAAAGTTTCACAGATACACGATAGTCAGCAAGAGCAGATGCCGTACGAGCTATAAGACTTGGTTATACACACATAAAAGAGGCCCTGGCTGAAATCCGTGATACAAATGAGGATAAGAAGATCACAATACTGGAGACAACTTCTCTTTTGAAACATGGTAGAATGGTCATTGGGGCACATGATCTCTGATGAGGTCTTCATCCCCTATCTTGAATTAGAGGGAGCATTAAAAATTACACTTGCCATGTTTATTGGAAGGTGGGAAAAAGTATGAAAAGTTTAAAAGTTAAAAATTTAAAAATAAAATTATAATTAAGAAAGTACATTAGATTGCGACCTGAAATAATAATATAAAGAAAAGTTGCTGGGGCTATATATATTTTTTGTTTGCGTTGGGGTGTTTGGTAAAAGAGTGGAATACTGAGTCGACCGCGGCTAACTCCGTTGCCGGAGGCTAGCGTACAGCCAACTTAATCATTGGGTACTTTTGAAACACATGGGAAAGTATGAAACTTCCCTAATGACCGTGATTTGGGATACCATACTACAGAGGGTGAGTGCTACTAGCAAAGCATTGCAATCAGTTGGGTGTGAGCTATTAAAAGGATCTAATCTACTGAAATCTTTAGAAAATTATATACAAAATCTCAGGAATGAATTTGGAAAAGTAGAACAAGAGGCAACTGCTTTACAGAGCTCTCATTTGAAAAGGAAGTTGGATAAGCTTGCAGGCAGCGAAAGAGAAAAATTATTTTCGGTGAAACTACATAAAGAAGGTCATGAATTTGAAAATAGGGAACATTTCTTGTTCAACTCATTCTATGCCATATGCGATAGGACAAATGCAGAACTATCCCGAAGAGCTGGAATATATGAAACTGTTATAGAACCCTTTTTTGTATTTTTTGACGAGAGGTTTTCTGAAATTAAGAAGAAAGCTCTGTTCAAAAATTAAAGGATATTTACAAGACGATATTGAATCGCTTAATTTTGACGTTGAATTGGATCAGTTTTTGCTATTTTTAAAAGAAAACAA
This sequence comes from Trichonephila clavata, assembly GCA_019973975.1. Taxonomy (NCBI): domain Eukaryota; kingdom Metazoa; phylum Arthropoda; class Arachnida; order Araneae; family Nephilidae; genus Trichonephila; species Trichonephila clavata. The sequence goes on along the minus strand of BMAO01011469.1, from coordinate 142,620 downwards.
AGATACTATGAACACTCCAATAGAAGTTTATCGATTTGCAAAAGAAATGGTCTCGACTTTCCCTAATGTCGAGATACTTTTAAAAATATTTTTAACTATACCGATATCAAATACATCAAGTGAGAGATCTTTTTCGGTTTTAAGGCGCGTTAAAAATTATTTAAGAAGTAGTATGGGAGAAGACAAACTGAACAGCATGGCCATTTTATACATAGAACAAGATGTTTTTGACCAAATAGATACTGCAAAAATAATCGATGAATTTGCCCAAGAAAAATAAAGACGTAAAGTTATATAGCAATATTGTAAGCTTTTAAGTAAAAATTTTTTTTAATCCTTAAAAATAAAGTTAAAAGTTTTTTTTGAGCCGTTAATTTTTTTAGCTATACATTTTGTTTTGAGAATTTAAGGTCAGCGAATTTTTTCGACTCTTCAGCCCAGAGAGCCCCAAACTTTTTACCGCCAGGGGCCTCCAACTAGCTTAATCCGCCTCTGAGTACAGTATAAGCAAATAAGATGCATGACAGGAAATACCAGATTAATATTACTTCTAGTCGATACAAATATATAACTGGAAATGTAAAAAAGATAAATCAAATACATATTTAGAAATAAATTCTGTCAGAAGGCCAGTCAAATATTTAAGTGGGCATGTAAATGCAAGTAGTATTTTTATAGATATATTTATAAACTCGAAAACTGAATAATAACTTTTTAATAAACATAATTTTTAACTATACATAAAAGCAGAGTTTTGGAGAACTGCAATTTGCCGAACGCTGCTCTAAGCAAAATATTGTTTTTGGCGCATTTTTCGCCCTTAACGTAATAATACCATATACAAAAGATAATCATTTGTACCTGTATCCCGAGGTCGGGGGATCATATACTTGCTACAACAAATCCCACGCAGTGTAATTTTTATTTTTTAGAAAAAGATATAGTCGTTAAAAATTTCACTAGCAGTAGTCGGCATTTCAATTCAATCTAAAATAAAATTCAAGTTATTTAAATAAGGTATAAGGTTTCCAAAGTATAAATAATAATATTTCAAAAAATATTTTCATACCAATATTTTTGTAACAAAAAAAGTATTTTTCAAATTCGACCCAGATGCCGCCCCTAAAATTTGCCGCCTCGACCATGGGTCGAGTTACCCCGGCCCTATAGCTGCCTTTGTTGCTAGTAAACACGGTCAGGGGCTATAAGGGGATTAGAACATATGAAATTACTCTCCAACATGTAAGGTGGCAGATATGTTACATAGATCAGGATTAGCTTTTAATTTACACTCATATCCATAAATTAAGGATAATTCAGAATCACACAGAAATTGAACTCTAAAATAAAAGTTTCAGCTGTAGAATTATCACACACATCTTGAAGAAGAATATGCAAATTACAGGAAACCACCAGATGGCGCGGATAGTACGTCACAATGACGAGAGTGTAAGAGAGGGGTATATAAGGAATGGTGGCAAAGAAGTAAAATTGTTCACAAGCTCTTTAAGAGCCTTTCAGTGCACTAACCGCATAGTTATGGCACAAAGGAAGCCTTTGGATGATTTTTTACGTGGTAGAATTATCGGACGACTGGAATGTGGCTGAAAGTATCCGAGAAACTTGAAATCGCCCAGAGTGTCATCTCCAGGCTTTGGCAACGATTCCAAGATGGTGGTAATGTGAGTAGATGTTACAGCACAGGTCGCCCCCCCCGAGTTACAACGCCGAATGAGGACCGATATTTGGCAGTTACTGCCAAAAGAAACAGACGGACCACAGCATCAGACCTATCTCGTCAGCTCTCTTCAGCTACCGGTACGACAGTTTCAAGGCAGACTGTGTACAGACGCTTAGGGCACATTGGTCTATATGCTCGTAGGCCTGTTAGATGTGTATCCCTTACCGCAACTCACTGTCGCCTGCGATTAACCTGGAGTAGAGAGCATGTATTGTGGACACCGCAACAGTGGTCTTGTGTGATGTTTTCCGACGAGTCCAGGTTTAGTTTGCAGTCTGATTTTCGCCGGACTTTCATATGGAGAGTGCCAGGTACCCGTTACCACCAAGAGAATACCATTGAGCGACACCGTTACGGTGGTGCAGGATGGTTCGTTTGGGGAGGAATTATTCTTGGTTCCAGAACTGACCTGCATGTTCAGAGTGTAACGATGGCAGGCCACATCTATCGGGATGTCATTCTGGAACAACATGTACGTTTGTTTCGGGGCGCCATGGGTGATAATTTCTGTTTATGGATGACAACGCCCGTCCTCACCATGCAAACATTATAGACGAATGCCTTCAATCAGAGGATATCACCCGTATGGATTGGCCAGCATACTCACCGGACTTCAATCCAATAGGACATGTGTGGGATATGCTTGGACGACGAATTGCAGCCCGTTAACCCCCTCCCACCTGTCTACCGGAACTTCGGAGGGCATTGTTTGATGGAGTGGTGTAATATTCGCCAAGATCAGATTGATAATTTGATACTCAGCATGCGTAGGCGTTGTAAGGCCTGTATTGCATCGTCCGGGAGACATACTCCGTATTAACCATCATACTAACCATGTTATACTGTTTTTTGTAAATAGGTTCTTATTTTTAAATTTGCTCCAGGGAGTAAAAATCGCAATTTTTATTAATTGTGTCAAACATATAGCATCTTTTTTGCTTTTTACCTTTTGTTTAATAAATAGACTTTACAAATAAGTCAAATTTGTTTTGCTTCTGTCTCTTTCTTTGCCTGAACTTCATTGTCCTTAATTTATGGACATGAGTGTATGTTTTCGTTTATTTCTGTTTTTAGTGCTATGTTGTGACAAATGGCATCTGGTTACAATTAGGACTTTTTTTTAAAAAACACATAAAACTAGCATTTTTTAACATAGTACTAAAGTACCATTATGTTCCTAGAACATAAAATTAAATTTAGAACTTCGTTAACATTAATAATACTATGTGAATATTGAAGTGTTTTTCAAGCAGGCTTTGTATAGTAAAAATCATTTATTCAAAAGTCAAAAGAAGCTGCTAATTTTTTTTCTTATAACTTAATACTAAATAAAAATACAAAAAAACTACCTTGTGATAGAGGTATAACTCACTAAAAAGGAAAACGAGCATTGTTTGTAATCGTTGTAAAACACCATAGACAAAAATCTCTCTCACTTCTTTCCCCGATTTTATTTTTCTTTATTGTAAGGTTATTAATAAGTTAAAAACTTTTAATTTCACCCAATTCATTTTGAACTTAAATAATATTAGATTAACTGTATTAGATATTTTCGTAAAGCAACTTTCACGAAAATCCTTTTTGTGACGCCTTTACTAAGCATCGATCCACAGTGCGCTGCCAGTGCCACTATGAAATAAAACAACAAAAAAACCCATTTTGTTTTAATGCGGTATTGTCGGATCCAACACGAATTTTGCTATCAGATGAAAGATGTTTGTAAAGAGTAAACATTTATGGACAATCGGCCAACACACTGTGTGCTAACATTCTATTTTTCTTAAATTATGCTGTACTATCGCTGGACTTGATTTTTCAATAACTGTTCAAAATTTAGCATATATATTCGATTTATTATAAGTTTTATTTTTAGAAATTCGCAAGAAATTTTGTTTGATAGAACCATATACGGGCAGCGGCCACCCGCGTGCGGTGCACGCACTGCACACCTGCTAGGATCGGCCCTGGTACCGAGCTAATGGAATTCCTGTAATTTTGATATTCAATTTCAGCTTAATATTTAAACAAGATATCAATCATTGGCATGGTCAAGTAATTTTAGCGCGTTTTTCACATGTTGTATTTTACAATAATGCAACTAATGACTTTTTACTAACAGAAAGTAGTACTGTACCACTCCTCTAAATGTACTACTATTGAGCTGAAAAGAAATAATGACACAAATCTGTATCAGCACCATAAAAAAAGCAAAAAAAAAAAAAAATTTTTTTTTTTACAGAAGCTACAAAAGCCCGGACTAGCGAAATTCAGGAGAATTTGTAGGAAAATTCGGGAAAACTATGGGAAAATTTAAATATGATTCGGCTCATCTAGGGCACAAATGCGACCAAATGCCGATAACTGGAGGTCAATTGGTTGCTTATTGGCTGGGAAAAAGGTACGACAAAATATGAAACGAAGACGAAGACGAAATTTGCGTCCTAATAGCGCTTTTGTTCCACTACGTGAAAAACGCACTAAAAAACCAGAAATAATTGTTTCTACTAGTTTTGTTAAAAATTAATTCCTAGAATTATTAAAACTTGAAGCTCTCAGAATGAGATGGTTGTCTTCATTGAAAAACATTTTTTATGGGCCTAAAGGCTTATAAATATAAAATGATTTAGGTTTTAAATAATTTGAATGAGGAGAGCTTTCTGATACGTAGAATTATTTTGCAAAAAAGCAAAAAAAAAAAAAAAAAAAAACTGTATTTACTTGCAGTTTTTTTAGTAAAATAAAAAAAAAAATAATAAAGTCAGCTTTAATCAATTTAAAAGCAATCATTAAGCAAAAAGAATTATTGAACAAGCTCTACGCTGTTTAATTTAAGTTGAAATATACATGCACAGCAATTCCTAAGAGATTAATCATCTTTATACTATTGTAATAGAAAATAATAGCCAACTCTCGGAATCTTTTTAGGCATTTTATCTCAATATTTTACCCTTTTGCATTGCGTAATATTTCTTTAGGCGGCCTTTGTATAGTTTCTACCAATTTACACGTGGCTCCTCTGACAAAATTGCTCACATTGGTACAATTTTCCAACTCAATAAGGCATATGAGCATTTTGTATTCCTCTTAGCAAAGAGGATATTATTTAATTACTCTTGCTTCTAAAAAGAGAAACTGAATTTTAGCACTGGTAGGGAAACTACACTTTTCAATGTACTTGAACCATTTAATAAGTAGAATATTGAAAGAAAAGATACTGATATGCTAATAAGCTAACAATACTGATATGCTAATAAGAAACTATTTTATAAAGAAGACAAACTTTTGCTTAATAATTTTAAATATTCAGATTCATCTATTTCTTTAAGATATTTTAAATGCTTGAAAAAATTTGATGTGAATAATTTTTTTTTATTCACTAATTTTGTTTCTTTCAGCAGAAAAATTCAACCAGCAAAATTGAAGCAGTGGGTTACAGCTTCAGTGAAGCCACTGCGATCTCAAACTATTGCTATTCACCAAAGTAAAGGAAAGCATCAAAAGAAGTATTTTAAACATCATTGTTAAATATGCATATGTACTCATAGCAATCAGGCAATCAAGTATTTGAAACACGTTGTTATAACAAGCCACGAACACAAGGAAGTGCAAATTCCTTTGAGAAATAGTTAACAATGATAAAATTCTTGATAGCAATTGCATGATTAATAAAGGTCATCCATCTCCGAAATTATTTGCATATTGGCATGCAACTATTTAATGACAATCATGTAATTATTGGAAGCGCTTTAAGAGAGAAACAGTACTGCTGTTAGTGGGAAACCCCAGTCGAATTGTGGATTTAGCGCATAATATAGCATACTTGAATTGTATTGCTAAATGTTAGATGTGTTTTTTTCAATGTGTGTATCAGTTTATATATATATATAAATATATTTCAACAAGTAACATTATAACATAAAATTTTGGGAAACATGTATTATAAATGATTGCAATTGATGTTACTGAAGTTAATTATACAAACTTTTAACATCAGAAATGGTGTGATAAAGGCAAATCAGAGATTTACAAGTTAATATTTTTTTCTGATTTTTACATCCTTAAAAAATACTAAACGAGTTTTATTTTTCCGATTCAACAATTTAAATAGAACGGAAACTTCAAAAACATAGTTTATTAGATTTTAAGCAATTTTTTTAAAATTATAATTTAAATTACCAATAACATTCAAGAAAAAATGCAAAGTATTTTATAATTTAAACATATAACATTGGTATTATTTATCCCCCTGAAATTAGATTTCTATGATTTTATTACTATTGTATTGTCACGGACACACTGAAGTTTTTATTTACTAAACTAGTAAATAAAGACTTCAATTAGTTAACCATCAGAAAATTCTTTTCCAACTGCGAATCGCAGAACTTTTGACTTAACCCTTTATCTACCCATTATGTTTTACTGCAGTTTTTTTCATATAATATTTTTTTTTTTTATTCACTACTTTCAAAATTAAGGGATATACATAAACTAAATACTCAACTTTGGGAAATTTAATCCGTTAGAGCTAATTAATTAATTAAAGATATTCAACTGCAAAATTAATTACATACACTGTTCACTTAAAATAAATAGTCAAATAGTTTTCTAAGGTCTTCATTACATACAAAAAAATAAATAAATAAAACACTTTTTGACATTAACTACTTTTTCGGAACAAAAATTACAATCTTCGCAATCCGATCAAAATGTCAGCTGAAAACGCAACTTCTGCTATAAAACTATTCGCCTTCCTTGCTAAAATACTCATCGCAGAACCCATGCTGTCATAATGGGTAAAGATAAAAAAATTGTTTTATGAAGAAGAATTCGGTATTTTAAATGCTAGTTAGGGAAATGCAGAAAATGGAAAATCATTTTCTGGTGGTGTAGTTTTACTTGTTAATTCATTAATTTTATGGAAATGTCGTAAACAGAAAAGTGTTAGTCTATCAACATGTGAAGCAGCGTTATTTTCTATTTCTGAAATTTGTAAGGATATAATTTGGACTGTAAATTTGTTAACTGAATTAAAATGTAAAGAATTTATAAATAATGATGTAACTTTAAATTCTCAGATAGTCAAGCAACAATTCAGTGGATTAAGGCTACCCGTTCTTCAAATAAATCAAGATATATGAATTTACGTTTTCGTTTTGTAAAAGATTTAGTTGAAGATACTGTAATTAAATTGGAATACACTCAAACAGAATTTTTAATTGCAAATTTTCTTACGAAAGCCATGAATATAGAAAAGTTAGAATATTCAATGAAAAAAATTTCATTACTCGCTTAGTTTTATGTCACTGTGTTTACTGTTATATTTTATGTGTATTGTGTAATGTATATAATATTATAATTGTTTGAAAAAAAATGTTTCACTTGCAGGAGGGCTATGTTGGATTGAAGCGAGTGAACTATTTTTTCTTGCGTAAAGATATCTGTGCGGTGCGCCCACGCGTTTTTTCCCGCTTCCTCCAACGCACTTCTACTTGGACCACACCTTGATCTATACGCTGTGTGTGATGATCTTTATTTATGCTGTGTGCAGTATCCATAATCGTCTTATTATTTTTGTCCATAATAAACTGTGCTGTTCAGAAAGGTCTAAAGAACTTATTTAACAAAAAGAACAACAGATTTATACTTAACGTTGACGTTATAAGCTCATATACCTGTAAGTAAAAACATTAATAAAAATACAAATAAAATATGAGGTGCAAAACTTTATTTTTTTCCAGCTGGTAGTTTATAATAACAAAATAATAAGCAAAACAAAAATATTACCTCTAAAATAAAAATAGATATTTTATAATTAGAAATACTAAGCAACAGTATTTACGCAGAAAATATAATCTAATAAAAAAAATACTAAGCATAAAACTCGTGAAACAAAAAGTATATTCACAGATGTTTAAAATTAAGAGAATCTTTAGATTTTATCGATTATCTCTAGAGCTTTTGGACAGATTTAAATGACATTTGGTTTGTGCATAGGTTTGATATAATATAAATAATAACCCTTCAACATTTATAACACACACACAAGATTGAACGTAACAATCATCGGATGCAGAATAGAACAAAATATGGAGTTAATGGGAGGCATGCTTCCCTCTTGTAGATAGATGTACAGGCCTCCATCATGATTTTATATTGGAAATAAGAAAGTTAATGAGTTCCTGTGGCAAATGGTTCCACTTGTAAGGAATCGAATTTTTAGGCCTTGGACGGAGGCTACAATTGCCCTCCTTAGAGCATCCCAGACATACTACATACGGTTGAGGTCTGGAGATCTGGCTGTCCAATCCATCCGGAGAATATCCTAGCTTTCCAGAAATGATGTGGCCTCGCATTATCATCCATTAAAATAAAATATGGGTCAACTGCACCCCTGAAAAGGTGAACATAGGGCTCCAAGATCTCATTCCTATATCTCGCAGCAGTTCCAGTACCTCTTTCAAAGACATTTGTGTATTAGTTGACAATCAGTGCCGGTTTATCCATAGAGAGTTTGGGGTGAGAGTCCAGGGGCCTGGAAAAGCTGGACTTAATCAGGTTTTCTGATAATAAATTTCAATCCACCAGTGCCAAGGGGGCCTGCAGATCTTTTGTGCCCAGGCCTAGAATTAACTTAAATCGGCACTGGCGACAACCCAACGTGATGCCTTCCCATATAATTAAGCCTCTTTGTCGTTTTGTCGTAATCGTCGATTTTTCGGGCATTGGTAACGGTCCCTGGTTCTCTTCTTGTTAAGGTTCTGCGAGAACCACTAATTCGGCTGAACCGGGACACATCAGTGAAGAGAATGGTCGTCCATTGATCCATCTTTATGATATCTCTGCTTCATTTTAAACGGATTCTCTTGTTCGCAGAACTGATGAGACACAAACAACATGTTTTTTTACAAACAGCCCTCTCACATGAAGTCTCCTGGAAACAGTCACCCTCGAAACAACGGTTTCTGTGACCGCATACGATTTACGAGAAACTAGCATCCCTGTTACGCCTCGCCATAATGGACAAATGGGGATCTTCTCTGGACGGTCGTGGGTCTTGGACAAACTTGATATTCTCTCGATGAATCCGGTATCCTGAAACTATTTCCATTTGTTGAACATGACGCTGAGTGTTAAAAAAATTATCTACAAATCTCGATTTGAGACTGCTCTATAGCTAGTCTGCCCACAATTCACCGCCTCATTTCGTCCTCTAAACACACACTTTGGTGGTTACTCATTTTTACTGTGTTAATTTTGATTTAATCGATGTGGCCGAGATTGCCTAGTGGTCAAGGTATTGGTTCATGGCTGGCAAGTCATGAGTTCGAGCCCAGTACCACTGAAAACCCGCCGTGTAGGGGAGCGATGCACGTTAAATCTGTCGAGAGCTCAAACGTCCCCCCCGTTGGTGTGCTGTGATAGTTAGAAGAGGCGGGTGCCAGCTCAGGTGTCGTCCTTGTCATTTGACCGTGATTAAAATTACAAGGTCCTTCGCCAAAAGCCCTCGTGAAGCTGAGCAGTGCAACGTTAATATTCACTCACTCAATTTAACCGATTGCTTCGAAAAACACCCAAAAAATGCAAGTTGTGCTAGCGAAAAAAGTGCATATTTTGACACGCACGCTTATAAATACGTTACCTTGACTAGCTCCACCTACACATACCTTATATGCTAATATATTCGACGTACAAGATTTACATCTTTGTTTTGAAGCAGTATTTTTACATTTCGTTCATTTTTTTTCATGAAATTTGACAAAATATGCATAATGACTGTTGGTTCCAGCTTCCCTCTGAACCCCCTTGTTTACCCTCAGACCCGGCTAGGTGTGTGGGAGGAACTGAATAATCAGTAGACATGATTCACTATAATTATTTTATTGTCACCAAAAATATCAAGTATACACAATAATAACCTAATTAAGATAACAGATCAGATAGCAGAGCATGGAGGTGTGAGCCTGGGGATAATAATACGGACCCTCAACTGATTCCACGATAACTTAAACAAGCTTAATATAAAATAAGTCGCGCACTAATAACCTAAACTTGTGACGGGTGCTTACGCGTTTCACTAACCTTCTCTCATAAACTTTTAAATTGTATTTATTTTAACCAATCCCCGCTGAGAGCTGAAAGTGTGACTTATGCAAATAAGATAGTTTCGGGTTTAGCGAGTTCGAAAGAGATATAAAAGGGAGAAATGAAATGAAAAGATGAGGATGACTCCGTGTTTTGATAGAGGAGTAAACTACGTGATTGATTAAGAAAGTGTTTCTAGGAGTTTAGTTTAACTAAGTGAAGTTTGTTAGCGGAAGGAAGATTATTGAAAAAGATTCATTAATTCGGTTCGGACGTAAGTGAAGATATCCTGGATTGAAGCCACTTCATAAATTCTACAAGTATTCAAGTTTCCTTCTTAAGGAAATATCAGGTCTGTGATTTTTGTAGATTAGATTTAAATGCGTAGTTTGATTGTATGCGTTATGCCCCCGTGGTATCAGTTAGTATTCCGTCGTTCATAATTGAATTCTGATCTCACTCCACCATAATTTGTTGTTCTTAAAGTTTGATTAATATTTGTGTATTTCTATCATAAGGAAATAAAAAAAAATAAATAACTGATTTTTTATTTGCGTAGTCATTAATTATGAATCCGACATATCCAAATGTAGATAATGTGCAAAGGGGAATTAATAACCCTAGGGGTAGTGAGAGACTACGACACTGGCGCCCAAACGAAATACCGGAATTAAGAGCAGGTGCAGGATTTAGAGTTTTGCCGGAGTTATTTTTTTCGGGTAAAGAAAATGTGTCTGAGTTTATTTCTAACATCGACGACAATATAGCCTACTATGAAATACCGGCGAATCTATCGTGTGCATATTTAAAAGGTCATTTAATTGGGAGAGCGTTAGACTGGTTTGAGGTCATAGGCTTCGAGTGTGTAAATGAAGAAGCGACTGCATTTGCAACACTTAAAAAGAAATTATCAGATAGTTTTCCGGTAATACGGAATAAATCAGAGCTAGAAGCTCAGTTTTTTTCATCAAAACAACGGAGAGGTCAAGCCCCGTCAGACTTTATTTTTCAGCTGTTAAAAATCCATAAAACTCTAAATTTGAATTATGATGAGTTAAAATTGATTGATCACATAGTAATGCGACTAGAACCCCAAATAATGGATTATTTAGAAGTTCGAAACCCCACAACGAAAACTCAATTGATAGAGTTGGTAGATCGGTATGAGGAACGTCATAGCTGCAGGGAAAACCAGGGTTCGAGTAATAATTTTGCTAGACGAAGTTGGGATGTGAGTAGGAATCCTGAGGAAAGAAGGAATAATAGAAATTGGAGAGATACTGGGGTCGGAAATAGTCAAAATAATCAAAGAGGACTAGGCAGGGGTGCGAATAATTTTTCTCGTCGTAATTATCAAAATCAAGGATTCGAGGGTGGAAATCGCTACAATCAGCCCAATCAGAGAACAGACCGGTATCAGAACCGTAGGATGGTGGTTAGGAAGGGTCCTAATGATGATTCAGCAAAGCAGAATTGGAGGCGTGTTGATTGCAACAGCGAAAGGCAAAGAAATGCCAATTTAAACTCTCAAAGAGATCGTATTGAGTCAAATCCTCCTAATAGAATTAGACTTAATTCATTGCGATTATCACCAGTTGAACTTCCGTATGTGCCGATTCTTTTGCATGATACATTTCTAAAAGCGCTCTGGGATACAGGTGCGGAAAAGTCGTTTATTTCAGAAAAAACATACCGGTCATATTTTTCTTTCTGTCCTATTAAAAAATCGTTAGCTGGAGTAGTTACAGCTCAAGGGTCACAGTGCAGAAATTTAGGCACAGTTGAGTTGAGAATTAAAATAAGAGAATTTTCGAAGTTATGGAAATTTCATGTGATTGCTGAGATGCAATATCCATGCATCCTAGGTATTGATTTCATGTCACATGCGAAGATTAGTTTTGATTTCCTGTCTAAATCGTTAATCATTCCGGATTCGCAAACGGAAAAAGTGGCAATTTCGGACGAACCGGTTCAAATAGATTTATCTAACACTAAGTTAAATTCAAAACAAAAGCAGGAATTGCAGATTTTGTTTAAAGAATTTCATGGGTTGTTTTCGCTTAAGCCTGGTCTGACACATGTATTTTGTCATGAAATTGACACGGGTGATAGTCCTCCTGTTTTTTCGAGACCTTATCGCTATGACAGGGTCAAACAGGGTATAATCGACTACCATGTTCAGAAAATGTTGGGTGATGGAACAATAGTTCCAACAACATTGCCCTACGCGTCTCCAGTTGTTTTATGTCGGAAGAAAAACGGGTTGCCGTTAGATGACCCAGAAGCTTATAGGTTTGCAATAGATTATAGGAAGTTAAATGCGGTCACGAGATATCCGCGATATCCGCTACCAATAATTGATGATTTAATCACTAATATTACGCACACCGAAATTATGACATCACTTGATTTACGCAGCGGATACTTTCAGATGGCAGTAGACCCCAAAGATGTGCATAAGACGGCGTTTGTTACAAAAAATGGTACTTTTGCATTTACTCGCATGCCATTTGGCCTTTCGGGGCAGCTCCAAATTTTCAAAGGGCCATAGAGATGATCCTCAGGCCAGTCCTCGGGCGTTTTGCCCACTGTTATATGGATGACGTTATCATCTCGTCTCCATCTTTTGAAAGCCATGTAGAACACTTACGGGAAGTATTCAGATTATTGCAGGAGGCTGGTTTGACGTTGAATCGCGAGAAATGTCATTTCGCGAGGGAACAATTACGTTATTTGGGTTTAGTTATTAATAAAGAAGGAGTTAAAACAGATGAGGAAAAAGTAAAAGCAATTATTGAAATGAAGCCTCCGAAAACTGCAAAACAAATAGCAAAATTTTTAGGAATGACGGGTTGGTATCAAAAGTTTATTAAAAACTACGCAGACATGTGTGAACCCTTATATAATTTAAAACGAAAAAACTCTAAGTTCCGTTGGTTGGAACCAGCGCAGGAAGCCTTTGATCGTATTACGAAAGCACTGACAGAAGCTCCAGTGTTACAATTACCAGATTTTTCCAAGCCTTTTGAACTCTATACGGATGCGAGCTCCGTGGGGGTAGGAGCAGTATGGACACAGAATAATAGGCCTATAGCGTTTGCATCGAGAACTTTAAACCGAGCAGAAAGGAATTATAGTGTGACGTAACGTGAATGTTTAGCTGTCATATGGGCATTAAATAAATATCGCACGTATTTCGGATCCTTGCCGGTTAAACTGATAACAGACCATGCTGCACTTACCAAATTAACGAAGGGAAAGAATTTGTCGTCTAGAATGATTAGGTGGACGCTTAAGTTGGCAAATTTTAATGTAGAATGGGAACATCGCCCAGGTGCGCAAAATTTAGTGGCTGATATGTTGTCTAGAAACCCGTTAGAAAGTAATGAAGAACCAAAGGTGTCTTGTGCGGTGATTAGATCGTTAGTATTATCTTCTAGAGAACAGTTGAGAGAGGAACAGAGAAATGACCCGGAGCTAGGTCACATAATGAGGTTTTTGGAAAATCCGGATGATAGTTCTGTTAATGAATAGATCTGCAGAAATTGGTCCAATGACTTTAAAATCGTTGACGGTTTGCTATATTATGCAAAATATACAACCACACTAGGTGAATTAAGGGTATTTATACCTAAAACATTACGTAAAGATGTTATGCGAGAATTTCATGACTCGCCTATGGCAGGTCATTTAGGCAAAAAGAAAACCTACTTAAAATTAAAGGACGCGTGTTATTTCCCGTACATGAGGAAATACATTTATAAATATGTAGCAACCTGCGACCAATGCCAAAAAATTAATTATAAAAACGGATTACCAGCTGGTCAATTAATTCCCATAATAACGAATTTTCCGAATGAAATCGTGTCTTTAGATTTGTTAGGCCCATACCCTGCAACTAGTCCAGAACGCTATAGATTTATTTTAGTAATTACAGATAATTTTTCTAAATGGGTTGAAATAGTTCCCTTAAGGAAAGCTTCGGCTAAAGCAATCGCCAGTGCATTTTTTGAGAATTATATTGCGCGTTATGGAGCTCCTGCAAAGTTAATTACCGATAATGGCCCCCAAATGATATCCGAAGTTTTTGAGCAAGTATGTCGCAGATTGCACATAAAACACGTTAAAACTGTGGTATATCGTCCACAAGCTAATCAAACAGAAAGAGTTAATCGCACTCTTTTAAAAATGATTTCGAGTTTTGTCGCGGATAATCACACTAACTGGGATCAATTTCTGCAAGAGTTCGGTTATGCGATTAGGACAGCAGTACATGAGACAACGGGTAAAACACCGGCGGAATTATTTTTAGGTCGAAATTTAATCACCCCTTTTCAGAATTTAGTTATAGTAACTGATGGATCAGATTTAGTTTGTGGGAACATAGAAAGGTTGTTTGAGGAGGCCAGAGTTCATACAAAGCACCAGCAAGAGAAGTGGGCGAAATATTATAATAAAAAGAGGCGTGAAAATAATGTGAAAGTTGGTGATCTAGTATTAGTTCAAACTCACCCGTTAAGTTCAAAATGTAAAAAAATAGTAGGTAAATTTATGCCAAAGTTTGAAGGCCCATATAAAGTTCTGAGTGTAAAAAATAATAATAATTTAGTAATATTAAAATTTGGTAAAAGAATAACGGTTAATGTGGACCAGGTGAGAATTTACCATCAAAGAGAAGACAGTGTTGCCGAGTCGGAAAGTAACACTAGTAGTGATCATGGTGCAGTGACATCAGTTAGGTCAGATGATGCGCAGTCGTCATTGGTGCAATCGGAGAATGATGGGGGTTGTCGTAAAGGATCGAAATCAGGAAATGTAAATGGTAGTAGAGATATAGTTGCGAATAGACGCGATGGAGTGGAGGTGAGAAAAAAACGTGGACGGACGGAATCTGCTGTTTCTTCGGGGGGTGGCGTGCATAATTTTAGGAAAAAAAGACCTTTTTGGACTGAGAGACAGAAAAGAGGAAGGCCAGAATCTTGGAATGAAAACGTGCAAAAGAAGAAGAGACCAGAGGCCCACGTAGATCGCGAAAAAAGAAAGATTTCCTCGTCAGTGCCCTCTCGTCCCTCCAGAAAGCGGTATAGAAAGGTGGAAGAAAATAGTTCTGAAAGAGCAGTTCCAGGACCATCTCACAGATTCAAGTACAACAGACCTCATCAGGAAAGGAGCTGTCCATACAATCTTCGGAGCCGACGTCGAGTGGACAACAGCCAAGTTCCAGTTCTCACAAAGGAAAACAACGCCTCAGCAGGAGCATATCAACTTCAACGGACTCGATGGAAGAGGAGACCCAGAAGGTTGGAGCGCAGAGTGGACAATCCTAGGACAAGGTCATCCAGCACAGAGGCCATGGTTGGAGACAAAGCCTATGCAGATTGGATCTAAAGACTAGTCAGGTTGTATAATTCTAATTTGTTTATTTTTCCTCTGACAGACAGTTCGGAGTATTTTCTATGTGGGCTAGTCTAATTTTTTTTGTAAAACTAACGTACAAAAGTGTCACTGAGTTGTGTGCATTTTCATATCGGTTGAAAAGACTTTTGTATTTAATTTTTTTCCAAATTGTGGAAAAACATTTGTTGAATTGCAATTGTTTTGCTACACATTAAAGACGAGGCTTTATATGTGAGATTACTTGTATTGTTTGTTGTAATATATTCTATGTAAAAAATGTATATATTTTTGTGTGTAATTATTAAGATGTATAAGTAGTGTCTGGTTTCTGGGCGCGGCGTAATTAGGAATACTAACAAAAAACATTAACAGCGCAGCGCGATTGATTGGGAATTTTTGAAAATGAAACCAGATAAGGGTTATTTTGTTATTAAACTATATATATATATAATATAATGTATGCCATATTTTATGTCAATAAGGAAGTTGTATAAAAGTTCTGTGCATTTAATGTCATGTTTTAGAAAAATTGACAAGGTTTCCTTTCAGGGCAGCAGTCCCTGAACATAGTGATGCGATGAAAACTTTGATGTCGTGAGAAGATATGAATGTAAAATTTTATTTATATTAGCACTTAAGTAAAGTGCATGATCAGGGTTTTTCCTTGAAAGGTTTTCCCCTGATCTTCGCCCGAATGGGATGCACTGTAGGGAATATAAATATGTAAAAGAGCAATAAATTGGAGTGGAGTACCCCTTTTGAGTAGTCATTTCTGTGTGTTAGTTTAATTAAATTTTCTAACTTAGAGAGTTAAAACTTTCTACAAGTTCAGAATTTTCAGGCATTATAAAGTGTTCGTGTGAGTTAACTTTTTACAAGTTCAGGCATTCTAGAGTAGTTAAAATTTTGTGCAAGTTCAGTGTTTTTCAGATGTTAGGTAAATTAAGCGAGTTCTTGCAGGTCGTTTAGACCTTCAATAAGTCACGCTTTTTTTCTCGGAGGGGGGTTGTGACGGGTGCTTACGCGTTTCACTAACCTTCTCTCATAAACTTTTAAATTGTATTTATTTTAACCAATCCCCACTGAGAGCTGAAAGTGTGACTTATGCAAATAAGATAGTTTCGGGTTTAGCGAGTTCGAAAGAGATATAAAAGGGAGAAATGAAATGAAGAGATGAGGATGACTACGTGTTTTGATAGAGGAGTAAACTACGTGATTGATTAAGAAGTGTTTCTAGGAGTTTAGTTTAACTAAGTGAAGTTTGTTAGCGGAAGGAAGATTATTGAAAAAGATTCATTAATTCGGTTCGGACGTAAGTGAAGATATCCTGGATTGAAGCCACTTAATAAATTCTACAAGTATTCAAGTTTCCTTCTTAAGGAATATCAGGTCTGTGATTTTTGTAGATTAGATTTAAATGCGTAGTTTGATTGTATGCGTTATTCCCCGTGGTATCAGTTAGTATTCCGTCGTTCATAATTGAATTCTGATCTCACTCCACCATAATTTGTTGTTCTTAAAGTTTGATTAATATTTGTGTATTTCTATCATAAGGAAATAAAATAAATAACTGATTTTTTATTTGCGTAGTCATTAATTATGAATCCGACATATCCAAATGTAGATAATGTGCAAAGGGGAATTAATAACCCTAGGGGTAGTGAGAGACTACGACAAACTTCTATTTAGATAAGGATCACAATACCTGTATTTTTATGAAGTCAAGTTCTACACGAGTCCATGAAGGCGATCCTTATCAGGATTTAATCACCGTCGATTGATCCTCTCTCAGAACTCTTCAATTGATAAACTCTAATTGCACTAATCATTTCATGACCCTTCACTCTCCAACTAACCAACTAACTCCTAAAACTCGCGA